>MU405256.1:0-270631 GCA_022836615.1 Annulohypoxylon bovei var. microspora | reverse complement strand
CGGCGTTTGGCTGTAAGAATTATATTCGTCTGGGTTCGAGGAATATTCGAGATATTCGAGCTCTTTCCTCAGACTTAAGCATAGAGACAGCTTGCGAAAAAAAAAAAAAAAGTGTAACTACCTCACTTCGATGATAGAAAGTTAGAAAGCGCCAATCCAGGAGCCCATGAGCCTAGTAAATCTACGTCACTAAATCTAGTCAAATCCAGTAGTAGTGGTAGTATAGAGATCCCGTGTCAGCAGCAAAGCCGCGTCATATTGTTAAGAGTTGATCAGGCGCCGGACCCGGGTTGGATTCCACAGCAATCAGCCACCTACGAAATGTAAGAATATACCTAGAGAATATGTCAAAGCAAGAAGTTGGTACATATGTATATACATATATGTATATGACTAGCGTAAATCGACGAATGATTAAATGATCAGAGTACCTACTACAAGGTATGATAAAATTGGAAGGCGACCCCCTATATGCAGGGATAAAGAAAGGTAAAATCTTTCCAAGGTGCAACCCGGAGATAGAGGATACTACGTCATGCTGATGTAGTCTAGATTTCGGAACGGTTGGTCCTTCACCACTTGAGCCTAATTAGAAATAACAATAAAAATTACTTAGCTTCGAAACAAAGACATGTGAAATCGAAGAGAGGATAGACACCGACTCTTTGGCGATGTTGACACTAGTCAATTAGTTTAGGATGTCTTGGAGGCAAATTATTCTTTCAACACTGATAACTGACTAGAGACAATTAGTTAGCTAGTAAATTATATAAGAGAAAATTAATGGAATGTACAGAGTTTAAGTTGCTGAAGAAGTTGAGTGGACTAATGGCAGCTGCAATGTAGTAAGGATAACGATAACTGTACAAAATCAGGTTTCTACCTATTATTCACGAACAAACATATCCAGATATATACCTAGGTAGTTAACGTATAGAAATGACTCTGAACATACTAAATGTATCATTCTAACTAGAAGTCATTGTATTATAACTGGTAATGATTCAGCATAGGTGATAATAGTAGGTACTCATGTACCTGCATGCGTGTAACCCCTGAACGATATCGATAACAACCACATGGTACGAATATATGTATGTACCTATGTATCCAAACTGGTCCGTGCATTGAAAATCATCTATCGATTATCCATATGGATACAGTCAAGGCATACCTCGGTCAAAATCATTTGAACACCGAAACCGAAGAAGACTTTTGGGTGATTCGAAGAAAAGAGAATAGCTTACGACGTGGCAGGCTACATCAAGTAGATAGTCTAGCTACTGCTGGCCTTCATGGGACATTAGTAGCTGGTAAAAACACAGCGGGTTTATGAATTGGCCTCTTCTTCATTCTTACTTACCTAGATACTCGTCATTGTTGAATATTATTCTCTAAACATTTCCCCTATGCGCGACGCCTCGCGACTTGCGGGGCCCTGATCTACGGTACCTAATGATTTCTTTATCACGGCGCACCGCTCCTTAAGACCTTGAAACCCTTGAAAACCCTACCTCGCGATCATGGCTGCAACGAATCGCGACCTAGTTGCTCATCGGAAACGAAAGCGGAGGAGAAGACAAGACAAGCCCGCCATCTCAGCAAGGCTAGTGTTGGACAATCATGTGAAAGGAGACATCGGTATCTTATCCGATGACCTATTCGCTGATCTGTTTCCTCACTTGCAAGACGGTAAGTGTCTTAGAAAGAGAGAGAACATACCAAAACTCTCTGCATGTAGCCGTGTCCGGGTCTAATAAGAATTTGAACGTGATACAGAGTCTAGCGACGGTGAGACTAATCAAGTCCCCGATATTTACCATGTTGCTATTGCTCCCTGGACACCATCTTCGAGTCCGAATCGAACAAATTGGACTATAGTTCCGATCGCTAAGTCTACTGCTCTCGCTCACTCGACCGTCCAATTCTCGCCCTCGTCTCTCGCTTTGCAAAGTTTTGCGACCACCTTACAACAGATTGCTCCGTCGAAGCTGTCCAGCCATAGCAGGAGTGGTATCGAAATACTGGTGCTGGATGTTACCGCTCTACCTTTGGATACCGTCTTCGTAAACCTCGAGAGTGACATTGTGAGGAGGCTTGAGAATGGAGAAGGCACTTTCTTCACCGATCACCCCTCTGGTAAAGAGAAATCTGTCGCCGGAAGTGATACTCCCACAGACCGGCTCTCCGCTGCGTTGCGCGTGGCCCTAGGAACCTTGAAGGTTGTTCACAACGGAGATTTATTCCCTTTACCATTACCGCCACACCCCATCACACATGTTCCTTCTTCTCCGGGTAAGGTAACACTGTGTGAACCCGTAGCACAGGGCATTCTGGCACCATCCACCAAAATCATTCTGACGAGAGGTCATGGTCAATCAAAGCCGGGACGGAAATCCATTGCTCCACCGCAAGCCTTGAATAACGTCGACCAAGATGACGAGGACACAGCTACTGACCAATTCTACTCCGCAGCCGAAGAACGTGCTAAGACGGATGCACCAAACGATACTTCGGATTTTATTACGGAAACTGATACAGAAGCATCGGATCCTGAGAATGAAGATGAGCTCTCGGATGACTCAATGGATGATATTATATCTCTCCAGGCCCCGGCGTTGCCATCTACTAACGCAAGTGGCATCTCTACTATGCAACCGGGAACGCCTATGACATTAGGGCGCGGGAGGAAGACTAACGGCATTGCCACTCCTACTTCGGTCTTCTCTAGTTTTACTGCTACTACTGCTCGTCCGGATCGTCCCAAGGGCCGCCTTTTTAAGGCTCATGGTTTGATGAACCCAATACCATCAGAATTACTTCATCCTAAGCCGACAGCTGAGGACGACGAAGAGGTACGAGTATATGTAGATATCAACTCTTTGACTAGGATTGGTTGCTTCTCCGGGGACTGGGTCCGCCTCGAGGCTTCAGAAGAACCTCCCACGAACGGCATTGGTCTATTCGGCCTTGGCAGCTTTGGACAACCTGGGGTGGAAGAGCCAGCATGGCGGCCAGCCAAGATTTATGGACTCCCCGAAGGATACTCACATCGACCTATGACTAGGATCCCAAGCTCAAAGCACGACTTCGGTAATCGAAGAACATCGTTTTTCGAATCCCAGGTCGTAAATCAATCAGGGCCTGGCGCATATATGTCCCCCATCCTAATCGCAAATTTGGAGAATGCGCCTTACGTACGGTTATCTCCATTAAAAAGAATGGCGCATCCTCCAAGACCAGGTCAGTCGAAAATCACCGGCTCATCCCGTCCCCCTTATGCTCGAGATGTCACCCTTCAGCAAATCCGAACGCCTGTTTCTTCTGAGAAGGCTCTTCAGACAGCTATATTTGGCGGCTTAAAAGATCATTTCGCGCGAAGCATCCGCGTAGTCAAATCCGGCGATCTAATTGGCATTCCTATTGACACACAACTCGGGCGAACCCTTCAAGAATCAACTACTAGCGGCGATGGTCTTGCCCTTGACGACGTCGTAGCTCTTGCGGCTTCGAACAAATCTGGCACAGGTGTTACTTACAAGCCTGATGCCGTCGCCTGGTTCAAAATTGCCCACATAGAACGTCAGAAATCGGAACCTATCGATGAAGAAGACGAGGAGGATATATGGGGTGGTGTAGCTTGTGTCGACAGCTCCTTCACTCAGATTGCCCAATCTGGAGGTAGCACTAGCTCTCTCCCTGGCACAAAAGACAGTAATTGGCCGTACTATCTGGGCGTTGAGGAAGCCCCCCAACCCACATCCAATCTCCTGTCTTCGGTAGTTCAGCAACAGGCGAGATTCACTTCACCTCTAAGACGACGGCTAAGGGAGCTTATGGCAGCTGCTACGAGTAAACGAGCTGTTCATCTCAAAATGCCCCCTATAGCTGTTCTCCTTGTGTCAACCCAACGCAACATCGGGAAGGCAACAGTAGCCACCGGTGCTTGTGCGGACATTGGCTTACATACATTCACTATTGATGCCTATGACATTGTCAACGACAGTGGAGCTGGGGGTAGTGATGTTAAAACGGAAGGACTCCTAAAAGCTCGGGCAGATCGTGCCATGACCTGTGGCCCCGAATTTTGTACTCTTCTTGTTCGACATATTGAAGCGCTTACGGCGGATAGAATGGTTAGTGCAATGAAGGAAGTCCTCGGCGACTCTAGAGTCTTAATTGCGACGACGACCGAAGTTGACAAGGTGCCGGATGGTATAAGAGGACTTTTCACCCATGAGCTCGAAATGAATGCTCCTGATGAGGGTGAACGTGAAGGCATTCTACGGTCTATCATCCAAAATCGAGGAGTATCTCTCGCACCCGAGGTTGAGTTGAGTGGTGTTGCTGTCAAAACCGCAGCTTTGGTTGCTGGTGATCTAGTTGACGTGGTTGAGCGCGCAATAGTCGCGCGTGACTCACGCCTCGAAGTATTGTCTACGAGAGCTTCAACTGACAATTCGATTGTCACCGTTCGTGATATCCAAGTAGCGGGGGGTTCATCTGCAAGATGCTTAACTAAGGCCGATTTTGATATTGCTGTAGATGCGGCACGGAAGAACTTCGCTGACGCCATTGGTGCACCGAAGATTCCTAATGTTACCTGGGACGATGTTGGAGGTCTCAACAATGTTAAGGAGGCAGTCATGGAGACCATTCAACTACCACTGGAAAGGCCAGAGTTGTTCGCTAAGGGGATGAAAAAGCGATCCGGTATCTTGTTCTACGGCCCACCTGGTACCGGCAAGACGCTGCTAGCAAAAGCAATTGCCACGGAGTATAGTCTGAATTTCTTCAGTGTCAAGGGTCCCGAGTTACTCAACATGTATATCGGAGAGTCCGAAGCCAATGTACGTCGGGTTTTCCAACGCGCCCGAGATGCAAGGCCCTGCGTCGTCTTCTTCGATGAACTTGATTCGGTTGCCCCCAAGCGAGGAAACCAGGGCGACAGCGGAGGTGTAATGGACCGTATCGTGTCTCAGCTGCTGGCTGAATTGGACGGCATGTCCGGGGGAGACGACGGAGGAGGTGGCGTGTTTGTCATTGGCGCGACCAATCGACCTGATCTGCTTGATCAGGCGTTGCTACGTCCTGGTAGATTCGATAAGATGCTCTACCTTGGTGTTTCCGATACGCATGAGAAGCAACTCACGATCATGGAAGCCTTGACAAGAAAGTAAGTTTTAAATCTCATTTGACTTATCACACTAGTTATGTATACTAATATTCGTCGCAACAGATTCACCCTCCACCCATCGGTCTCACTACCGGCTGTCGCCGAACACCTCCCCTTCACGTATACGGGTGCCGACTTCTACGCTCTATGCAGCGATGCGATGCTTAAGGCAGTCACACGGCAGGCAACCGCCGTGGATACTAAGATCCGCGCCATCAACGCTGACCGGGAGAAGGATGGACATGCTCCCATCTCCACAGCTAATTTCTTTGATCATCACGCCATACCTGAAGACGTTGCTGTCATGGTTACAGAACCGGACTTCCTCGACGCAAACAGGGAGCTAATTCCCAGTGTCAGTGCCGGCGAGCTTGCTCACTATGAAAGAGTCAAGGCTACGTTCGAGAACCAGGATACCAAGCCGCAACAACCACAACCACGGCAACCGCAACTACCACGGCAACCACAGCAGCAGCAGCAAGGCGACGACATTCCTGCGTTGGTAGTCGACGGCGGTAGTGGTGGTGGTAGTGGATCCAGGTCCGTCTCGGGTAGTAAGGGCAAAGGCAAATCAGTGGCAATAGATAATAAGAGTAAGGGAAAAGGAAAAGCGATCGCCACCAGCGACGAGGAGAGCGACAACGGCGAACCATATGGGAGCTACGGTGGAAGCGTCAATGGAAAGTCCAAGGGGAAGGGCAAGGCGATCGCTAGATTCACGGACGGGACTGCGAGTGATGATGATGGGTTATATTAAATTATTATACTGATCTGAGCTGAATTGAGTCTTGGTCGACCAAAAAATATAAAAAATGGTAGGGTAGGAATCTTGCATTCTTATCCCACCGGGAGGACATATAGATATTTAGAGAGAAGTGATTAATTAGATAGTATCTACTATTAATCTGGAGAGGAGTCTCCTCAGTATGTACCTATGTATGGTACTGAGATTCTGAGGAGAGTTGTGAATAATCAAGTTTTTCTCTTCTCTTCCCACTTCGCAAATTTGGTATCTAAAAACACCCCGGGTTGCAACACTCGCGCCTGTTTATTAATAAAACGCAACAGAAAATTTGGGACGACAAACTGCTCACTGCTTCTTGGCCTTGCTCTTTTCGTCCTCCGCCACCACCTCCTCCTCATCCTCAGACTCCTCTTCAGAGTCATCGTCGTCATCGTCATCGTCATCGTCCTCGTCGTCATCATCGTCGTCTTCCTCCTCCGACTCCTCCTTCTTAACCTGTTTAGTCTCCTTTTTGACCTCCTTCGTCACCTCCTTCGTGACTACCTTCTTCTCATCCTCAGAGTCCTCATCCTCAGAGTCCTCCTCTTCAGAAGAAGATTCCTCTTCCTCTTCGGAATCCTCCTCCTCCGAGCTCGTCGCCTCGGGGATGGCTTCTGCCTTCTCGACAGCCGCTATCTCCGCCTTGGAGGCGCTCTCGACGGCAGCCCCGTGGAACTCCTCCGCGCTGCCGGCGTCCGCTTTCCAGGTCCCTGTCGTCGGGCTCTGGAGCACCTGCCGCAGACCCTCCTCGGACGGCACCCCGCCCTTCCACGTCCCCGTTGTGGGGGACTGCAGACCCGCCTCGCCGGGCGCCTTGCTCTTGCCCTCGCTCTTGCCCTTCTCCTTCTCCGACAGCGACAGGTTGCTCATGCTCTCCCTCGCCGAGTCGGTCGACGCCTTGGACGCGGGGCGGGACGAGCCTTCCTTAGAGCCCGAGTCCCCGCTGCCGTCCTTCTTCCCGTACACCTTGGCCCGCAGGCTGTCGAGGTGCACCTGCTTCGCCTTCTTCGCGGCCTCCTCGGCGATACTGAGGGTGGGCTTCGCGGGGGCGGCGGCGGGCGCGGACGAGAGCTTGGACTTCTGCGCCGACAGCTCGGAGGCCTTGGGCAGCGCGGGGGCGGCGGGGGGGGCCGGCTTCGCGGAGGTGCTCGCCTTGAAGGGTGCGGCGGGCGGCGCGGCCGGCTTCGCCTTCGGCATGATGGGCGGCGGCGCCTGGGCCTTGGTCGGGATGGTGAAGTCGTCGTAGTAGATGGTGACGTGCTGCTTCAGCTCGCCGTACTCGTTCCACTCCTCGATCTCGACTAGATCCTACGCGTTCGTTCTTAGCTTTAGACATCGCCTATGCATGGTAGGGCGGGTGCTTGCAGCCGTAGCGGTTTAGGTGGTAAGTAAGTAAATAAATAGGTAGACTTACACCGAGGATCAACCCCATCTGCACTAGACCGGGCAGCTTGCGTACCCGTCCGGTCTCGTCCTTGCCCGCTCTCCGCCCCCATAGCATGCGTGCCTTCTCGTCCGTGGCGATGTCTATGGCTTTGAAGGGCACCCTGTTGGCCCGCAGGATGGTCTCCAGCCGCGAGGTGGCCGTGACGATGTGCGAGGACCCGGCCGTGAGGGAGGTGTACAGGTAGAGGGCGGGGTCGGTCGAGTACGAGGTGCCCTTTGAGTCCGCCATTGCTGCCGCTTTACTCGCGAGTAATTCGGGGGATTTGTGAGGTGGGAGATAGAGAGAAAAAAAAGGAGTAGAGGAGGGATAGGAGAAATTAAGCTTTAAGCTTTATCGATATTCGAAGAATGGAAACCGGTTCCCTAGGTGGCTCGAGGTTCCTGATCGGAAGAATGCAAGAGCGAACTTTCCCCTGGCTCGAGGTTCAGATAACGATAGGTACCTAATCGATATAATCGATAGGGCGCCGACCGGATGGCGCGAGACTAAGCTTTTTATACTTAGGTACCCTTTTGTGCGAGATCTGACATATGATTGGATGGCCGAGCTTCAATATGACTTCATAACTTCAATTGAACAAGGTTGGTATTATGTAAGGCAGGTACTGAAGGCAATAGGTCACGATGCGTTGTGCTGTAATACCGTGTGATGTATTACGATATCCTGTGTTGTATAAACGTACAAAATACCAGTTTCCAAACCCATGCCAAGCGTAGCCTTATATGGCACAAGCCACACAAAGCCACACAAAGCCACAAAGCTCCCTTTGACCAGTAAATCCCTTTTACTGCCAACAGGTACATATTTATACCTACCTGCCTACCTTCTTTCAAAAATTTATATATTCTAGTTATCTCCCGAGCCTTCCAATTAATACCTACTATAAATGTAATTGAACAGCGGCCTTTGTCTAACTTATCTCTCTGGCCAAGTAGCCATACTAGCACTGGCTCGATCGCCTCCCCGTGCCTTTGGCGCTGCGCTTTAATTAGGAAATGGACTTGAAATTTTTAATTTTTCCCTTTTCCCTTCATAGTCTATAAGATTCCCCATATGAAAAAAGAATTATCAAAATGAACGTACAAAATATTAAAGGGGCAAAGATATTCATCCGATAAGAATCTCACCAAATACTCATATATCAGCTAACATTCGGATATATCTCAATTATTGTTATATTTCTTAATTAAAGCGCAGTGCCGAAAGCACGTGGAAGCAATTGAATCGGTGTTAGTAATAATAACTCATTGTAGCCACAGTATAATGAGCAGACCTTTGGTGGTTTCAACTGTGTCGGTTATAGCCAGCTATCAAAGCGAATCAATGCCTCCACAGTTATAACATCCAAAACGTCCATTAGAATTTAAGAAGTAGTATACGAAGATGGCTATACGGCTGTAGGGATACGCAATTATTAAGGTAAGTCATGAGGTCACCGCAAGTCTTACTCAATGCCCCTTTTCCGGGCACGGGGCAACATGTAGCGAGTTTTTTTTTTCTTACCCCCTGAATTGCACTTGGGTAGACGGACTTAAGCTCCCTCGCATTTGAGACTTTGTTACAAAAAGAAAACTATAAAAAAAATAACTTAAGAGACGCGGAGAGAATGATAGGGAAACAATGGTGACAAGATGAAAGAAGAAGTATTTTTGCCCATGTTAATCAAGGAATTGTGAAGGGGCGAGAATTTTCCTCCGCAAGCCATCAGCATGATGCAGCTATTAATTTTCGGGTAATTGTAATAAGGAGCTACAATAGTCGACTCCTTTTCCCCCATAGGTAGTTGTTCCCGTGTATTGTTTCTATTTCATGGCTTGTATTGTTGGACACATTAACTTAAGAAATAATGTGTTTAACTTGAATATCAAGTAACTATCATATTTACAAAAGGTTGTCTAAGTCAATCTATTTATTAAGAAACCCATAGAGGTAAATTCCGAGGCTCCCTTCATGTTTAAGTGAAAGTATCATAGCTATTTGGTGTAGGTACATATAGGTATTCTGGGTAGGTATTTTTTCACACGGTAATCACATCGATTTAATTTCCATGGCTCGTTTAAAGGGTTTTACGCATACTTGTCTGCCTAGTATATCTAACCTAGATAGCCATCATATCATATCTCTATTTAGATCTTTATATTCACCTCAAGTTAAAATAGGAGATCTTGTAGGAAAGAGTTTAGTTGTACAGCCATGTTAAGCAGTTCATGGCCGACTGATGCCGGAAATACGCACATATTTTATATTTCTAACTAATGGTTCAATAATAAAACTGGTACAATTTATTCTTATTCTATTATATCTCCTTATTTATTCGTAACTATTAGATATCCCAAGGGAAGACGTATCTTGTTAGGGTTGACTTCTTATTGCCCGTCGTGGTAAGGGAGCCCCTGACTTAAATTCGAACCAAGGAAAGTAGCCTGATCAATTTCTACCATACAATAGAAACTTGTTTTTGGATTTCACGCCTAGGTTTCTCTGCTTGGTCACAAGTATCACAGACCTGGAGCGAAAAAAGGGTGCTCGTGGTTACTGGTATATTGTATTCTTCCGTCGCTCGCTCTTCGCCTTTGTGGCTTACTACGCCAAAGATGTCCGATGATGCATCTTCAATCATTAATCGCCGACTTCTAGAGAAAGTCATGACTCACAAGTCATCAGACAAGTCTCGTATTCTACAATAGAACCGGGGTATGAGCCAGTTTTCACTTTCCAATGGCTCGGTAACAAATATCATACGTTTATGACGAGGCTACAAGGCAGTTTAAGCCCCCTATATGTCGAGAAAGCGGCTCTACCTGCCCTAAGTAAGCTTGTTGGTCTAGGAAATAAATATTTTGCATATCTCACTCATCCTAAAGGGGGTAACTCGGTTTGTTCTATGGTCCAAATTACGACAGCTGGTCCGTCGTAAAATATGTGATGGTAGTACTAGTCAAATGTCAAGCATATGATATGATATACGACTAGAAGTCTAAGGTAGTATGCAATTCACTGCATACCCGACGGGTCGTTGGGTTTGTTATTTTTCCCGCAGCAAAGGATCCCTGTTCATGCTTCTATTGGGTTGCAATAAGTCCAAGTGACAGGGCATCCGAACACCGAGCCGTGGTTTTGGAGTCGAGAAGACGGGATTGGATTATACTATTGGTCATTACACAAAGTTATATTCATAGCTCGAGTCCCTGTTACATGGGGAGCGATATTGGACACCATCGTAATCGGGACCGCAAAGTCACCTGTTAAATACTGCATTTATGGAATAAATGATAGAAGTTGTGTTTGGATGTTGTTAAGTCTAGCCCCTATTTCCCTTGTATAACCCGACTAAACACGTATTATGTAGTTCCTAAAGCCTTACAACTGAACATTACATAGTAGGTTAAAAGGGGGTACAATAACTTCCCAACGTCATATAGTGAGTGTGAATAAATTTATCCTAAACTTCTACGACTCTTACACCATTCCATTTAATTATTGTAGACTAAGAAGGCAAGATATGCCAAAAACAGTACATTTGTCACTGGGCTATAAGATTCATCCTCTTCCATTGATGCGGAATAAGCGGGAACTGTTTGTTTCTACTTGTGCTATATTTGGCGAGGTCTTAGACCGAAAATCAACTCCCGAGCAAACAGCATCGAACGGTCCCGAAGCAGCGCGTGCCTAAAATATAAGCATCCTCTATCCACAGTCATCTCTCGCAGTCTGCTCCCGAAATGAACTAGTTGGAGTAATTCCGTGTCCAATCAATGGGATCTCTTCGTAATCCTTACTTACCACCCCGCTACGGCTCGACGGTCTTTGGACTTCCTATGATCCGATTTTGAAGGGAAGATCCGCCGTCCCGACTGCTCGGGTAGGACGTTCTGTCGACGGGCATCATTGGGTTGAGATGGGGGCGAGGGTAACAATGGTATTATTCGCTATGAAGGGTCGTGTGTCAGCCACCTCGCGTATGAAAGGTAGGGACACGATAACTTGCTGCATGTGACAGTTAGTACATGCATGGTGTGCAAATCTATGCTACCAAGCTCAGCTGGCCTCGCTTATGGTGGCTCTAGTGGCTGAGAAGGGGCTCCGGGGTGTGACTATTCACTGATATGGGAGGTAGGAAAGAGCCTAGGAAATCCCCTCTAGTGAGCACATACGAAGAAAACTGTATGAAATCTACCAATCTTTTTCGAGGATGCGGGTCATTTAGGGACGCTCGCCGTGGGGGGATACCCTGGCTAGAGATGCATCGAAGGAGCCGCCTAGCCGGCCACTAAGACTTCTTCCCTATGAGAATTCTCTGATGACGGACCGCAACTATCGACAGGGCTACCACCCCTATTTGATGACTGGCATGGTGAGCTGTTTCGCCGAGCAAGGGTTATATGTCCAAATGGGTACTTCGTGCCGGCACCGCACCGGACTTTGACGCCCGTGATGCGTTGCAGATCCGAGTCGTCGGGTCCAGAACAACGCGAGGTGAATGATACCGATCACATCAAGCTTCCCGATATCGCGGTTCTTTCTTCGACCATCAACTTCCTCGTTCTTCTACGTACCTCCACCCACAGAGCTGAAGCCGACCCGAGCGAGGAGGTGAGAACTAGTTGATTTCACTATTAGCTTCGGTATTTTGCTCGCAAATCACATATAGATTTTGAAACACGACGTTACTTCGATGATGATCGAGGAGCCCGACGAGGGAAAACGACGCTTGGACGTGACCACACCCATATGTATGGTTCTTTGTAACCATGATTGCGACATTTAGTATGGGATGAAATGGCAAGATGCCATTGATCCAGGAAGAGGCGGCATTTGGTCGAGACGGCCCCTCGGATAAGGGAGTCTAACGTCCAAGGAAAGAAACCCTGTAGCCGTTGGATGCCGAAGACGATTATTCTTAGCGTTGGTCAAACATTTCGACGGCCCGGTAGGGTAGTCGGCTGGATATAAAAAGGCTGTGGAAGTCTACTCTGAGAATCTATCGAGGCAAGTTATTTCCGCCAGATCACCTTTACCTACTCATGTTTGTACGCGCGTAAGACCTACATATACGCACATAAAGGACTGTAGCGAGAAAACAAGGGTCAGACTCTAGTTAGTGTCTTATCCCCAGAGATTCCCTATGACAGCTCATGCTAAACATTGAACTAGGTGCTTACACTAGAAGAGAAGGCTGCCGCGACTAAACGCCTACCACCCCTATCGATACCTAGGTAGTCTTATTGGCCGATAAACAATCGCCAATATGGTCTCCAAGCATCAGCAAAATGATACCTGCAACCACTGGGACGTATCATCACCTACGTACCAAGAAACTGTCAACTTCTCTTTTGCAGACAAAGCCTGCGCTCATAAGGATAACGGCTGCCCTCATCTCGCCGAGTCCAACAAGGATCTGTGCAAACTCTGCCAGGACAACAAGTGCCATGAGGTCCATGGTTAGTTGCAATTCGATAGCGGATCTCTGGGGGTTGGGAAGGGGACTTTTAGTCTCGGCGAGGTCTAGTTTGTGGCTTTTTGACTATTTGTGTTAGGAAGTAATATGCATATATGGCTGTATAGCTATATGTAAGGGGGTAATGGTCGCATGCAGTGTGTATCTAAGTGTGTATCTTTTTTCCTAATTATCGGTACCTACCTAGGTACCTATATCGACACCAGACCAGACCCGGTCTTTTAAAGCATATCGTCTCTACTAAGCATGACATACATATTTCGTACAGGATGGTGTTCTGGTCGTCCGTTCTAACCCCGTCAACCGTGTTTGTCAAATCCTTCAACCTCGTGGCTGAACAGGGATTTTCGGTTTCATCTTTGTGGAGATCACCAACAGATCCGGGCTTCCGGGGCGTTTCCGAAGCATTCTAGGTAATCCGGGGACGTGGAGGAGAATCGTAGCACCTGTTATTAGACGAGACACGGAGTTTTCCCCCCCTCTCCCACCATGTTGCTGTTACAGTACGTTTTCCCCAAGGCTGAGAACCGTAATCAGATATTTTCCAATGTGCAGATCAGAGCGACCCCGACCGTTGGGCTCAGTTTCGACATCATTGAACCCTTTAAAATATCAGCCCTTGTCCATCCTCTTATTTCAGCTCATATATGTTGTAATAGTTACTTACAATATAGGTATATACCACACTTGTAGAGATACCGCCATCTTATACAAGATGCTTAGATAGGTAAATGTACATAGGTAAACGTAACTTAGGGTCCCTCGTTTCTTGCCGTTTCGCCAACCTAAATGATTAGTCAGTGCATAGATAGGGAGATAGCAACATATACGACATTCACGTGACAGAGCGGGAGCATTATGAATGGAAAATGTATGTCATTAGCCATGCCGACCTCGTATAATCGACACGACGCCCCTGCTCAAGTATAGACATGAACCTTCCAACTCCCCCGCATGCTCTAAACACCAGAGATAAAACACATCATCCTGACTTAGACATAGAGAAAGAGCTGACGCGCCCAGGATCTGCCGGTCGATTGAACCAGCCTCCCCAAACAAATGCCACCTTCACAAAGTACTCCAAACGTCCCTTCCCCGGAGAATTAATAATGTGAATAGAAGCGTAGTGAATTAATGTTAGACCATCCTCCACATCCCCGAATCGCGCTCTCGCTCTAAGCCTGTTGCTTATGCGAAGAAGGCGGCGCCCATGGCCAGAACACCCATCAGAAGGCCGGACTGCACGGACACGATACCGGCGCCGCTGACCGGGACGGCAGGCGCGGAGGTGGATGCCGGGTAAGTTGTGGCAGGCACGGCGGTTGTGGGGATCAACGAGGTCTGGGTAGCGTACGTAGTAGGAACGACGTAGCTGGAGGAGACGTTGGAGTACGCGGTCGGGCCAGCAGACACAGTCGAGTTCTTGGAGATCGGGTACCAGGTGGAAGAGGCGACAGAGCTGGTGGTGGTGGTGTTGAGCGCAACGGAGCTTGTGGGGTACACGGGAGGCGTCGAGATGGAAGACGAGGTCGACGAAGTCGAGCTGGAGCTGGAGCTGGAGCTAGAGTACAGAGGGCAAGCGGTGTTGGTAGGGTTGCACTTGGTGATGGTGACAGTTGCGGTCAGGTACGATGTGGCGGTGGTGGTTCCAGCGGTGGAAGACAGCGACTCGACGGGGTACTGCGCGACGGCAGTGGCGGCGCCGGCGGCCAACACGATCAAGGATGAAATCTGCATCTTGAATTTGGGTTGTGGTTGTTGATGTTGATCGAAAAATGGGTATCACGTTTTTAGAATTTTCCTCCTCAAGATCGTCGTCAAAGTGGGAATTATCCAAGTTGACTCGCGTTAGGGAATGTGATGATCTTTATATTGTCCCGTTTGAGGTCGGTCGAATATTTGGATTTGTTTTGGTTTGAAGAGAGTGACGGTAACCGCGTAACAATGGTATTTATTTTATTAAAAAAAGAGCGTGGGTTGCAAAATGCAAAAAGTTGTTCACGGTTACAAATGAGAACGAGTGAATGTGTTGGCTCTGAAGCTGACGGTCGTTTAAAAGGGGGAGGGTAAAAGGGAAAATTGGCGGTGGAGGGGACGACGGCGACGAGCCCTTTTTTATTGGGACATGGGGAATATTTTTCTTTGCAGACCAAATCCTACCAATAATATCACAGGACTGGACAGGCTAGGTCAAATGAAGGCATACAACCAGGACATACGCCTCGATGGTGCTTAAGATTAATGTGGATCGACAAACGTCTACCGGGAAGAGACAAGGGTGATTCGGAACTGTCCCCTGCTCATGATAGGCTTTTCACCGCGTTGTGATTGCGACAACAATGACCCAAAATCACTGAAAGGAGAGCTTCATTTTTTATTAAACCCCTTGTGCCTTGTTACTTGTGAATGAGTCTTATGTTTGTGTGGCTATATCGTCTACCTGTCACTAAAAATTTGATGGATCCATTGTCAAGTAAACGAAAATTGAAAATTTTTCAAAAGGATTCTTTATTTTACTATATTATTCAAAGTTGTCTTACTGGTAGAGAGATGAGATGAGATCCATCACGACAACCACGACAACTGAGCAAGCTGCGTGTTCCTACAGTAGTGTACATTTGTACTTGCAGCGTTGTTGTTCCTGCAGAAAAGAGTGGAAACAAAGTAGAGCCGACCGTTTGTTATTGGAGCCCCCATCGGAAACTAAACAAGGATGGAGAATTAGCGCGATAGTCCGAGCTCCTCTTTACAGAATTCGATCAGCTACGCTAGCCTTAGTAGGGCTGCCAAGGATGAATTGACTCCACTTCAGCCAATCACACGTAATTCGCATCGGTGGTCGATTGGGAAAAGGAATTATTGCTCAGAGCGCGTACCCGATGGTCTCATGCCAAGTCCGTGCTATCTCCCAGCCATCGAAATTTGTTCCCTTTACAACATCACCATGTTTGCCTTCAGCATCTAGCATCCAGAGCGTCCACAATCGCAACGACAATCCTGAAACCCACAAACATCAGTGAATGATGGGTTTAAAACACCTCATCCCATATTTACTACCTGACTGAGAAAGAGTAGTTTATGCAAGTTACCAAGGTTGCTAGGGTAGCTACCTAGCCAGCTAGGCTAATCATACAATTAACCTATTCGACCGCATTAATCGATGTCGCTTTCCTTCATTTCCCGAAATTACAAGCATGGTTGCGCATACATACTAGCAGTCTTGCGCCATCGAGCGCCTAAGTCTTTAACTAAAGATTTACATATGATCAGACTACTAGTATTAGATCGAACCGAGATATCAACCCTATTTTACACAGTTTTTACAGTAATTTGACAAATCCGATTTACCATCTCGATCAGTCAATCATGTTGCCAGACGAGCTATGTAGTCATCCTAGAGTCTGATCATTCATCAAAGAAATCTTGACCCATTCATGTCTCCACCAAAATCAAACGCGCCTAGATCGCCAAATATAACAACTAAAATGAGCCTTCTCCACTGGCCTCGCCATCCCGAGATGAAAGGAGAGTACCAATCTTTCGACCTATTCATCGACCTATTCATCGACCAGTCGACTATGCTAGCAGGCTAGGAAAAGGTCAGTGCAGCTGAACCTTCGTTTCGCAAGCTTCGCATCGCACCACCCTCAGGGAGTTGGAAAATTCTAGACTACGAAAGCTGAACGCTCTGAACGCCCTGCGCAACCATGGTGAACTCGTGGTCCATGCTGTGACACGTGAGAATTCCGACTTCGTGTTCGAGGTCCCTCTTCGTGTTCCTCCATGACTACACATCACCGAAAGCATTTGGCTACATCCACTAACTCCGTCCCCATGGATTCTTAGGAGCACGGCCACCTCGCGGTGCGTTATGTGGCCGTCTGGGTCGACCTTGACCCATATCGTCATCGGTATTGTCGTTGTAGAAGAACCCTTCCCAACTCTGATACGGTGGAGGGGCCTGCTGCCGACCATTCCAAGGGTCAGAGGGATACTGGCCATTCCATGCCGGAGACGCTGGAGGGTATGGGTAGAAGTGGTTATGGTTCTCGTGATGTTTCTCGGAGCGATCAGCGTGCGGATGTCCGTCGCCGAACATCTCGTCCATGCATTCCCAAACTGCCCTCTTGAAATCCCGGTCCTGACGCGGACGCTTCTCAGACTCGTATTGGTCCTCGGGTGGCGTCCGTCGTCTACGGCGTGTGTTACTTTCGCTCTTGCTGCTGCTACTGCTACCGCTCGAGTGTGTTCGGGTACTGCTCTTCGAAGACTTCGGCTCCGCGTCGCGTTCCGCCTGCTGGAACCACTGGTAATACTCCCAGGCCTCCTGCATGCTTTGCTGTTTGCGACGTGCCTCTTCTCGCTTTTTCGCCTCGTCCTCTAACAAGGTTCGAACTTGGCGAATCTCAGCAGCGCATCCGTCCTGCTTGTAAGCATACTCGCCGTGGTTTTTCTGAATCGCGTCATAAGTTTCCTTGAGGGTGTTGTGGACGTCTCCAACCGCCGTATAAGTATCGTTGATGGCGACGTGGGTTCCTCTGATACCGTTCTGGGTGTTCTTAACCGAGTCTCGAGTTTCCGCAAACCCATCGGAAACAAATGCCCTGAACTCATCCAGCTTGCCGCCGTTCTCCTTTGCCGCCCCGAGAGTTCCTTTGAGCGTCTCCCCGTGAGAAGCCCACTGGGCTTTCGTAATATAGCCGGGCTCGTATTCTTCGAAACGTTGCGGCCCCGCGCCGTATGGAACATATACCCCGTATGGATGATTCATTGTGGCTGGGCGCGTGTGCGTAATGTCTCGGATGCTTTCGCTACTCGTGGTACTATTCGTAGACGTCGGCTTTCTGGCCTTCTTACTCTTCTTGGACTTGGAAGCTGGGTAGTAAAAGCACATCACTGAAGAGCAAGGAAGTGTGTTGAGATGAGATCGATTTTTCAAAAGGTACGTAAACCCCTTTTTATGACCCGAAAAAATTTACGTCCATTAGTTATACACCATCTTGGTCTCTCATAGCAAAACAATTCATTCTACCTTATTCTGCCGGCTGCCAGGATGGGAGTCACAATGAGACATCTGCCACCGCCATTTACAGGTCGGCCCATTGTTCAACGCAAGATTCCGAAGCATACATTCGTACAGCTCTTTGGGATATTCATGCAAGTCTCGCACTCCAGCTGCTAGTTTCCAAAACGGCAGAAGGGCTCTGTTAGTCATGTAAACGACAGATTCGCCACGGGTCGATGGACGTCATACCACATGTCTTATCATCTTGCTAGCCTGATTGTAGCTCTCTACAATAGGTAGCTTAAGACAAGGCCCGCACACAGATGCTGAGGGCTCACCGTCCTTTTTTCTTGACTTCAACGAGTCACACGCAATTCATAACCATATCGCCTTTGTTCGAACAGGATTTGAACCAGCGGCGCCCACTGTAGACATTGTCGAAACGGATTCTGACCGCCTGCAGCCTGTTCCATCAATCGAAAATTCAAAATTCTGCTGTGCGGGAAGCCCGAGACGCGTTTCATCTGTCCTACCTATGTCTTTACGAAGGCCTCTCCGAGAGGCACATAGTAAGTACCTACCAACCTAAATATGTAGTAAATGAGAAATGGAGTTCTAGCAATTTACTGCGCTTAGCTACGGGAAAGACCCTGTGCGATTTGATTCTGCATTTCTACGATCGTAGCTCACTAAACAGTAGCAGGTAGTCAATGACAAAATGAGGTTAAAAGAGAATATGTCGAATTTTAATCACTATTCTAGGATCCCTTAGTCTTCCCGTTGACTGCAGGCACGAAAACCGAGGGCCAATATAACAAGAAACACATTCTACAAGTCAGATCAAACCAGTCAATGCTTAGGTGTATACCCGCCTCCTAAAATACATCTCCCTTTTAATCCGCCTATTTTCGTCCAGTATATGATGTCAAACACCCGGTCCTACGAGATCCCTACGAGATCACCTACGACATCCGAGTAGAGAACTTCAAAAGACTAGGAGAACCTAGGAGTCAAAAGGCGCAGCAACGATTTCACTAGCCATCAAAAAGTGGCGCGGAGTTTTAAATGCAATGTAGCTATCATTGTGTTCATGTGCATGTTCCTTTCCTAACTCGTTTCGCGCCCGAAGCCGATCGCAGCCCCGGCGCGGCAGAAGGAAGAAATACCAAAAATATGTACAGGTGTGAGAATCGAATCGAAAAACAAAATATGCTAATGCCGCCGTCCCCCCCTTTGCCCTGCTCTGCCTTGCTATCCATCCGACAGAACGCCTTCGCCGGCTCGTCAGATCAGCATGCCTCACAACTCAAAAACTCCTTGTTTCCCTCCGCGGGTAAAATGGCAACAGATGCAAAGAAAAAAGAAGAGAGGAAGCAAAGCAAACGCCTTGCTTAAGATAGCCTCTGAGGATGAACTCCTTCTTTCTTCCCTCCCCGACGCCTACGAAACCTAAACCTCCCCAGCATAAAAAGAGACGAGTTCAATACGCCCAGAAGATCGGACCCGCCTTCTCTAGGTAGGTATCATATACACGGGTGACTAAAATCATGCGTGGAACCGTCGTCGCGTCGTCATTGTGCCGTTAGCGCTGTCGGAGTAGACCTTGACGGAGTTGATGAGCCAGTAGGTGTCCTTGAAGGCGGAGGGGTTGGCAGCGACGTAGTCCTGGCAAGTAGCAGCCTTGGTGCTGCAGACGGGGTCGTAGGGCCAGACCCTGCCCGCCCAGTCGCCGCAGAAGGTAGTGTCGAACACAATCTGGTGGTCCTTGAAGTGGCTCGGGATGTCGCAGCCGCTGCCCGAGAACGAGGTCTGCGGCGCGCCCCACGTGCTCGGATCCGGCTGGCCCGCGGTGATGTCCTGGGGTGTGGATCCGGTACGCGGGAAGAAGAAGATGTTGATCGCGGAAGAGGTCCACTCGAGCGCGAAGATGCCACCGCCGATCTCGTTGAAGCCATCGGCGAGCGTCTGCACGTTGTTGCTAGATATCGGGCAGCCGTTAGTGCCAGTGCCAGGGGCGTTACAGTCGCCCTGCGAGAACGTGCAGTCAGAGCTAGTGTGGAGAGTGTAGGTAGTGTTCGTGCCCATGTTTACTCCCTCGATGACGTCGATCTCTCCGTTGTACGGCCAATTGGGGCCAACAGTCCAGAAGGCCGGCCACTGTAATATGAGTTAGCAATTAATTTATGTTTTAACTGGGCGGGGTGAAGGGGGCAAGGAGGAGTGAAGGAGTAAAATCAATAAAAATTACTTACGCTTCCACATACGGCAGCCGGTTGGTGGGCAATGTCGGCGATGATGAGGCCCTGTGTGTAAGTCTTCTTGGAGCTTACTCGGACAGATGAGCGGCCATTGGTAGGGTTGGTGGTGTTAGCATCAACGCCCAGGTAGATGCCGCCGTTGGCATAGCCGGCAAGCGACTGGGTGTTGGCGTCAGTTGCGGACAGGTAGTTGACGAAACCGTTGGTGGGATCCGGCTCGTTGAAGAACTCGAAGCCATCAAAGAAGTTGGTCGTGTCGTAAGTGTCCTGGATCGTGTAGGCAGCCTGTGCCGCAGCTCCGAGGACCAGCGCGCCGCCGATAAATTTCGTGAACGTCATGTCGTTGACTCGTGACGAAAGGTGGAAAGAATTGGTATGTACAGTAAATAAACGTAGAGAACCGAAAAGCTGTAAAAATGCTTGCGCCTGGCAAGTTTAATGATTTGTGATTTGATGTGAAAGTGAAAAGTGAATGGTGAAAAGTGAGAATGAAGGTAATAAGTCGACGTTGAAAATGAGTGGTAAGCCTTGGCCCTTGGGTAAGTGAACGAGGCAATGACCGCCTTTGAAATTTAAATAAATGACAATGGGTTGTCAAATCTTAAAGGGAGTGATTCAAGACTTGAATGATCACTTGTAGTGGAACAATAGCAAGGCTAGAGAAGTTCGTTGTTTGTCAGGTGTCGAAATAGAACAATTGGTACCGCAAACAAAGGAGTGCGTGATCAAGTTGCGGCTTGTGTGTATTGCGTGTGAATAAAGAGAGACACGAATGATTTTGAGAATTTTTATGTTTTTTCAGAGCCGCATAAGGAACGACGACTAGACTTCTTTTAAAGATGAGAATGAGAATGAAAACGACGCAGTTTGGTCGAGGTTGGAAAGGATGGAATCTACCTTGAGGTGGTTGTGATTTATTTTAGATTGTGCTAACCGGAGCAGCAACCTCTGAATTTAATAGATTCGGGAATTCCAAGGGAAGGTTGAAAAGAACTGTAGGATCTCACTAGATGCTTCCTCGCTTGATTTCGCTTGACATAGATTAAGATAAATTAGGAAGGCACATTCAGGATTGGACTTTTTTTCACCGGGGTGGGAATTTTAGGGTAGGAGAGGTCGTGATATGTCACGTTAACCCTAATTCGTGCAAGTGGTCAGAAAGATGTAAGATGGTTCATGGTTCAAATATCCTTGAACGTGGTCATATTAGGTTTAACTAATTGGGGAGGTTTCTAGATTCAGTAATAGACGAATTCGTAAGACATAGGTTTATTGTGCCAGTCAATGTGAAATACTACAAACATTAAACGCCTCTGGGGCTAACACCTCCTTTCAGATGTGAAAAGACGTTAGTAGATCTAAGCATGTGAGGAGCATCTTCAGCAAGAGAGAGAAAGAGAGCTATGGTAACGTTGGTTGGACGACATGCCGCCAATGTTGCTGTATCAGTACGCAATCTATCCGATAAAAGAGGATCAAGCTGGGGTAAGACATCGAATCTACTACCTATGAAGAATGTATGCTGAAGGTCTACCAGGCAGGTCTGTGAATGTGGTCGGCTTCTACGGAGTTTGATACACGAGAATGAAGGCCTCTTAGCCAATAGATGGAACGTAGTTGATCGAAACTGGAATTCTGGCCGCCACAATCTTGGCAACGTCCAGCCCCTTTTGGCCCGCAGTTAAACCTCCCCACCACACACTAGAACGTACTGTACTCCCTACTGTAAGTACCGTACGTAACAAGCACTGAGGAACGTTACCTCATCAATTAGTACAGTGACCTCAGTAGTACAAATATCGTGACAAAGTACGAAGCCTACGCGCCACAACTGTTAATTGGGCGCTGGTCCGCTTCTGAAACGGCAAGTCGAAACAAACTACTCGAAACGTCCTGCTTCCTTTGGACAGTTCGTTGGATATCGTCATTTCAATCTGCTAGTTATTGCTACTTCGGCATCCTCCCGGACCTCACCTCGAAAGATTTATCTTGTATTCGTATGCTATCCAGAAAATACTAGGATTCCCGAGTTCAGCTCCGAGTCACGCATTGTTGATGTTAATGCTCCGTGAATGAAAAGCGGCCCGAATACGCGAATACGTGGTAAAAGGTATCTTGGTTCTACAACTGGAACTAATGTTGATTAGATTCGACTACCGAGATGGGCTTAAGGTTATGGGTCGTGAGGATCATGTACGTATACCTATGCAAACCCATATGCATACCCATATAGATCTTGATGTGTCTGCGCCGCTAAGCTAAGCAATTTAAGTTTCGCTTTTCCCCATTGATCCCCATCCTCCTATGACCTATATATAGGTCATTGATTAATCCGGTAATCAGCTCACCTACTGGGTAGTACAGTACATATGTTTAACTTCTTAAGAATCGAAAGATTTTTACCAACTGGTACGCTCGCCTGACAAAGTAAGTTACTTTTGTGTTCTCTGTTTGTTACATTTTAATAGATCATTGCCCTCAGGAGAACTATTCGTGCGATGTATTGTGATTAATCGTTTATCTAATGACCATATCACATTTTCATCCGTTCTGGGGGTAGGGAATAGAAGTAGGTACTTGTCACATGAAATTAGATCTGAGTTGCCTGATTTAGATATTTAGGATGATCCCGGATGTGGATCACTGTATCACCTATCCTAGACTGAGCCTCATTTATAGCTATGTATTTCCAGCTAATATTTAAGTGCATGAAACGGAGAATCTTATGACCATTTATTCTAGGATACCGGTGGCACTAATACATCACAGGCTTAAATCATATTTCATAGTAGGCCTTTTCATTGTCTTGAATTCATATACATTCGCAGCGGTGTCCTGTGAGACTACTTCATCGTCAAACTCATGTGCTACCTAGCAAAGATCCTATAGGCCCCATTCCAGGGCCTACGATATCATGCCACATTTCCCTCCGAAATCTCAATGAGAAAAAGTAAGTTGAAATCGAGGCTACTAGCAATGTGCTCAAAACCAACCATCCTGGACCATGCCCATCCGCTCGGTCATGGAGACATTGGTTAATCTATCGAAAGAGGGATATAATCACGCCCTACCGGGTTGATGACCGGTGTTGATGATTCTTCGGTGGCCTATGGATACTGTAAGCCCGGGACTAGAGATACGGACGAGATGCTGCAACTTACGCAGACTCGAGGGCTTTCATGAACTTTGCAGACCCTTTGATGAACTCCCCAGTCATACCGTTGGCATTTCTTATCGCAGTATCGAGCCATCTTGCAACGCGAGCAACGAAGAAGGTTATGTTCCTTCTCCCCACAACTGAGACAGGCCTTGCTAGCCATCTCCGCCGTGGGAAAGTCGTCAGCAGAGTGTCTAACCATGAAATTATAGTCAGCAATTTTTTAATTGAATCGTGATAGATTGAAGAGGGCACGGTGTTGTAACACGATCATGATAGGGAAGGAGTTTACAACTAACCCTAAGCCGCTGTACCGGAACGGATCACCAAGACCGGAATTCATCTTCCCACTAGGAGCCGCGCCTCGTGTTTCCTTGAAATTCTTCGATCCTGTAATCCAAGGTGTGCCATCATTCTTGTACTCGTCGAGTGCGGTGAATAGTTGAAGTTGCTGTTCCATGGTGGGAAGCAAGGGTCGGAGCACTTGAATTGTCGTCAACTGACGAGTCTCAATCTTGGCACCGAGTTCCATTGCAAGCATAGTAAGGACGACAGCTACACGCTCACGCTTGTGATAGCTGGTATGGGGTCGAAAATCGCCTGAGAGAATCTTGTCAAGTTGCTTGGAGAGCACACCGTCGTTCAGTATTTTGATCGTGTCTCCTTTTTTGTGTTCATCCCTTTTTTCGAAGACAAGCTGACAACCACACGCCGCAGATAGGTCAATGGCAATCTCGTAGTCATCATCGGTCTGCATGAGACCTGGGCCCCAAATACCCATCTCGGCGATGATATGGGTGTAATAGTTTTGCTATGTAAATAAGATGGTAGGGTGAACCTTAGTAATGGAGGCGGCGGATGAGAAGATGGTTTGAAAATTAGTGGGTAAGTTTGGGAATAGGAAGAAAGGTGATATTTGTATTAAATAATGTTGACACTTAGTAGGTAGACATTGATAAGTTAAATACATATGTACCTTAGGCGTCTTCAGGAGGTACCTAAATGTGTAGATTCAAGAAGGTTTAAATCGTTTGGAAGGTACAGTTTATTTTGCTTCCTGCAGTTTCGACGGTCTATGAAAAACAAACTTGTAAGGGTCTTTCTGAATGATACGGTAGTAGGTCGAATGTTTGGCAAGAGCAGACGCACGTCGCTGCTTGGATTATCAAAACAAGATGTTTGAGCACTAATCTGCCATATGAAAAACGTAATATATACATATCGTGAAATCATTGACACTCAATTTACATACATGTAAGTATTCCATGTTGGTACATATATATCTACTACTGACATATATGTGGCTCATATGTAAGTGGACCAAAATATGATATTCGTAATTTGAAGCACAAGTTACCCTCAAAACATAGTGCTGCTACAGAGCATAAGAACACAAGACTGTCAAGTAGTAGTTGACCCCCCAACATAATTGAATCCTCTCATAATGCCAAGAGTGACATCAGGTATTATACATAACAATACAGGTGCACATGAACCACCAACTCTTTCCCTTACTCCAGGCCGTTTCATAATCTCAAACGAACTGGCTAGATCACTCCTCTGAATGGTCTGGATCGACGGAGAGCTGATGAAAGCTACGACTGTCTACTAGGTGAAGTTTAGAAGAAGATTTAAACATGTCCTTTCCGATTGCAATGCAAAATGGGTATATTGAGCGACAAGCAAAGTTGCTGATCGCGCCATGAGGAATAGAGGACAAGACATCAAGGTTTCGTGGCCAAGGGGAAATAATCTAACCTTCCAAAAAGAAACATAAAAATGCGATCCAACCATCCAAACCGGGAACCTCGTCGGGATCAGGACTTTGACTGCGCCGAAAGAGAGTTATCCTATACTATAATCCTTATAGTTAGTAATTGATTTGAACAATTTCTCAAATGTAATTTGGAGTTCGTAGAAAGAATGTGCCGGTGATTGGGATGAGTGTTAAGGAAAGATAACCTGCATATGAGAAAGCAAGGGAATGGAAGGAAATACAAATACGTACACTTAACTTTCTGGCCAGTCAACTTGAACCAAATAACAGCGACTAGGTCCTCCTTGAATAGTTCCCAAGGATTTCGGTTCAGATAATAACTTAACTCGCGGAAGTTGTACATCTCTCCCCAGCAATCACGACCCCACTCGCAACCTGCCATGTTCACGACAAAGTCTCGATCGTTCTCGTTATAATGGATGCGAGTGTCATTTCCGTTATCAGAACATGCCCCAGTTGGGAAGCTGTTGATAAGTCGTTGTGGAAGGAAGGCTGTTTGGCTTCGAATCCACGGTTGGGTTGTGTATAGTTGTTCGAGCGCATCTTGTTCCTTGTGTTCCCACTCCATGTGCTTCTGTTCATATGCTACTGGATCCCACCATATATCCAGTAAGCGGTCGGTCCACTCGCTTCGTCTGATGAAAAACGAGCCAAGATTAAATCCCGAGCAGTCCTGAGATAGGATGAGGTTCACGGAGTCAACATTTCCGTCACCCACTGCGCTTGTCGACACTGGATCTAGGTAGTTCGCTTGAATGGGATGCGATATGTTGAGGGGGTTGAAGTCGTTTATGTCGCGGTAGATGTGCTTCTCCAAATTGTTGAATAGGTGACTTTGAAGCGAATAGGAGGGTTCCATGACGAATGTGTTAAGGTCCAGCCACCAAATCCTGCAGCATGTTAGCATGACAAAGCCTCGCGGCGCGTACGTATGCGCTAGCTCACCATTCAGCTTTTGGATATTTCCTAAAACTGTTCCTGATACTGTCCACCTTCTCCCAGCTTTCCCGCCACTCGTGCGCGTACCGCTTCTTGGTGCTCATATCGACGACTTCGAGATCGTAACCCCATCTTCCGACATACTTTCGTTTGTTTCTGACACTATCTCTTTCAATGGCCCACTCACGCGCTCCCTTCCATTCCATTACGCCGCCTCCGATGTTTGCGGCAAGTATGATAACAAACTTTTCCCCGCCTCCTAGCCAGCCCGTTCTTCTCCAATGGTACCAAAGGGCTGGGTGATGATTAGCGACCTAAACGGTGTAAGCTAGAGTTAAAACTCACGTGTGATGTAGAATAATATGTAGCATGTGAGTAGTAGTAACGCTAGAAGCGCACGTATCTTCCCCTTCCTACCCATTCTTGCGATCATTGCTCTGACTCTTCCTAGTAGCGGAATCTTCCACCTGCCGCGTCCGAGCTTCTCCTTTTCCGCGTATCTTTCGTCCGTCGCTACATTAAAGGATGGTAAACTGCTCGAGATGCGGCGCATGTGTCGTGTAAAGAAACCCTGGTTTTGTGTAGAAAATGACGGATAACCGGCGACACCCTGACTCTTTAATCTTGCGGACTCCCACGTCACGGAACCGCCGTTAGGACCTGAGAAGGACGATTTCGCTGGGCTGGATCGACCGCTGGTGTTAATATTGAGACCTGGTGAAGACCACCCTCCTCCGGGAACTGGAGAGGGACTTCTACTCAAGGACATCGGGATGTTGGGAGTGCCTGAGGCGTAACTCGTATTAGTGAGACTGACCGATTTTGATTTTTTTGTTAGAGCCTTGTAGGCGAACGTAGGTAAGCAGCCAACATACCAGGTATAGGACTTAGAGCTGGCTGCAAGTACTGGGCCTGGTGGCCCAGACGCAGAGGGGGAACGCGATTACCAGAGTCGCTACCTGCAGAGGATCGTCTTCGACGGTGGGCGATCGCAGGGCGGTCGCTAGAGGAAGAATTCACGTCGTTGCTAAGGTCGATGGGAGCCAGATTTGTTGTGCCTTCTGCCACAGTCCTCAAACCAAGAGGCTGCCGACAGTTTAAGGCAAAGATGGAGATGGATGATAAAAAGTTAAGGTGGCTGAAGCCACTTTTTCAGGGATTCAGAGGTAGTCAAGGTAACAAAGGCGAATGTCTCAGGGGTGACAAAACTGCGACAGAACAATTGGCGTTGTGCGGATTACGATTATGAATGAAGTTTCCGTCGGAAGAGGAAATAAAGTGCTATCTGGTAAAAAATAGATCAACCAGATCAGCTCCGACAATACAACTGACGAATTTAAGAAACAACGGTGTTCAATGTTGTCGTTCCATACTTTCCCTCTGGTTATGTGCAGGGATTATTGATAAGTGTAGTAACCGTATCTGGTACCTAGTCTAGCGTTGAACCGAATAATTAATTTTTTTCTTCTTTCCTCCATCCTGCGCGACATTGCTTAGAGCCAAGAGTTACATCTATTAAATTTGTAAGTGGGACTGTGGACCCCCACAAGCCGCTGTTGTGATTTGAAGTGGCTTCCATTCTGCGTCCTAAAACTTAATAACTTTGAAGTACTGTAGGTATAGAAAGAGCAATACAGAAGGATGTCAAGTCTGGAAACTGCGGGATGGCTGTATACATACTATTAAGGGATGGTCTTATGCACTTCATGGTTAAGAGCGTTATCTGAATAGTATAATAGGTATCAATTGACAATTCTATATATTAGATACCCTAGGTAGTTATCAATATATGTAGGTACATATATCAAGGGGCGCCTTTTAGTATACATATGTTGTATACCCAAGTACAGATGTTAGTACAATTTTACGTGAGAGTAATGGGTGAACCTGACTCGCTAATAAATGGTGTTGACCTTAAGCCCACTCGCACAAGCCGACCAATAAATCCCCGTATTTTGCCGCATCCATACATGAGAAGGATCGCCTATCTCAAGTTATGTAATTACTGTACAAGATTGCTAGATTCGGAATGCGCCTGTGAAGGGTTTCCAGAACTTCGGTGCAGTCGTGATACAAGATGACGTGCCTTGAATTCAATTCGAAACTCCTAGCCTTTAAACTTCAGGCCCTTACATGTGTACCTGCGTATAATTTTTATTGTTTCGATGTTTTTGGGTCAAAGCTAAAATTGTTTAGATAAACGTGTTTACCAGGTATGTACGTAGGTTTTGTAGAATTAAGTTTGTTACCATGTGGTTGAAAGGCACTGAATCGAATTAGGCTACCTGCAGTTACATATCAAAAATTTACTAAAGCGCTTAAATCATCTAACTCAATGAAGTATCATTCGCTGGTTCTAGATCTCTTCTACTCTTCTAGGGCACAAGTATACGAGAATGATAAAATACGATAGGGCCGAGCATTTACTAGGCTAGGTGTCACTCATGATTACCTAGCAATATAGTCATATGCTGCCCTGCTGCCCTTATTAAAGGTACCTACATATCCATCTAGGTAAGTAGGTAGGCAAACGAAAAAGAATAACATCTACCTAGACAAGCCTGTCACTAAACGACAAACTATTTCCTTATTGTAAGACCTAATCCGATGACCCTTTCTCGCAATAAAGCCACGTATCTAAAAGTGTTTTCAGCCGCTTACATTACTTGTATCAACCATCGTGGGTGTATCTAGTTGGTAGTTGGCACTTACATAGTACAATCTAGTCAGCTCGCCCGTCGATAGGTGGTGTCGTGTACCTATGATTCAGCTTGGTTGTCTTCATAACCCTTAGCAATGTATCCGTAAGAGAAGAATCCGAACTCGTTCGTCTCATCACGGCAGTTGGCAGAACGGGAGTTTGCTTAATTGCGACTTCAACTTACATGTAATAAAGTTCTATAACAAAACCAAAGCAATGTTATTGATGCTCTATGCATGTAGGCATTCAAAAGTTGACTAGCCTCATAACCTTGCAATTCTTTAACGAATAGGAACATATCGATGGTTCCTATTGGAAAACCGGAAACCCGAGTCGTCGATTGAAGAAAGGCGAAACAGGTATCGATGTTACGTTTTGCCACAACTGTCTTCAATACAAATGTATCAACGACCACGAAACTTAGGCCTCCGAGACATGTGTATTGGAATGTCTAGTTTACCGCCCGATTGAAACATACCGACTGAAAAGTGCTATTGATCTAATGTAATAGCCAAGGTCTCCGTGTCATCAGTTTAGTTTTACGTGGTGTCGCTCAAATGAGCAGACGAATTCCCTCAGGACACACGACTGCCTGGGCGCTGGTCTGGTGCTACAGACCTATGCAGCTAAGTCGACGAGTAGAGCTTCATTATCGAACGGTCAGCTCTTCGGCTACTACCTAGGTACTAGAGTGCCTAAGCCCTAGCTTCCTTCAGATAGAGAGACGGGTATTATCCTATCCGTCTGTGCTTTATCTGTGCTGTATCTGTGCTTTAGGGTGTGTGAGGCAAAGACTGGCAAGACTGGCAAGACTGGCTAGCAAGCGGCACATTGACGTGGCAGTCCATATTAATCTTGAGATCGGTTTGACGATGGAGGATGACAATTGGGTCGATGCTGGCCAGTAACAGAACAGCTTTGGATGTATCGCACGTGATGGGTTTATCGCCGAATCCCCTCTTGAATCTTGGGAGCTGAAGGCCTCCTTCCAACTTTTTAAATTATTTGCGA
Organism: Annulohypoxylon bovei var. microspora; assembly: GCA_022836615.1. Taxonomy (NCBI): domain Eukaryota; kingdom Fungi; phylum Ascomycota; class Sordariomycetes; order Xylariales; family Hypoxylaceae; genus Annulohypoxylon; species Annulohypoxylon bovei. The sequence continues at coordinate 240,918 of MU405256.1, read as the reverse complement.
CAAGGAGTGGGAAGCGGCGAAAAACCCCAGCCACCCGTTCTCTCAAGAACCCCCCCCAAGAAGCCCCGAGCGTTTTTATTAAGAGCCAGAGCGTAGCAAATCTTATGTGGGGCCGCTTTCCCAGCCCTGCAAAATAGCAAAAGAAACAAGAGCAAGAGCAACCAGCTGCCAGCAAAGCTCGGTTTTATGTTTGAACCTTAGTCGTTTACCTATATTGAAGTCCCCACAGTTGTAATCGGGATCTAAACAAAACAACGTTATACTCGACTTTCGAGCCGTTGCGACGGCATACAACCTTAATAATCTTTTAATATACTCTTTACCAAGTATTGTTTATAGAGAGTGTTTCTGAATGGACTCGATCATACGTAGGAAGTCCAATCCTTTAAGATGATGACCCGCGAGCATCATCGCCGGCGGAGCCCCGAATCCTCTCGCCGCCGGCGCAAAGAGCGAAGGGATTCTCGAGAACAGCTTCAGATTCAGCAAGCCCCAATGCCTATAATGCGCTACGAAGAACGAGACGAACCCCAAGATGAGCAGACGCGTGCCTTCTCGCCTCTATCTTCCTCTTCCTCTACCTCTTCCTCCCTATTAAATATCTCCCGACCCTTGCAGAGATTTGGTTTGGGTAAATTCTTTGGTGGCGGACAGAAGCAACATCGCGTAAAGAAGAAGAAGAAGCGTCTTCTCCGATTTGGAAACTCCTCTTCGTCGTCTGTGGGTTCTGATCTTGCCTACGGAAAAGGTTATATCGAGAAGCGCAGGAGTCGCGAGTTCAGTCCTCCCACCAGTAGCCATGGGAGGCCTTCGCTTTCGCGACGCGCACAGACCGATGAGGAGATACTTGAATTGGGAAGGAAGTTTGCTGAGATTGCTAGACAACAAAATGCCGAGGACCTTAGGGCAGCTGGGAGAAACCGGCCTTCGACACTGGTTGGCGCGGCTGCGGCACTGACTCACTTTCGTCGAACGAATAGTGGGAACTCGAACAGGGGGATCGGTAGCTCTAAACCGCGCCGTGATTCTTCTCCAGACGATTCTGAGTGGGAGTCTGCTGATGATGATGATGATGACTCGTCTAGCTCAGAATTTGACTCTGGACTAGCATACGGCTCGGGCCTTAGCTTACCAGCTCCTGCTGCACCACCGCCTCAATCGCCTCCTCGCCTCCTGAGCTCCCCTCGTTCCCTCCAATCTCCACAGCAAAGCCCGCCTCTCCACCGGAAACCATCAGTGGTTGACCCTAATCTCTTCGGACCTGTGAACTCTCTCCACGGTTATGTCGAGACTCCTTGCGGGTTCGAGAAAGTTGATCGATCCTCGATTAGTGCTCCGCGTCGACCATACGAACCCTCAATCCCACCTAGTGAAGTTTTGTCTGAGACGCGCCCATTGCAACGCCTATATCCTGTTCCAACATCCGACCCAGGTAACTTCGACGCAGGAGGGTCTGTAGTATCCAGTCTACGAGAGCTTCCCACCCGAGCTCGACCTGCGCCAGTACCTATACAGCCACCCCCAATACAACAGCCGAGGCCCATAGCACCGGTTTCTAGGAAAGTTCTTGATTCTGTGGAAACTGATCCTGGATACTCGGAGCGCTCGTCGTCTAAAAGTGCGATTGGGGAGGCTGCTATTGCTGGCGTAGCTGGAGCAGCAATAGGTGCAGCGTTAAGTTCTGGTCGAAGAGATGATCGCGACAGGCGTGAGGGTAGACGCGATCGCGATGGTAAACGCCGGTCAAAACGCTCAGATGCTGGTCTCAAGGATGAGAGGAACGAGAAACGAAAGAGTCACGAGGATCTTGGTGAAAGTCGTGAAGCCCGTGAAGAGCGCGTCGAACGCCGACGGGAAAAACGTTCTGAGCTGGATCGAGAATCCGAACGAGAGAGGCTTTGGCGGGAAAAGGTAGTACCTGAATTAAAACGGGAGTCCGAAGAGAAGCGTCGTCGTGACGATCACGATCATGATCATGATAATGTGCATGATAGACGCGAGGATGAGCGGAAAGAGGACAAGGAAATTGACCATAGAGAGGTCAGCGGAGAAGAGACTCGTGATAGACGCCGCGATAAAGACCGCGCTAGTCGCTCTACTGTGGAAAATTATAAACGCCTGGAAGGTTCGGGTTATCCGCCTCAAGATGGCCCTATCGACCCCTTCCAGTTTCAAGTACCTGACGACGCCTTTCCAACTCCCCTTTACACGACGCCGAAACGGCCCTTGACGCCAAATGTAGTCACTGTGGATCGGGAACCCGATTTCTCCAGATTCGAGCTCCGGCAAGACGACACCCGCTCTCAAGAAAGGCTTAGTCGGAGGGATTCTTACGAGCGGGAGCTCCGTGATGCGCATGACGTGTACGAAGCTACCGAGCATGCGACTGCCCCCGTTAGTGGAGCAGCGTTTGCTGCTGCTACCGCAGCGGTACTTGCTGAGGAGCGCCGTGGGCGTAGTCATAGTCGAGGTGGTGATGCTAGTTCTAGGAATAGATCGCGTCGAGGCGAATCCCCGAAGCGTGAAAGAGACACCGTTCAAGAAGACGCCAACCGCTACTACCGGGAGGCGGAACTTGCACGCCGAATAAAGGAGGAAGATGAACGAACCCGTGCCAGTGCTGAGTCTTCAGTTGTGGATAAATGGAAGAAGCGAGAACGGAAAAAGGCTGCTGTCGAGATCGTGCAACCTCCAGAAATGGATCATCCAAAAAGAAAGAGTCCGTACGATGGCCCCGATGCTGATGTCCGCATCGATAACGTCTTGCAACATCCCAATGAGCTTTCTCGCTTCCGAGTTCCCGACATTAAAGGCCTCTCAGAGCCGCCTCTGTTCAAGGTACGAGACCCTTCGGCTGAGCGCGAACGGCCAATGCTCAACATCGTGCGACCTACGCCTGTCCCGTCGCCCATGCCAGAGGATAAATGGTCGGCGAAAGAGTCCTCTGTATCCGCGAAGAAAGTAGATGTTCCTAGATCCAAGCCTACTCCCGATACGGTGACCGAGTCCGGTGTTGAAATATCTCCAGCGCCACCAACCCCGAAAGTTGTCAGCTGGGGCGAAAACCAGACGAAGCACTATGTTGTAGAAAGCCCCGAAAGAGAGGATGATCCATATTCGGGGGCCAAGATTGTGACACCAGCTACGACACCAAGAGCACGGAGGAGAAGTACCTGGGACAAGATTACAGCAGCTATTGGCGGCGCTAATGACGAAGTTACATCTTCGGGCATCTCAGACCGTGTTGTAGATACCGATCCTACTAAAACTAGACGTGCTTCAAGGGACCAGACGAATCGCAGAGCCTCAGCTGAAATCAAGAGCGCTTATGATAGCCCACCCATTCCGGGTCCGAAACCATCTAGCCTGAGGAGTGCCCAAATGCCCGGGACATTTGCCGAGGATCCCGCTTTCACGGCAAACATAGCTGCGGCGCTCGAGGGCAGTGGCTTCGATCCTAACATTGTCATTGACGACGTGAGCTTCCATAGACGGGATTCGCCACCTGGTTCGAATGATCCGGGTGTGTACCAAGTGCCATTTGTAGAATCAGTGATCGACTTGGGAACAACTGTTGCTCCAAGGCCTGCTGTTTCGCAAAATGACCAAGAGCATGGCTTTGTTATTGGCGAAGTCCCCGAGACGCCCTCCGACGAAAAGGATATATCGACTGATAATTCTCGAATCCTCTCCGAGCTCAACAAAAAGGAACGACGCAAACAAGAAAAGTTCATCGAACGGGATGGGTATGAAAAGCCTAAGATCATCGTTGACGACAGCAAAGCCGCGGATACCTCACGATCTGTCGCGGAAGATGATTGGGATACTTCTTCAAGTAAGCTGAGCAAAAAGGAGAGAAAGAGACGCGAAAAAGTTGCGAGGTCTCAAAGCTTAGATGACGGCATAGCTCTCGATGACGCCTCTCGAAAGGATCAGGAACTGGAAGCTGAGTTTATGGGGGCCGCTGCTCTCGACGAAGAAGAAAGCTCATCCCTCAAGAAGAAGAAGAAGTCGAAGAGGGCTGTTGTTGTCCAGGAGGGCTCGCGACAGCCCGACGTGGCAGAGAGCTCTAAGGTCATAGTTCCAGTTGACGCTTTTCAGGACGTTCAAGATGCTAAGGCCATGGAACGACCCACAATTACCATCCCAGCCAATGCCTTCCAGGACGTGCAAGATGCTAAGACCGTACAGCTAGATGATACATGGGATCTACAGAAGAACAAAAGTGAATCCAAGCATGATCCAGAGATCTATGACCTGTCTTCGAGATCCGTATCAAAGCCTGAGCATTTGGAAGAGCGTGCCAGGGATCTTGTTGACAACAAAGCGTCCTCTATCCCTGACGACGAACGGGACTCGCCGAGGAAAAACAGCCGGAGGTCTAAACGTGATTCTGGAGCATACGAATCTCCTTCTAGGCCTGCCCCATTATCGGAACTTTCGATGGAAAGCTCTTACCGAGTAGTCGACGCCGACAGCATCCCTGCAACCGAAGAAGAATGGGGCACGCCGAAGAAGAGCACAAAGAAATCGAAACGTGATAGTGAAATTTACGATTCGCCGTCGAGATCTGTACTGATTTCGGAGCCCTCTCTCGAGATTGTCAGGAGAGATACCGAGCCTGACACTACTTCTGTTCCTGATGACGACCAGAACTTGTTTAACAAGAGAAGGAGTAGACGCGGTACTATCGACGACGAGTTTGCAGCTTCACCCGCCCAAAGCATTGCTGATTGGGATACACCTAAGGAATCGAGAAAGTCAAAGCGAGACTCCATTACCTATGACTCCCCATCGCGCGTAGAATCTTCCGAGTATATCGTCGAGAGCCCGAAGGAGGTGACTGAACCTTTCAGTGACTGGAGAAGCGAAAAGACGACTGTCACGGAAGGGGAACCGAGCACACCAAAAAAGTCGAAGAAGAAGTCCAAGCGCGATTCAACTATACATGAGGAATTGCCTTCGACGCCGGTTTCTCGCTCGGCAGCTCCGTCTGAAGTTTCTGTGTCAAGTTCGAGAAAGTCGAAACGTGACAGCGGGGTTTACGATTCGCCATCAAGGTCGGCTCCAGTCTCTGATATAGGGGCGGATAGTCCGAAGAAGGGCAAAAAGAAGAAGAAGAGGTCAAGCACGCCTGGCGGCTTCCCCGAAGATGACGGTAAGCCTGGTGAAAGCGAACCTCCTGATCGAGGGAAGGATCGATTCGATTCTTCGGATCGCGAAATCAGTTCTATATTATCAGATCCTAGTCGTTACGACGACCAACGACCGGGCCAAGGCAGAGCAAAATTCGACATTCCGGACGATGACAAGTCGGTAGCGTCCGTCCCAAGTGGCGCTGACCGAAAGGATCGTAAAAGCTCGAAGTCGGATAAGGATAAAAGGATCGGCGGGAACTCTAGTTTCTTTGATCGCTTTAAATCTTCCATCGGAATAGCAGAGGAGAAAGAACGCTCACGCAAGTCTGAAGAGGACAAGAAGAATTCTTTTTTAGATAACGCCGACACCCTTGGCGCGGGTGTCGGCTCGATGGGCGTTGCTAACACTCCTTCATTTTCGGACTTCCGCTCAAATGCCATCAATGCTCCTTCAGAAGAGGAAACCCAAATTGTTCCTTCCACTCCCGAAAGGCAATCGACATTGCCCCTAGAAGCAGAGTTTATCGACCCTGAGATTGCTCCGCGGGAAATTCGACCAGCCATAGATCCCAAATATGGCGACCTCTTACCTTTACCTCCAAGCCGCCCTGGGTCTCCTGTTCCCGAGCTTAGCGACGACTTTCCGAATCTCCCGGAAAGCCGCCCTGAGACACCCGAGCACGAACGACATCTGCGCGAGATTCATTCTCACATTCGCCGCCGCAGCGCCCACGAAACTCCGACGACTAGGCCAAGAACACCTAGTCAAAGTGCGATACCCATACAATTCCGTCTAGGACACAGGCATACGCCGAGCAATGGCAGGTCTTCCCCGTTGGCCTCCCCAATCATTGGTAACTCAGAAATTGGAAGCGAGTCTAGGAGTCGTTCACGCCCAATCTCCTGGGAGGGCGCTCGGGAATTTAAACCTTTACTCCTTCTCCAGAGGGCGTCGCGGGGATCGATTGGTTCTATCGGATCACTCGAGATATCAAGCTCTCCTGAAAGAGAGTCGCCACTCCGAGACGTATCACCTTCCGAATCCGAAATTCACGAACATCGCTCGCAGTCACTGAGACGTCTTCTTGCGGAGTCACCCGATCGCAACTCGTCATTGCGTGATAGTGCATTTACTACACCAGCGTATACTACTCTAGGTGTATCAACGCCTAGTGAGCCTATCCCAGCATTTGAAGCCACACATGTCACCGAGATCTCGCAAGCCTCAGAAGATAGTCCAGCCATCAGGCTACCCTACGAGTCTACCCACCAGCGAGATATCGAAGTAGATGACTTCCACCTAGCGCCTGTACCTGAACAGCCAATCCTAGAGGCCGCTGAAGACGCTGAATTGCCATTGCCAAATCCCGAGCCTGTAGAGACGACTCTTAGCGCGGATGAGCTCTCACCTCTCACAGCCAAGCGGCATAGTGATGTTCATTTCCCTCAGAGCCAGCCCGCACTTGCGGAGACTTGGGAAAGAACGGATCTAAATGCGACTGCGGAAACCCCCCTTGAAAGCAATGTGGAGGTTGTTGTCCCCAAAATAGAAACAACGGAGCCTACTATGAGAGAACCGGAGCCTGCGACTGTTCATGAAGACCGTGATCTGAATCAGGAGAATGACTTTGTTGATTCTCTTGAGGCGCAAGATAAGGATATGCTCGTTTCACACCTCTTCCCCGAAGCTGAAGCGTCGAAGTCGGTTGATACTTTACACACTGCTCTGAGCCACATCGAGGATACCGAGACAAACGAGACAATCTCTCTACTAGAGCAGGCTCAAAGTGATGATCAAGTACAGGAGAGAAAATGGATCGAGGACGAAGAAATACTACCGGAAATTTCAACAGACGCCGAAGTCCCCCAGGTCCAACAGGAGGCTCGTCCTAGTAGCAATGCCACTGAACAATTTCCCACGACTAGGCAAGATGAAGAATCTGTTCCAGTTGAAGATCTCGAGGATGAAGTGCAAGAAACCTCCAGGCAAGCAGAGAATTCCGACACAAGACGAGTGATGCCATCACCATTTCAACGCCTAGATCAAGGGGGCTGGCTCAATTCATTTAGGAGTAGCTGGGGAACTGGATTATTACCTCGCCCTTGGCGACTACCAGAAGCCACAGATAACAAGGATAAAGAAAAGGATACAGAGAGTAGCACAGCTGCCGATGCACCTGAGCCTTCTAGTCTAGAATCGCGCGAGGTGCAGCCTTCCGAGGAGACGCCGAAAGAGATAACTGCCACGCCAAAACCTGAGCCCGAAGCCTCGATTATTCAGGAGACTGTGAGCTCGGGCTCGAAAAGAGGCAAAAAGAATAAGCACAAGTCTCAGGTTGTAGAGCCTAGTCTAGACCAACCAATTGTTGCGGATATTGAAGATGCTAGCTTGGACATGACTCCCTCACAACCGACTGAAAACGACCAGCCGAATCCCGCTATTCCTCAAGAATCGCTCGACGTCCAACCGATTACATATACTCAAGATGACCAACCGGATCCTGTTATTCCTCAAGAGCCACTTGATATTGAAACAGTTGTTATGGACACTCGAGACGCTGATTTGGACAAGCCTCCCGTGCAGCTGACTGAAGACGATCAACCAGATGTCATTATTCCTCAAGAGTCGCTTCATGTTCTACCGGTTGTCACGGATGCCCAAGATGTTAGCATAGACAAGACTTCCACGCAGCTAACCGGAGGCGACCAACCGGAAGACCAACCAGATATTCAGCCAGATATCCTGACCGACGTCCAACCTGAAGTCCAACCTGAAGTCCAACCTGATGTCCAACCTGATGTCCAACCTGATGTTGTTTTTCCTCAGGAGTTGCTTGACGTCCAACCGGTTCTCACAGATACCCAGGGTACTAACTTAGATAAGATTCCCCCCCAGCCGACTGGAGACGACCAACCAGATATCGAACCAAATATCGAATCAAGTGTTCAACCAATTATTGAACCAGATCTCAATATTCCTCAAGAATCGTTTGATGTCCAGCCAATTGTCACGGATACTCAAGATATTGACTTGAATATGACTTCTACGCAGCCAACTCAAGACGATCAACAAGACATGGTCATTCCCCAGGAAGCGCCTGATAGCCAGCTGAGCTTAATCGAGGAAGCGCCTGCTCAAGGAGAAGCTGTTGTCACCCAAGAGCCCGCTGAAACTGAAAAGAAGTCAAGTGCTGTAGAGAAGGAACCTGCAGTTGAACTAGAGACTCCTATAAATGAGCCTCTACTTAAACCAGAGCCCGAGCTAGAGCCAACTGCTACTGAAAACGAGCCTTCTACTCTTGAGGCTAGGATTGATACTCAGCTAGCGAGCCTTACTGCTGAGCCGGAGATTACTTTAGTTGAACCACAGACTGTCATCGAATCAGAGAATCCCACCCCCCAACTAGAGCAACCAATTCTTGAGGCAGAGACATTCACCACCAAGCCAGAGTCAATCACTGTTGAGCCTGTAGTTTCTGCTGTTGAGGAACCAATTATAAGCGAGCCAGAGACAAAAGAAACAACTACTACTGAAGCAGGAACAAATGAAGCTGCTATTCCTGAGTTAGACACTACTAGTGTTGAGAAAGAGACCCCCCCTGTGGAAACGGAATCAACTGTCGCTGAATCGGAAACTCCTCCTTCTAAACTTGAGCTAATCGGTGAGCCAGAGCCAACTGTTATCGAAAGAGAGCCAGTTGTTGCTGAGCAAGTGACTCCTATCGCCGAGGTGGAACCAAGCGTAGATGAAGCAGCACCAAGCCCTATTGAAAAGGAACCAGCTTTTACTAAAGAAGAGCTTCCCATTGTCGAGGATGAGAATGTCGAAACCCCCGCGCCACTCCTTGAGCCCCCTAGCAGCGCCTCAAAGAAAGAAAAGAAGAAAAAGAAGAAGAAGGGAAAGAAGCAGCAGTCGTCTGAGAATGACCAAGACGAGCCCGCTACACCTTTAGAGGAGTCAATGCAACTAGGAGAGCAGTCAACAGAGGGAAGCATCCTAGAAAAACCTAACGTGCTACCTGTTGAATCCCAGACCTCAAGCCAAGAACAACCAGTCGTCGCAGACACTTTAGATATTAGCTTGGACAAAGACCCTACCCAACAAGATCAACCTGATACCCTTGCTCCCCACGAGTCGCGCGATGTGCAACCGAGCTTGCCTGAGGAGATCCCTTCTACCCCAAAGAAGTCTAAGAAAAAGAAGAAAGGAAAGAAGGCGCAAACCTTAGAGCTGGAATCCGGGGCTGAAATTACGAGCGAGCAAATACCCACTCAAGAGGAAAAGAGCCAATCTCTTCCCGTAGAAACACCATGCCTCCCGGTCGTGCAGGAAGCTGAAGCGGTACCGCAGCCTGAGAGCCACATACCCCATAGCCTTCCGATTGAAGATGTAGAAGGCTTAGCTGACCGTACGGAAACTGAGCACCAACTCCTTCCACCTTCCGAAGAGAAGTCAATAAGCCAAGATATACCCTCGGAGAAACACCAGGCGCTTGGTGAATTCGACCTGAACGAGGAAACGTCTCGTCAACTCATTTCGCCGAACGAGCCGGTTGTGCCGGTGTCAACTGGGCCGGATGCTGATAACCTCAATGATCATCAGCCTATAGTTCCTTCCGATGTTAGACAAGAGGAGCAGGCGCTTTCAACACCGAAACCAGTTTTAGAGGAAGTTCAATTACCCAGTGAGATTATAAAATCTGAGGAAACGACAGAATTTTCTATTTCGCACGAGGACCTAAAGGCTGAACAGCAACACGAAGGACAACACACGTTGATGGAGACTAGTTCGGAAAGCCCTGTCGTGCAGGATTCAAAATCATTGGAGCAGGTCAACGTGGATGAATCATTGCTGCAGCCCAACGTACTACTTAGCGGTGAACACGCCAGGGACCAGCAAGTTCCTGCATCGATCGCTCCACTTGAGACTCCACTTTCTGGGCCTAACTTGGCTGAGAGCTCGCAAGACAAGTCACCCGAACAAATCGAAGCGTTGCAAGAACCATCGGCCGTAACTGTGGTGGCTGATGAACCCCAATCGTCAAATCTTCCCACCGAACCCATCGTAGAGCAGCCACAGGAAATGGCTTTACCGCAAGAGGAACTCGGTGGCAAGAAGAAGGGGAAGAAGAAGAAGAAGCGCCAAGATACTCTAGAAACCATGGGCACTCCGTTGGACACTCCGGTGGACACTCCGGTGGACACTGACACTGTCCAGGAACTCGCGCCTCAGATAATTCCTTCAGAAACCATCGTAGATGAGCCTCTAGTTGCAAGTGAAGTTCAGGAAAGCCCCCCTCAAGAGCTGACTGGGCTGGCTGGAGACGACTCGTTGCCTGAGCCAACGAAGAGCAGTAAAAAATCCAAGAAAGGGAAAAAGAAGCGTCAGAAGTCCGATGCTACTGATCTAGCAGATGAGCCAGAAACGCCAAAAGCGGATGCTCATATGCCAGAGCCAATCCCCGTCCAAGATAATACACCCGCTTCCATTATTAGCGAGCCTGTCATCGAAAATGCTACTCAGTCAGAGGCCGTGACTCCAGTTGCGGAAGATCAAGCCAAGGGCACTCTTCCAATTCTCTCTTCAGAGAACCAGGACCAGGAACCTGTCCCTCAGACAGAGGAACCCGTGCAGCCGAGCGAAAAGCCCAATGACATCCTCCAAGCCGTCAATCCTGAAGAGCAAGCTGAACCTGCGCCATCAGAAGAACTTCCGCAGCCAGAAGAGCTCGTGCAATCAACAGAGATCTCGCAATTGGAAGCGCCCTTGGAATTGGGAGAGCCTGTACAAATACAAGAGCCCGTTATCCTAGAGGAACCTCCACAACCGGAACCACTCTCAAATGTAGAAGAGTCTTTGGGGCTAGAAGAACTCGCACAGGCGGAAGAGCCCACAAAATTAGAAGAGTTCATGCAGCCAAAGCCCACCTTGGAAGCCCCTTCGACGATAGAGGAAGTTGAATTGTCAAGTGAGACGGCCGGTGATGTCATTCAAGATATAAATTCCGGAAATCAAGCTGGGTCTATACAAATAGAAGAGCTTTCCAAGCCAGATGAGTCATTACAGTCAACAGAGCCTACACAACTAGAAACGTTCGAAGTGTCTGAGCCAATCGCAGATCAGGCTGAGCCAATAGGTGATGATAACGTCTTGCCTGAAGATAGTTCCAGCAAGAAATACGAAGAGGAGGGCAAGGAAACCCGTCAAACCATCGATGCACCTGCATTAACTGACGAACCCGAGTCTTCGAAATCTGTGGAAGAACTTACGGCGGTGGAGACAGGCGCAGAGAACAGACAAATAGTCGATGATTTCCACATTCCCACCTCCGATCTTAGCCCGGCAGCTGGCGATCAGTTGGAGGAGGCCCAAGCTCCCGAACCTGAGTCGTCGCCTAGCAAGAAGCAAGCAAAGAAGGACAAGAAAAAGAAAAAGAAGCGTGGATCTGTCCAAAATGAACCTGTCGCTAGCGATATTCCTCAAGACGCCCCTCAAGACGCTCCGCAAACTTTGGATGCACAGCCCATTACGAATGAACAGCATAGTGCGAATGACGAAGTAACCCCACAAATCGAGCCTTCCACCAACATCGACACAATCGCCGGAGACACACAGGTGAATGAAGCGCGGGATGATCCCGATGGCATAGGGTTGACAATTGAGCAATCAGATAGTGTAAAGGAGCAGAGTCAACTACTTGCTGACGCTGAGGAAGCCCCAACATCTCCCACCGTTACCCCGGAGATTTCGGCCGAACCGAGTACCGTTTCCGAGGAGATTGAACAATCTAAAAAAGAGGAATTAGAATCGGTGTCAACTTCAACTAGTACCAAGAAGTCTAAGAAAGACAAGAAGAAAAAGCGCCAAAGTGTTCAACTTGCCGAGTCACCCGAACAGAGCACGATGGAGGCCCCGATAGATCCAGGCGTCGATTTTCCTGCGTCTGATACTACCTTTAACCCTGACTGGGCATCTGTGGGAATCCCGCCCCCGCCGGACTTCTGGTCAAAGCCTGAGAGCCATCACAATGATGAATCAGGCGACGTCGATAATTCATTGATACCTGAAAAGGACCCTTTCCGGGATGAGGCCATAGATCCGTTAGATCAGCTTATACAACATGTTGAGTCTAAGCAAAAGTCAGATGTCCCTATCGATGAAGAGGACAAGCTAAAGTCCCAGCATACGAATGTTTCTACAATACTTGAAGATATTGAAGTTAATGAACCCAAAGATCAGCTTCCAGTGGAGACTTCGCCCAAGGACGACCTTGATAATGTCCAACAACATCTAGATGAAGTGACACCGACCGAACTGCAAAATATTGATCAAAAAAGCCCCATGGAAACAACGATCGTGCAGGAACCTACTGTATTTGACGAATCACAAGTTGCGATAGTTCAATCAGATTCAGATACTCTTCCCGCCGGATCCAGTACCACAGAGGTCATCCAGCCACGAGACGAGACAGAACAGCCCGCGGAAGCTCAGACAGAGGCTGATGTTGTAGTGATACCTCAAGTTGACGAACCAACTTCTATTGCACCTACCGGTGTTGAAGATGGTCAGTCGAGAGAACCAGAAGTTGACAGTCAGCCGATTGTCGTGGACACTCCGACGACCGTCACGGATACTACACGCCCAGAAGACACATTGCCTGAGGTATCTACGCCTAAGAAGAAGTCCAAGAAAAAGAAGAAGCGGGCAAGCCAAGTGGACCTGGAGCTTGAGTCGGGCACCGCAACCCCTGCGGAACCCCAAGAACAGGAGCCTCAAACACAGCCTATGCCGCCCGCAGAGGCTCCTGTGCAGAAGCCCATGGACCAACCTGAGAGCGAACCGATTCTCGAAGAGCCAATGTCCGTCAAGGAGGAGATACCTGAAGTTCTCCCTGAAGTTCTCCCCGAAGTTGTCACCGACAAAAAATCTAAAAAGGAGAGGCGGAAAGCTAAGAAGTTGGCCGAATCGACCATTGAATCCGAGCCTCAACGTGATTTGCAGACCGAGAATGAGCTAGCTGGGCCTGCAGGTACTGAAGCAGGGTCAAGTCACATAGAGCAACCCATGGAACAACCCATGGAACAACCCACGGAGCAACCCTCGGAGCAACCCGCAGAACAACCTACAGAGCCAATGAAACTCATCTCAGAGGTTGATCTTCCTATAACAGACACTATATCGGAAGACCTTCAAGGAGAGAACCTTCAGCCGCCAGTAGTCGAAGCTGAACCACCTACTCATCTCCACAAAAAAGATCACGTTGTAGATGTAATCGAAAATATTGAAGGGGAAACTACCATACCTACTAATCAAGAACAAAGCCTTTCTAAGTCTGAGCAAGATCTGACTATCTCTCCTGAATCGGAAAATGTGGCGAAGGACATACCCATGGATAAGTCTATAGACTCGTCAAATCAACTCGTGGAGCATATTGAGTCTAAGCAAGAATTGGATCTCCCTATAAACGAAGAGGACAAATCAAAATCTCAGGATACCAACATTTCTACGATACTCGAACCCTCTACCCGCATCGACAAAGATCACGTTGTAAATGTTACCGAACATCTTGAAGAGGACACTAGCAAGCCTGTGGATCAAGAACAAGGCCTTCCCAACCCCGAACAAGATTTGATTGTCTCCCCTGAATCGGACAATGTTGCAAAGGACACGCCTATAGGCGATATTGCCGATACCACTGCCGATGCCATTGCCATCGAGGTTCCACAAGAGCGATTAAACGACACGACTGGACTTCCTATGAAGGTTCTTGAACAAGGGGAAGAGGAAACCGAGTCTTTGACTACTCCTAAATTAGACAATCAGGAGGTCTCACCTTCCGACTCAATATCTCGGGATTTATCGGAATCTAAAAATCAGGGTGAGATAGCGACGAGCAGAGAACCCTTGGTTGTAGAAGAGCAGCAGCAAGTAGAACCCAGTGATATTCCAGAGTCTAGCAAGATACCTGAGACAAAAGATATCCAGCAGCAAGAACAACTTCCAGCTAACCAACATGAAAAACCCGACGCTACCGTACCAAAAGAGCCAGAACCCCAGCCTTCTCCAATCTCTCGCAAGAAGTCGAAGAAGGACAAGAAAAAGAAGAGAGCGAGCGTTCAAGCTGAGTCAGAGCCAGTCTCAGGGACCCAAACGCCGTCCAACCAGGAGACAATTCCAGGTGGTGAGTCAAGCACGACAAACACAGCCGAACCTTTGAGTCGGGAGCCGGTGGAAACTAAAGCGAACGAGGGTGAGTGGCCAGAATCCCCAGCAAAGTCCAAAAAGGACAAGAAACGCCGTAAAGCATCGGGCACTTCCACCCCTATGGGGTCCATGGAAGGTGTACCAGCCAACGCGCCTTGGAATACAACAACAGAAGAGAACGCCCCCGGAGAACTGACTCAAGAAGAAATCTTAGAAGTCGAAGGGCAGAGTTCTACAAAGGACATCCAAGAGGAGCCTTCCCCCCATCCGGAAAACCAAGATGAAAATGCTGAGGACTTCAATATCAGTCACCTTGTCAAGGAGACCATAGCAGATTCGGAAAATAATCAATTAGCCACGCCCACAGAGGATGAGCATCGTGCGCAACGTGATGAAGCACCTGCTAACGAACCCGCCCAAGATATTCAAGGCCACGTTGAGTTATCGGCCCCGGTCTCACCTCCTCGTACCCCCTTGACGACAGCGACACCTATGATCGATGTTGATCTTTCACCGGCCCAACTGAGTAGCCATGTGGAACACGACCGCCCATTCGACCAGTCGCCACAGCCAGGCAAGAAAGCTAAAACCCATTTGTCTAGCGACGACGCTATGGTCTCTAAGCCTCTTTCAGCACAACCCGATATTCCTCTTCAGAATTTTGAGAGTTCAACTGACGAAGTTCCCGAATTGTTGCAACCTCTGGATCAGCATATGACAGGGGCCAAAAACGGCGATGTTTTTCAACAGGACATTACTCCATCCCGGGAGATTGCCGCCTCCTATCTCGAATCTCAGCCAGTTTCAATAGGTGATAAGCACGCTACAATGGAAGAGGACAAATTAATCGAGCAAATTAGCAATGCCGGTCTTCTCCCGGCAATTACGCCGCAACGAGAAATTGCCGCTTCGTACTTTGAAGGACGGTCTATAAATGAGATTCAGACAGACGAAAACAAACTTGAGGACAATGCTGAGAGCGTAGCTGGTGGTGCACAAATCACGCTGGATGAAGACACTTCTACGTCACACTTAGAGCCGCAGCCTAGTCAACAACAACCCGAGCAAGTAGAAGAGAAGACGCAACCGACCACACCTGAAATAGCCAGGGAGCCAAGCCCAGCTCGCAATGCGGCTCCATCAGCACGGGAGATCGCGGCGACTCTCATGGAATCCCGCCCTAAATCATCCAGAAAGCAAGTGGAGGCGCTGAAAGACCCGGGATCTAGTACCGAGGATGTGTCCGCCACTTTCCCAACTGGAGGTGTTTCGCTTCTAACTGAGAAATCCAATGATTCTATAAGGGACAATAAGGGAAAGAAACAACAGAAGCATGTTGACAAGAAGCCATCAATCACAGAAGACATGCTTGACGACTTAACGCTTCGTGAGAGCTCTGAGCACAAGATACTGGAAGAAGGCGGACGGCTAGACACCAGGCCAAGCGCAGAGGCAAAGGAGGATACCAGAATACCATCCTCTGAACCTTTAGAGACACAGCCACAGCTACCGGGTGATCTACCGCGACAAGACAGTTTTCCAGAGAATATCGAGAGTCCGGTAGTAGGAAGAGAGGTGCAACGTGACTTACCTGAACCTCGTGACTCTAGTCAGGAGATTGCAACACCAAGAGAACCACCAACTTCTGAAATCATAAAAAACATAGATGACCTGGACACGTCGGAAAATATCGATGAGGCTCCCAAGTCGGCAAAAGAGTACAAGGTTGACGAGGCTTTGCTAAAGTCTCTCAGTCCTAGACCGAATCTAGACTTTTCGAGTTCTGGTCGTAACTCTCCTCGCGTCCTTCCACCAGTGGAAGAAGAAACACGCGAAGATTTAGAGAAAGAACGAGGAAGCCAAGCGCGCGACGGACCTAAAAGGTCCTCAATTACTATAGAGCCAAACAGAGACAGTGGGTTCTCAACGGATTCCCCGCATCCAAAACGGCGTAGTCTAGTCGACTCAACCCTCCGGGATAGCGGTGTGCATCTGCGCGACTGGACCGATGGCGCACCCAAAAAAACAGGGGAGTTACCGGAAGAGGAACAGGGCAGCGCAGTTCGAACTCCTCAGCCTAACGAGAAGAGAAGTAAAAAGTTAGGGCTAGGAAGCGATACACCAAAATTAGAGACACCAGTCACGCGCAGTCAGGAAGATGGTGTGCAAGTCGCCACGGATCCCAAGAAATTACCATCATCATCATCATCACGTTCTTCATCAAAAGGCTACGGCGATGTAGGACAGCAAAGAAGCGTATCGGAAAATATAAGTCGTTCAACGACGCCTCGGACGGAGGGCTTACCTCAACCTAGACGATCTGCGTCCAATATGAGCATTTCCCGATTTAATAGGACACGAACACCAGACCCGCTTCGGTTTCGGCCTGAAAGTCCAGGCAGCCCTGCTTTCAGATCAGGCAATAATACCCCACCGCTTCTTAGACGAGTGGATAGGCGAATGAGCGGTGACTTGAGATCGCTAAGCTCCAACCTCCCGAATAATGATGAGGCGAGAGAAAATCGAGAAAATCTCCACTCGAACCAGAACCAAAGTACAATACCCATAGCTAACGAAGGCCGTGTCCGAGCCAAGGACATGACCGACGTATATGTAAGTAATTATGTTTATACCGCATCTTTCATCTCTATATTCCCTTCATTAAACACCAATGATGAGATGGGGACCATTCTATTTGCTAACACCCATCTGCAGGATGGCTATGGCGAGGGCCGTATTGGATCCCCACGGTCCCCAACGAGGCCACAAAGCATGCGACGTCGACAGAGCATGCAGGTATTAGAGCTCGAATCCAGAGTAGAACAGCTAATAGCGGAAAATCGCGCGCTTGCCGACGCAAAAATACACGCGGAGCACAATATCAACAATCAGGCCGTCTCCGCCATCACCGAACGCGATGCCGAAATCGAAAGTCTCAAAGCATCGCTCGAATGGCTACGCAAAGAAGTCACACGATTGACCGAGATCAACGAAGGTCTGCATAGCGCTAACAATGTCCTCGCTCTCCAACATAACGAGAAGTACGGCCAACTCGAGTCACGACATGCATCTACATCTAAACAACTCGAAGAACAACGTTTCGCTCAAGACCGATTCACTAGAACACTAGAACAAAAAGACGCAGAGATCCAAGAGCTTCGCGCTCAGCTCGAGGCTACTAAAGAGCAGGTCAGGGAGATGCAACAACAAATTTTGGCTACGAAGCCACCTGATGCTGAGTTTCTCCGCCTTAAAGACGAGGATCACTTTGATCATCGTTGCCAACAATTATGTTCCCACGTGCAACAATGGGTCCTTCGCTTCTCAAAATTCTCCGACATGCGTGCTTGTCGTTTGACAAGTGAAATCAATGATGAGAAGATCATCGATCGATTAGACAACTCGGTCCTAGATGGCTCCGATGTAGATAGCTACCTCGGCGACCGTGTGAGGCGTCGCGACATCTTTATGTCGATGACTATGAACATGATTTGGGAGTTTGTGTTCACGCGTTATCTCTTCGGCATGGACCGGGAGCAGAGACAGAAGCTCAAGTCTCTCGAGAAACTTCTACAAGAAGTCGGGCCGCCCCAGGCTGTCCGACAATGGCGTGCCGTGACGCTGACGCTACTGTCTAAGAGGCCAGCGTTCGGCGACCAACGCAACCAAGATACCGAAGCCGTCGTACAGGCCATCTTCCAGACGCTATGCATGATCCTACCGCCGCCCTCCAACCTCGAGGCTCAGATCCAATCACAACTACGCCGCGTCATGCGTGAGGCGGTCGATCTGTCGATCGAAATGCGTACCCAGCGCGCCGAGTACATGATGCTGCCGCCACTGCAGCCCGAGTACGATGCCAACGGCGACCTGGCAAGAACCGTCTCTTTCAACGCGGCCCTCATGAACGAAAGGTCTGGCGACAAAAAATCAAACGATCAGTACGCGGCCGACGGTGCCGTCGTCCGCACAGTACTATTCCCGCTCGTTGTCAAAAAGGGAGACGACAACGGCGTTGGCGACGAGGAGATCGTCATATGTCCCGCGCAGGTGCTCGTCGCGAAGCCCGCGGGCCATGCTCCCGCTCGCATGGTGACGCCTTCGAGCGACGCGGGCGGAGTGCCACTTAGCAGGGGCGCTACTCCCTCCATGTCCGTGGCGGGTCAGAGCTCGGTGAGCGTCCAAATGCAGGACGCGCCGTTGCCCATGCCGACACCGCCCCACGAGAGGGATTACATCTAGAGGATGGCGTCGTCCTCGCGGAACAACAGAGGAAAGAAGCGGCAAGGGGACGCCGCGGAGGGGAGTAATAAAAGAAAGCCCGGGGAAGGCAAGGCAGGACAGGGGCCAGGTGACGGTGTAGTAAATACGTACGCATTAATGAGGCGGTAAAGGCGGAACCGGCACATCGGAACCATATTTTTTTTTTCTCTTTTTGTTTTATTGTTTGGCCTTGCAAAAAAGAATTCATCGGGGTCTTATGGAAGGTTGACGATTATACCTGGCCGGCGTTTTTTTTTTTACTTGACTGGACTCATTACACTCGACTGCATGGATTGGTAACCATTTTTTCCACTCTTGATGACCACGATCACGTCGCATCTCATCTTTCGATCATACCCAAATGAACGATTTTTCTACGTCGGAATTTTCCCCCTCGCCTCCCGCCTTATGTCGCGGGAAAAATGAGGGGGATGGGAAACGGGATGTGCAGCACGGCTAACGACTCATGACCTAAGAATATTTTTCCTTGTTCGTTTCGATGAACGTGTAGTTATACAAAACCCAAATTTATTATTATTACTCATATGCTTACTTTCTTGCTCTAATGTGATGTGCTCCTTGTGACCGTGCGTAGATATTTAAGGGTTCCCATCTAGCCATGACATAACATTCATTCTGGAGCTTAGGTAGCTACGATATAGTTGCCTCCAAGGTCTTTTATAAAGTCGAAGTCAGGTAAATACTAGTAATACGGACTTAACAACAAACGAATGTCAGAATTTTATAGTGGTATATATTCCTTCGTCTCCGTGTCTCGTTATACTTCGTACCTTTTCTACCCATATACAGATCATCGTGCTCAAATCCTTATCGCGAATTGCTTCATATCGTCGTCTAAATTTTTTGAGTTGAGATGGAACCGAAATAAACCCGCTTGATATCTTATCTTTTTAACCACTCCAACTCGCAATGGTGAAATTGGGATCGTGAAACCCATGTATACTCAGCCCGCCCGTTTGCGGATCGTTGGGAAAGAGATTGTTGATGGTATCCTAGATCTGAGGTAAGCATACAAGTCAAACTAGATATTGCTATAGACACGACAAAAGAAAGGTTATTCAAAATATCGAGGAACATACCCAATCAATAGTATCCATGATACTACCCTGCGCCGTTCCCGTCCCTCCCCTTACCGCCGACATAGCAACTCTCTGCCCCCCTTGATCTGCGTTCGACGATTCACTACTTCCCGGGCTCGAGTGATTCGGCGGTAAGCTCCATAACACTTGCCCGTCAGAAACACCAGCAAAAACCATTTGCGGCTGTGGTACTGGGGGGCCGGGAGGAAGTGGAGGAGTATACCCCGGCTCAACCTTGGGCACGTCGTGTGGTATTCCCATAGGCGGCTGTCGACTATGATTCTGCACAGCCGGGGCCGATTTCCCGGTTCCTGCAACGGCGTTTTGCCCGGGCGCGGCCCGCGAGAGACTTGTTGGCCCACGCATCTTCCGCATGCGCATATATACCGCTGTCTTGCCCTGTATTTCCGAAAGAAGTTGTATAGCCTTGGCTTCGGGCGGTAGTCTTCGGTCCATGCTGAAGACGTAGTCTAAGCATGACCATATCCGATCTGCCTCGCGAGACTGTGGGCGAAAGTAAACCTCAGTTGCTAGCAACAGCGCAACCTGGTATTGGAAGAAGGCACCCAGATACCATGCCCATTCGTGAAAAATTGGATTGGTCTCGAGTTGAATCGCAAGCTCGACGATCATAATGCCGGATGTGATGAGGAGTTGGTTTAGCCGTGGAGGCATCGGGTTGGCGGCGTTAGAGTGGTAGGGGTGAAGGACCATGACGTGTAGGCGATATGTCAATAAATACATGACGCATTTGGCGTATCTTTGTATAGGCTGTGTAACATCCAGGAGGTGGTCGTATTTCTCTGACATTCTCCTACGGAAATTTTCGATTTTAGTGAGCACGGCTGTCAGCGTGGTCCGGTGGGTCTCAAGCCTCCGTCTATCGATCCATATAATACGCATCATCTCGTTAATCTCAAACCGAATTAAAGTAAGTGTGTTAGTAGTCCACTCATCTGACGCCTCCGGCGGTGAAACTGCGTGCGTAAGTTCATCTTCGTTGCAATTTATAGGTAACTTTGTATCGTAGTCATCTCTCCTGATAACTGGCTTTGGCCCCTGAGCTTCACAAGTCCGAATATCAAGGAAGCATAGTTGGTGCCATATCAAACGACGAACATGCGTTTCGAGGGGCGTGAGACCATATGCATCTCCGTCACGGTGTAAACCCATGCACTCAGCCATCCGTGCTGCAGCACCGACGAGTACCGAATGGGCTCTCGATACCTCACCTCTACACAAGGGAATCTTTCGCCAAGTTAGTACTGTAGCGTATTCAGGGGTGGCTTGACTCACCATGTACATAATAAACGCCTGCATCGTTTCCACCTTAGTAGTACGCAGAAAGTTTGCTTTACTGAGGGCGGTCTCGGTACCCAGTTTGAGGCTGGCAACCCAGTTCGCTCTTGGATACCCAGCCAACTCAGGAAACACGGTGTTCTCATCTATACTGACAGCACCACTGAACATAGCCCCAAATATCATGGCTTGCATCGAAGGTCGGGGTTCAAACCCTGCGTTTATCTCTTCCCAGAAAGTCGTGTAAATAGCTTCTAACGATGGTCGGTGGGCGCAAGGAGCAATTGGGTGAACGGAAATGAAGTACTGTTTCATCAGCCGATCTGCGGCGGTCCTATATGGCAAGAACTGGAGGATGGTTGGCGGTTCCCCTAACTGACCAAAGAAGAACCCACTAGTTGGCACGATGTATTGATCTCCCGGCTTGAGGAAGTCGGGTAGGTCGTCAATTCCAGGTGTCTGGCCTCCATGTGAAGGAGGTTGTGGGCCCGGAGGTTGTGACCCTGATATACCTGCCGCTATCTGTAGTTCATCTTGTGAGTAGGGAGGTCTTGCCCATGATTCATAGTCCATTTCATACCTCTTCCGATATCCTAGGTCGTGACAGTCCACCTATCCTTTCAGTAATGCGCATTTTCCCTATCTGGATCCCCAGGTCGATCATATCGCCTGCCCCGTCGACATCGTCCTCGTAAGTCACGTCTAATGTTGCGAGGGGTGTGGCCTCCAGGTCACGCTCCTCATCGAAGTCGCCTACAATATCATCGGCTAGGATGCGTTGTTGTAATGTGTTCTTCGAAGTCGTAGACTTCGCGACATCCCGCTCGAGCTCTCGCTCAAGGGTTCCTTGCTTCTCCTTAATTTCAGCCAGGCGCATCTGACTGGCCTCATCTAAGCGGGGGCCTATATACAGACAGTCCCGGCCGGCCTTGATGCAGTTTGTGCATGAAGGGCTTGTCTTGGAGCACTTTAATTTTCTTCTTCGACATTCTAAACAACTTTACGAACGGGGCGCAAAGAAACAAAACATCGATCTACCGGAAAGGTCTAGACCTAGGTACCGGGAAATCGACTATTGTTTCTAAAGCACTCTCCGCGCTTAGGAGTTAGCTTCGGTACTTTGTATCAACGAGGAGAAGGATGATGATATTAGATAAGCTGGAGATAAAAATGCGTATAGCCGTCTCGTGGGTTTTCATTTATTCCCGGTCTAGATACATGGTAGCGGAACATATCTCACCTATTAATCATGCGATTGCGCCGGCGGATAGGCTTCGTCTGCCAGGCGGACCGCGAATGAGCTTCCGGGTCTAAGCCGGCCACGTGGTCGGTTTGTTCCATGGTTAAGGAGCGGTGCTGTGGTAGAGTAGCGACCGGAATTCTTCGGGGTTGTTCAGGACTTTACGAGCCCTACTAATGCGCCGACGCCGCCTGGTGGATCGTCGCCTCGATCTCATAGGTCCATCTAGCCCCCCAGATTTCATGTCAGATCTCACCCAAAGCGTCGGGGATATTGGTATTGGCTAATTGGGCGCCTGGACCAACTTATTTTGTTCTTTCGCTTGATGGGTATTCGCAGGATTCTCTTCGATACAATATGGTAAAGATACGGGCGTAAATGAGTTGTTCTTAAGGTGTGGTGAGCTTGCTCTATTATATGGCATCAGATCAGAACCCGATCAGCGCCGGCATCTGGATATACGTCTCTGCGGTATTGGGACAACCCAGGTGGATTCGGTGGATTCTGTACGTCGAAGGGGGGTAGTAATATAGGTACCGATCCCGTGGGCTCCCTTGCATGCAATTAACGTCCATGGATGAAAGCGGCAGAGTTATATGACCACCTTCGCTGCTGATACTGCTGCTGCATGTCGGGAACACCCACGAATAATCGCAGGGTATCTAGCGAGTCGGGGGTGGAGGGTGGAGTGAGTGAGTTATGAGAGAGAAAAAGACAACTACGTAAACAAGGCTACCTATCCCCCCATCATTGATAACTAGGTAGACGAAATGACATGGGGAGAGGAAGAGAGAAAAAACTTGAAAGGAAAGGGAAAGGAAAGGAAAGATTCTGGAGCACCTACCTCATACATTGAGAGGCGCGCAGTAGTGGGGCTGTTTCCTCTCTCTCTTCTGTCTTGTGCCTGCCTTATGCCTTACAAATGAGGGACGGTTTCCAGCTACATCCCATCCCATACCGGGCTGTAGCTACTTAAGCCCTGAGACACTCAGACACCGACCCCATCCTGCCCATCTAGGAAAGTATTGTACATAGTACTTTGTACACTTCAAGTTATACGAACCTTAAAAAGTATATAAGTATCTTTAATCTTTAGCAGTTACATAACAGTTAACAGTTACCTACCGGTACTGTAACGAGCATTGAATTTAGTGGATCGACGTGATTAGGCAGTGTCCCGACCAGCTCCCCGGGTAAGCTACCCGAGTAAACGGGGAAAGAGCTCA
This sequence comes from Annulohypoxylon bovei var. microspora, assembly GCA_022836615.1. Taxonomy (NCBI): domain Eukaryota; kingdom Fungi; phylum Ascomycota; class Sordariomycetes; order Xylariales; family Hypoxylaceae; genus Annulohypoxylon; species Annulohypoxylon bovei. The sequence continues at coordinate 217,447 of MU405256.1, read as the reverse complement.
AGGAATAACCTTATGCGCAAAATCAGAGCTAACTATTTGCAGCTACCTAATCAAGAAATCGACAGATTCGATCGCTGACTCCTTTCCTGATCCTGTATGATTCTGTATATGGCTTGTCACAAGTTTACAGTGCGTTGAATACCTGGGTACTTAGCCTTATTCGGCGCTTTCGACTATCCTCTAAGGATATACAATAAGCGAATAATCTCAAAGTAGAGCCGAATTAGACCACATGCATTTGACATAACCCCCATAATCCCCCCCTTAGCCCCCTCATCCCTATCGAATCCTTCGTCACATAGAGTTAATATTGCTAGCCCGCCCCCAACACCCGGCACCCAAAGCCCTAGGACAAATATCTAGGGGGCACATAGGGGGGGCTAACACCAGTCCGTCATGTCTGGGCATCCTAACTGCCGTGTAACCGATGGTAATGTAATAATAAGCTCAACTCTTTCCAACGAAAAACCTTAAGCAGGCGTGAGATACCAATCACAGCCTCCCTTTCGATATTTTAAGAAGCGAGCCCGGATAGAATCAGTCGAGTATTACGTAGCTCATAGCACTTTGCTTGTGATACCGACAAGGCTTTCTTGTCCGGCTGAGTAGGTATGTATTCTTCATATTCCAATTATGGGTCCCGGCGTGAGCGCGTGTAGAACAAGCTTCAGATCTAAAGATCATCGTCGGTCTGTATCAGTCGGCCCTCATCTGACGGATGAGCCAGCAGCCGAACTCTTTTTTTAAGCTATTCCAACTTCGGCCGGCGCCTCATCTGATTTTGCGACGGCGACGCCGGGAATTAAGTTCTCTCCACTTCTTGAGACCCAGCCCTATCCGTATCATCCTATCGCGGCCGACTTGTTTGTCTAGCAAAGCCAAAACCCATCGTATACGGGTAATTCTACCTAGCCCGCCATCCGCGAGATCCCTCGTGACAATGTGGAATAGAGCTCGCAAGACTGATGTTGGTATTACAGCACTCGGACTTCTCTGAAGATAATTAATGCAACGTGTAATTAGGGTCAGGGAAATCCTCCGAGAGATGATCGGCGAAACGGCAAATGCTCTTGCTGCTTTAGTTGCCTTTAGAATTTGACGCTTTGTAAGAAGCTCGTAGCGCCTTCGTCTTTTGCTTCGCAGATACTTTAACCCCAACGCTGATAGAACACCAATTTGTCTTAGGGACGGACATTCTGTCATGAGTTTCAAGGCCTCGGTTGAAAATTTAGAATTCCAGAAGTTCTTAGAGACGGTTCTACTCTTCTCGTAGAGACCAATAATTTCCAGAGCCAGTAGAGGCTGGCGTCCTCCGATACAGATTTTTGCCAGGGAACTCGCTTCGTTCTTCACAAGATTCTGGAATCCTCTCGCGAGACGCATGATATCTTGTTCTCGGCCGAGTTTCTCGAGGAACTTACAAAGGCCTCTAACATGGTGGAATTGCCCGGTTCGCCACAAGGCTAGGTTGAATAAACCGTAGAACCGCGAGTCGTCATAGCCTTGTATATCTTCTGCGAGCATATTGCTCACCGTTGGTGCATCAATAATTGAAGATCGATGTCTAGCTTGATACATCTCGCAAATCTCTCTGTTCGAAAGAGGTTCGATATCTTTTCCGGTTTCAAGAGTGCAACACACTTCTGCCAAGTAGCTGAAATCTACGCGTGGTAGCCTAGCTAAAAGTTGCAGCCAGCCATAACGTATTTGAGAGTGATCGAGGCCCTCCGACGCCATATAATCCAACACAAGCCGGGTACTACTTTCTAGTATTTGGGAATGATTGGCTAGGTTAAGTCGACTCAAAGGGTTGGCCATCTTATTAGCTTGGCGGATCAACGATGAACGCTTCCTCTCACGTCCCGAAGCTAGCAAATAGGCATTCAAATTTGCCAGTATAGATGTAGACATGTCACCTAAGTGATGGTCCGGTATATTGGCCATAGACCCTGTGAAGGCGCGAAGAGTGTTCATCTGTAGCTTCGAAATTCTTTGCATGATATCATTCCAAACGGAGCAGTCGAAATAGTCAGGTCTGTGCGTACCGCTACTAGATAACCCCACGGATGTTGTAGTAAGTAGGCGCAGAATAATTTGATCGCCTATTTTCCGTTCTAAAGACTTCACGGTGTCCGACTGCAGTATGGCGAGCCCATCCTGGATGCCATCTATTACGGAGCAGACAGTCTCGCCGGAGAAAAGACCATTAGCCAAGGATTCTCTCCAAATATGGCAGAATTCCGTGAAATTGGGCGTTGTCCTTGTCGTAGAATATGATAAATCGCGAAATAAAAGGTCGAGCCCGGTTTCGATGACTACTAATGGACTAGTTTGGGCATCCCAAACTATTTTTGGCAGAGGTTGTTCTGCAAGATCTGGCGTATGTGTCAAGTGATCCCCTGCGTCGTCCAAGGCTATATCAGGAGCCGAACCAGTATGTCCAGCAACCCAGTTCCACATGGCTGGCACCAAACTTCCTCCCTCATCTCGGCCTCGTCGATGTAATGCATCCGATGGTAACGGTGACTCCCATTTCCATTGTGTAAGATCGGCTAGATTTTCGAGTGCCCATAATGGCGAGGCCGAGTGAGACTGCCCAAAGCTAAGCTCTCCCATCTGTCTTTTCCCCATGCGCCTCCTATTCTCCATCGGACCCGGAACAGAGGAGCCATATCGAGCATATATCCTTGAGATAACGTAGTAGCGCTCAAATATCGCAGTGAGGGCCTCTGGGAGCCATGTAGCATTGATATGGGAGCAGAGGTGACGTTGGGTGGCACGGCGGCATTGCGAGGCCAGGGCGGGAGTCATGGATAAAGGAGGGAAGAGGAGGAAAGAGGAGGATTATAGGGAGTACAAATCCTCCTCTCGATCATAAGTAATTTGACGGTCCTAATTAGACCATTCCAAGCCTTAGGCACATCTGTAGGCACCCAATCCAGTACCCAGGTAGAGATGGAGGTTAAATTTTTGAAGCCTCCGATAAGTGAAATTGAAAATTGGCGTAGAAAGTTGAACTTCGCGTAAAATTAATTGAGGCAATTCTATTGGTCCAATTCCAATTATTGTCCCCACATGCGCACTTTCCGTATTCCGTGAACCCCGCTGCTCTGGTTCATCCCACCACTAGAGCTACCCCTAGCAATAGGGTAGCTACATACTTGACAGCTTCTTCTACATCCCACCTCTCACCTCTCACCTTCAACTAAATTCTTAGTCACACATATCAACTAACATGGCTCACAATTTTGAACCATTGACCAATGATTTAGTCTTAAGGGCGGCACGAGGTGTGTGTCATTCTATTATCATCATGGATATTTTGAGGCTATAGACTAACTTGAGTGTTTGTGGCATGATATAGGTGAAGATGTAGAGCGCGCTCCAGTATGGATCATGCGTCAAGGTATATATAGTCGATCTAACTCAGCGAAAGAGTTGACCATTAATTTCACCATTAGCCGGTCGGTACCTACCGGAATACCATGAGGCAAAGGGAAACCGGGACTTCTTCGAGGTCTGCCGCAATCCCGAAATCGCCTCGACCTTGACTTTGCAGCCCATTGAGCGCTTTGCCGGCTTGCTAGATGCCTCTATCATCTTCTCCGACATCCTCGTGATACCCCAGGCTTTGGGGATGGTCGTCGAGATGGTAGAGAAGAAGGGGCCGCATTTTCCGGACCCCTTGAAGTCGCCCGATGACGGACAATACGCCAAGGTTCTCAGCAAGGATGTAGATGTTGCGGCTGAGCTGGGTTACGTTTACAAGGCCGTGACATTGACGAGGAAGAAGCTAAAGGGCCGCGTACCGTTAATTGGCTTCTGCGGCGCTCCCTGGACTCTCTTCTGCTACATGGTCGAGGGTGGAGGGACGAAGCTCTTCATCGAGAGCAAAAAGTGGATATACCGGTATCCCGAAGAGGCCAAAGCCATGCTTCAAAAGATATCAGAGGTCTGCGTCGAGCATCTGGCGCTACAAGTCCAAGCAGGAGCTCAGATGATCCAAGTTTTCGATTCGTGGGCAGGCGAGTTATCGCCCTCGACCTTCAAGAAGTTCAGCGAACCTTACCTGGCTTATATCTCGAAGTATCTACCAAAGAGGTTGACAGAGCTGGGCTTGGAACCCGTGCCTATGATCGTCTTCCCAAAAGGGGCCAACTACGCTCTAGACTCGGTTTGCAATCTAGGCTACGATGTTGTAGGATTAGATTGGCAAATCGAAGCCGCCGAAGCCGTCAAGATTCGAGGGAATAGACGCATCGTACTTCAAGGAAATGCGGATCCCGGGGTGTTGTACGGCACACGTGAATCCATATCTGAGACGGTAGAGGAGATGGTCAAAGGCTTTGGAGGAGGCAAGAAGGGGTGGATCGCCAACTTAGGCCACGGCATCACGCCATTTGTGAATCCGGATGATCTGAAATTCTATCTGGAAGAAATCAAGCGATTAACCAGTAGCTAAAGGGGCATTTTAAAGTCTAGTGTACTTCTATCTAGACTCATCAGCGAGCTATCTATCGGGTCGGAAAAGTCTTGTCTAGATCTATTTTGCTCCTAATTATAGTTAGTTACTCGATACTTAGGTAGATAAAAGGGAATGAAACAATGATGTATATGGATGGTTACACTTACCACGATACCGTCCAAGCCACTTTTCCGCCTAGACTCTTGCAGACCCTCTGGCTTTTGGGGTTGTCCGGCGCCACGTCCGCCCAGCAGTGCCCATCGTCGTCATAATCCTTCAAGCGGTCGCGGAAAATCTTAACTGCCACCGCCTTCGCAAACCCTCTCCCGCGCCATTCCTCCTCGCAGTGAAGGCTGCTCAGCGAGGAATCGGGGCCCAGAAAAACCCACGCAACGGGCGTTCCGTCGTCGCGATAGACGGCCATACTAGGCAGTAGCGTAACAGTCCGTCTACATGTACTTACGTATTAGAAAGGGAAATGAAAGAAAAGCACAAGGAGTTGGAGTTGGAGTTGGAGTTGGAGCGTAGATAACATAACATACTCGGTCCTATGAATCTTGTTCCTCGACAGCATAAGCGGTATATCGGCCTTCCTCACGCTCTCCCAGCGCATGCCCTCCCCGAGCGGGCTCGGCACCTCGGGCAGGCGGTCGAGGCGGAATACCCACTTGTCGAAGATGTCGACGGACTCGAACACGACGCCCTGGTTCAGCAGCGCCAGCCGCAGCGTCTCGCTCAGCGCGCCGGCGAACACGTAGGACACTCCCGCGCGCGAGGGCCAGTACGTGTCGCGCTGGCGCTTGACCTCCTCGAGGACGCGGCGCGCGCACTCGGCCGCCGCCTCGTCCCACCCTCCCGTCCTACCATCAGCAGAAGAGGCGGAGGCGGAGGCGGAGGCGGAGGCGGCCAGCGCCTGGGGCCGGCGCTCCAGCGACGCGTACAGCCAGATCTCGGTCTCGGGGCCGCGCGAGAAGTCCAGGTACGCGGCGGCGAAGGGCTCCTCGCCGGGGGTCGCGTGGATGAGGTCCTGGCTCGAGACCGTGGCGAACAGGACGCGGGCGTGCTCGGTGATGCCGCCGGGGAAGCGCGCGAACCGCAGGCGGCGCAGCAGCGGCAGCGCGTGCGGGAGGTGGTACAGCTGCAGCAGCTGCTCGACGACCAGCGGGGGCGAGGTGTAGACCGCTACGCCGGCGGACATCTTGCTGCCTCAGGTGTTGTGTTCCTCTTGCTTGATTTCCCCTTACTTCGATTCGGTATGCACTCAGATTATGCACACATGCAAGTGAGGGGAAGGGCGGGGGGCACAACCTAGAAAAACTAGGTGGGTATAGTGCGTGCAGGTCCGGGGCGAGCGATCGGGCGAGAAACAAAATAAATTGCGTTTCGAGGTGGGTCGTCTCCGAACTTATCGGTGACGGCATCGCGGCTTACATGAGTCACGAGTGTTCCGCAGTCGGAGCCGGGGTTCACCTCGGAGTTTTGATTCGCATTTTAACCACCTCTTACTCGTAGCTTGTTTATAGACAGGTGCTTATATAAATCTAATGGAGATATGCTTTGAGATTTCCAATTATAACTTACAAAATCCGTACAGATACTCGAACGAGAGACTACTTGTGTGGTACGATCATCATAATCGCCGTCATTGTCGTCTGCCAATTGTCGGGAAAGCTGTAGAGACACTTCCGCATAGGTTAAAAAACAGGGAACGGAAAGACCTAAATCAGCATAATACCTGGTAGGCAAAATCCGAAAATGACATCGACACAAAATCTAACATGAAGTTAGGAATAGAAGTAATAGGCGAGTCCGGACCAGTAGAGACGAGCTGAATAGCGCCAGGGCGACATGCCTGCATACACTTCATCAGGGGTAATTGATATAAGATCAAACTTTCACCTCCCTTGCTTTTCAAAGCTGCAGACATGCCACGACTCTTTAACAGATCAGGAATTTATTGGACCACGTGTAACTAACAGTTCAAATCGACGGATATGGGAATGAAGTGTCACACAACGTCGCTATCGAGAAGTTCATTAGATCGGACTCAGCGAGATGTTAGATACAGATTACACGGTAGGGGGGCTTATAACGAATATATCACGAATCGTATGATCATCGTGTATTATGGTATGAAGGGCAGGTAGGTATGAATAAGTATTAGTAGTTATTGGTAGATATGTTTTTTTTTAATTTTTTTACTTAGGCCCTCTATCATGACTGGTGACATCCATGATGGTATATTTCTAACAGATATACTCATCACCGAGTATACCAATGAGGAGCCAGGTCGCACTTTTTTACACCCCTTCACAAATCGAACCATATACCACCGCATACCTGGGTAGTATCTATCCGTGACTATAGTCTTGGGTATGAAGAGTTTCGCACTCTCTAGCCTCGTTTACAACAGTTTGTAGTATCGCCACGGTCCTAGTACTGCCAAACAGACGGCACTCAATATCTTAACCGAATTCCGCTTTTGATTTTGGCGTGTATGTAGCCCCTTCTCTCCTTTATATTATGACCGTAACGTAAACCGTAACTCCATGCTCGCCAATGCCGATACGTGCGGTATATCGGACCAATGCCCCATGAAACTACCGTAGCGGCAATGGGGGTGTTTTAACAACGGTTATTTACCGCGAAATAACGGTTATTTTTCGAAGATAATGGTTGTTTTTTTCTAACAACGGTTATTTTTAAAAAAGAAACGATTGTTGTTTTTCGAAAACGATTATTAGCCAATCAAAACGATTATTTTCTATCAATAACCTTTTAAACTTCAAATAATCATTCTTATTTCAAAAACCATTCGTATTTCAAGAACCATTGCTTAGATATAACCCTTTTCAACCATTTCAACGGCTTGGCTTTGATTAGTAATGCATACCGCATTAACCTTTTAACTTAGATTTTTTTTTTCAAAGTAAACAATCCCTTCTCACCCTTCTCAACCACCTTCTCAACCACCTTCTCAACCACCTTCTCAACCACATACATCGAATCTAACCCAGTCAAATCAGATCAGGTCAGTCTAATCCAATCTCTGGTCAAATCAACTTAATCTACTCTTGTGTTAGATCTATCTATTCGAAAGTCAACAACCTAATCGCGTCAAGTAAGTATCGCCATCAACTAAGTCAAGCTAATCAAGCCATTTCTACTAACTAGGCCAATCAAATAAAACCAGTTCGAGTAAGTCAGCTCCAGTCAAATCTACCTAATGAAGCTATTCTAATCTAAGTCAATATACCAGGTGAGTAGGTAGGTAAGTAGGTAGGTAGGTAGGTAGGTAGGTAGGTAGTTATTCAGGTTGATAATCTAGTCGCGTCAGATCAGTGTTTACCCAGATCAATGTTTACAATAGCCACTCCATAGGTAGCAAACAGCCTATAGTAGCCACTTTTACATAAAACAATTATGCAAATAAAACTAGATTTATAATTACCGTTGCTTTGTTGATTATCGTATGAAAATAAGAAGCATTTGCAGGTCAAAAAGCGTTCCCAGATCAACAACCGTTTTCGAGTGACCAATCATTCACCTCCAACTGGATGATCATTAATGGGCACACTCAGATTTACGTTCAACTACCGTTATTGAAAAACCCCCTTGCCGCTACGGTAATCACGCAAGAAAACCACAACTATCCGAGCCCCCTTTTTTAAATTATCACGAGTCCGTGTGAACTCCATGAGCAACAATCGCGGCGGAGGAATCATTTACGCGACGCTTTTGGCCACTTTCTTCTCAAGGTGAACTAAACCTTCTTGAAGAATTCCTTGGCCTTAGCCGCCAGCCCGTTAGTTCGAGGTGCCTGGTCCTCGATAGCCGAACCGTCTCTCGCGATCTCGGCCTCCTCGCTGTTTGGCTTGACGACGTTGGCCGCTCCTCCACGTCCGACGTGTGTTGCGCCCTGGCTTGGTCGTCTTTCAATGCTATGATGAATTTTGTCAGATAGGGTATCTTGGCACAAACATGCCTATACTTCTTTTCCTAAAGGCATGATTCCTCGTTGCAGAAGGAGAGCAGAGGCAACTTACGGCCCGACGTCCTGGCGCGCCCGCGTCTGGACAGGATCCTTGTTTGGTGCCATGTTGCCCGAGCCTCCTCGGCCAGTAGTAACAACAGACGTCTTGAGAGTCGGCGTCTCGAGGTCAGCTGGCTGGATCTTGGGGGACTTGGTAGCATCAGCGATGTTGCCAGCGCCGCCTCGGCCGGTAGAAGTCATATGGCCAGTCATTTTCAAAAAATGTCTATGCGAAAAGGAGAACGTCGCTGAAGTCAATTATCGAATCAACGAGCAATCGAGTATTTGGCGGTAGACGAGAGGCAAGCAATTAAGACGGAGAAGAAGACAAAAATGAAGATGAGGAAGTGCGCCCAAGTTCGATAAATACCCAACGGTCCAAGAATTGCGCAATCTGTGCCTGTACCGGACAATATATATGTACTTATGCGACTACCTAACTTATAATAACTCTGCGACAGGTGCAAGCCTCAAAAATCTGGGACGTTCATATGACTAAACTACCCACAGCTACGAAGTCGCAGCCGGAGCGCGCCTGCTTTTAGATCATGGGGCGAATCAGAAATTTCCCGACTAATCGAATATGAATTTAGATGGAAGTCGCCGTCAAAGACATACAAAAATTTGTTACATCACTCGCACCACAAGAATGGCAGAGTTCGTGAGGTTCCACTTACCCAAAACCCGGTCTGGCCGTTTAAGGTCGACGGATGAGGTAACTAACACGTAATGAAAACATCGGGCTCTAGCACTATGGTGTCATTGCCCTTTCGCCCAGGCTATTCTTACACAGCAGTTTCTGTAATAGTTAGATCTAGTGCAAAATATGTACTTGTACCTACCTAGGTAGGTACGGTAGGTACAGATATAATCTATTTTTTATGTGTCAAAAAGACTTGGCCTTGTCTTGATTTTTAATATCTAATCTCGGGCTATGTGTGTAGGCACGGTATGTATGAAGCTGAGCTGAACATAAGGCCAAGATAGCCTTATCAGAGAATCCTGTCTGTCAACGGAGCTGACTAGTTTAGTAGATTTACTAGTAGCCTACCGAGGATACGGTTCCTCTTCCCCAGATCAGATCTGAGCATTGGCGAGCTGACCTTATCCGGTACGTTGGTTGGATAAAGTTCTTTGTTTACCTAGTGAAGAAGCGAAAATGTAATGCATGACGGAACCGTCTTATCGTAAGCGAAACCTTCCAAAGCCACGAAATGCCTACAGTACCCAATCCGAACCTATCAGTATACCTACGTATGTCAACCAAGCCGTGATTGATCTTTATATACCTAGGTATCTAGGTACTAGGTGTATTTAATATTGGTCAGGCTAACTTGTGTGGTCATTTGAATTCTTCCTGGTAGTGGATGTCTCGGTCTGGTTTCAAGGTTTTTGACAGCAAACCGGCGCGCATATCCATCTGCCATCCTATCAATAAGGTAAACCTATCCAGGCACACAAACTTTCTATGGCACACCTACCACATCGTCGGGCAATCAGTTTTAGGGCGGATTCCAAGCTACCTACCTATACACGAGCACGTGCTCGTAACTCGCTTGAATTATGTATACTTGTATGTGAAGGGTCAAAAAGGGGAAGTTGGTAGAAATATTCCTAGAATAACTAGTGAATTAGTTCGGCGATTAGATAAGTGATTCTGGCAAAGACTCGTTGATCACAAAATGTGGGAAATAAGGTATTCATCAAGGTAGTGGCACGGAAAGTTATTGCGTGTCCCGAAAAACCAATGACGCGCATATCTTTTGAAATTCATCGCTTCCATACATCTCATCTGTGTTTATGGCGGGTATATTGCAGAACCAAACCCTCGGTTTGCAAACGTAACGTATGAACCTAGTCAGCCATATGCTAGGTTAAGCTGGGCAACCCCGAACTTTGTCCTGTCGTCGCCTGATCTCGTTTTCCGTCGGCATCAAACGGGCTCCTCTAATCCATAGATGGAATCCAAGCCCCTTTTTGACACATACCCGTCCAAGGGTATATGAGCGCACATGCTCTCGACGGTGTATCGTGATGTGATACGTTGCCCCTGTTCCAAGGGAAACGTAGCCGAGCCTGCAGGCGTATCATCCAACGGAGTCAACTTCGTCCCATATCCGGATGACGGTTGAGACGAATCCTAAGTTTCCTCTTCATCATCCGATCCTCTACCCTTGCTCCCCTTACCGTCCTGGCCATCCTTTCTAATTGGAATCTTAACTCCCTGCACAGCGAAGCACTTACTTAGAGCGGTGCTCTCACACACGCCGGGGAATTTCTTGGCCGAGTACACTTGGAACTTCTCGCTAAAAACCTGCGCAAGAACCGGTGCTCTACCTCGGTTAAGGAGTTCGGCGTCGCTTCCGCCATTAGAAGTCGCATCTGGTCTTCGTAGATTGATAAACGAAAATCGCAATCTGCATGCTGTGTAAGCGTGACGCAAGTGGCTTTCGCTTGGCGACTTACCTAAACCAGCCTTCAGTTCGGACACTTAGATCCTGCAAAATAAACCATATTCCAATCTTGTCCGTAGGATCGGTGAGACGCGACGCACTGGCAGCAAGGCTGCCGATAAGGTTTCTCGTATACATGCCATTTGGTGATTGAGGCCCCATTAGGCGGTGCTGCGTCATCTGGTGTCCTGACATATCTTGGGAAAATCGAGGTCCGAACATCGGCTGTGATGGAAGCTGAGGCACGCCCGGCACCATGTCGTTTCGATAACCCCCACCAGGGTAGCCGTATGGCTGGGCTTGTGGGGGATAACCGTATCCTACAAGAAGTGTGAGAAACTAAAGGGTGAGACACGCGTAGCTGGGATCTTATTATTACCTTGTCCATACGGGTCTGGCTGGTAAGGAGGCATTGCGTGAGGGTAACCAGCGTTAGTTTGCTGCGCATATTCGCGGTTTGACGGCACGATAGATTGGTATCCATAGCCACCGGCTTGGCTTCCCTCGATCACTTCTCGGAAAGAGGAAGCTTGTGTAGATGAAATAGACGGCGATTGCTGAGAGTGTTTGACGAGGTTGACCTCTTTGTCTCCGTTCTCAGACCAGAGATCAACGTGCAACACATAATGTTGGTGCTCAACCTCACTAGCTTGGGATTAGCTGTGAATCATGGAGTAACAGTGTCGCGTTTCACACACTTGCAATCTACCTCCTTGCCTGTAGTTTTGTCCATCACAACTAGTCTAATACAGGGCGGAGGAGTGATAGGTCGTCGATCCTACTTGACATTAGCACTCAACCCACAGGCATATGGAACAGACAAAGAATGCTTACCTTGTCGCCGAACCCGCACATTCTCGCCCTCAGAGGTTGCTGGACAACCTCGAGTCTATGCCTTTTGTTAGCCCCACCAGCTCGAAATTACGGGTGACATGACGGCCGAGAGAAAATTACCTATATTTCCTAGATGTGTCGGTGCCCTCGATAGGTTGCGGAGCTGGCTTGTCCTTTTCTTCGGCACCGGGCTTAGAGGTAAGCGGGTTGGAACCAGGACCGCCGGCACCGTTCTCTGTTGCGGTGAGCTCTCCAGCACGGTCTCTGGGGCCGGGCATATTGGGCGGAGCCATATTCGTTCGCGGAGGTGGCATTGTGCGGTGAGGGTTTGTTATGGGATCTTGCTGATAATTATAAGACATAGGTGGAGGAAGCTGGGCATAGCCTGGATGATGCGCAGAGGGACCTGGCATCTCAGGCGGGAATGCCTGCGAATGGTGGACAGGCGGAGCTGGGTAACCTGAACTCATGATGTCTAGGTTATTCGTGCTTCCCCTAAGCTTCTGCGCAAATTGTATTTCTTTCTTTCTTTTTCCCTTTTCTCGCCCTACGTAGCTCGCTCAGTCGACCTAAGTACGGCTTATGTTTTTCTGCGCCTAAGATGGTAATTGTATGGGCGGGGAGGTCTAAAAGTCGGGCTGACGAAACGTGGTTGAGAGAGGTCGGTCAAGGTCGAGGGCGAAAGAAGACTCAAAGCGTGAAATATGCCGTACTCGAAAAGTGTGAACTAATGGATGTAGGTGGAGCGTATTATCCTCTAATAAGGACTTGAGTATTATATATGTAAATGCAAGTCGAGTTTGGTAAGGTGGTAAGGTTCATGCGATCAAGGGTACTTCGGTGGTGGACCAGGCGGGACATCCACAGTTTACCTTTCCAATGGGAAACAGGACAGCAAAGTGCGCGGGGAGCTGGTAGAGAGCTGGAGATCGGACGGTTCAGTTGGATAACTGTATTCTATTAAAGTTTGTTTACTATGCGGTAGAAATAAGGTGGGATGATTTGACCGTTGAAAAGCTTGGAGAAACGTGGTTGGAGAAAAAGATTATAACTTTGAATAAAAAACCTATGTAAGACAAAGTCCCCTCAAAGGCTCTTAAGGGACTTTGACTGCACCTGCTGTGATCAACTGGGGAGAGGCGCAAACTTTATTAAAGTAGATGGAAGCGCCACCAGCCGATTGGAGGCAAGGGTCAAGAATATACAGGAGCCCTGGAGCTTGTCGAGCTTTCTTTGGGGGGAAGCATGAGGTGGGGGGGTGTGTGGCGCGCCGTAGATGAACATGGTAAGGTGGGAAAAGTGTCTTGGAAGAACACTGTGATACCCGTAGCGGGTTAGTGGATATGGCGGCTAACCCTTGCTAATTGTACTACGAACTAGCAGTCCCGGGAAGGCACGCATCGGAACTTTTGCAAGGTTAGGGTAGATATTTTATAGGAGACTAGCTAAAATAAGTACTAAGTATGAAGTCTAACTAGATATTACTTGATATTAGATGGGATATGCTTGTCAAGTAAGTTTGGCTTGAGTCTCGGATGACACTTGGTTGACTTTCAAGGTTGTTAGCCGTCGCTATTTGATAGTTATGTACATAGTAGCAGAGTAGTAGTGAGAAACAAGGCTAAGGTAAAAGATTGTATAACGCGAACAAACATTTTTAATTATCTTTTTAGGTACATAATGATAAACATAAGACTCATCCTATTAGAGATTATGTACTTAGATAGGTATTGGATGTATGATATGTTGAGGATGTGGCAAAATGCAGAACTCCAGATGATTGGGTGCCGTATATTCGGAGTCGATGATATATACTTGGCGGTATATTCCTTCAGACATTCTTATTTTGTCAGCCTGACAAACTCATCGAAGTCCTACTAGGCATTAGGATAGGTAATACCTACAAGTAAATGACAAGCAAGTGAGCATGACTCGATTGGAACGTACATGATGTGCTCGAAGATAAAGACTAGGATGCTATACTTCATTATGATATCTACTAGCTATGTATAATAAGTGGCCTGTTTAAACAGTAAGTGCCGATTATAAACAAGGTATACTGAGTGCTATATAACAGGTATACCTAGTAATAATCACGCCGTTTCTATAGACTTACGCCAGGTATAGCCTCTAATGCAAGGCTATCAAATACCAAGTATAATGCAGTATAAGTTTCCAATCTCCATCGTAAACCATCAAGTTATAGAAAAGTCTTTCACGGACCATGGTGAATTAGGCGCCAATTATATCTTGGGCGTCCGAAGGCATAGGCCCCTTGACCCCTTGACACGATCGACTATTCTAATGTTGTGCATGTCACATACAATTAGACTCGAATGGGTATAATGCTATAGTTAGACAAGCGACTATCGTCTTAACCCTAGTCTATAGATTTGATGCCGGTCGTGTTTTATTATCACTCGTCATAAATGAAGAACGCTCGTACGATGATGCTAGCTATTCTCGGTAACTCTAGCAAAACAGGTGCCGTTTTTTGAATAAACAGGTAAATCCACTTTTTACCCACATATCATTGGCTAGAACATAGAAACCCTTGAAGGCTCCACAGTACCTAGGTACTTAATATTGCGTACGCTAAGTGGTGGCATTAAAGGGTCCCACGTGAAACTTTAGTGGCCTGAGCTTTCTATACTAATCCAACAGAAATATTCAAATAACTTTCAACTTCTATAACTTAGAATTATATAAAATATATATTTGTGAAGCCCTTAATTCAACGGATTTAATGATGTAAGTTTCATCCGAATGCATCAACTCCTTCGAGTGTAATTGAAGTTTAAAATCAGCGAACCACATTTTTAACGATAACACGTGATACCCTTATAAATCAACAAGCTTATGTACCTAAATAAGTGTGTAAGCTTTATATAATATTTAAATATTTTAAAAACAATTTAAATAAATTGAAAAAAATGAAATAATTTAATTTAATTAAAGGGAATTTTTATTTTCATTCTTATTATTAAATAGATATTTTCAAGATTTAATAATGCGTATGTGTAAAGTGTGTGATTAATTCGATACAAACGCTTTGAAAAGCTGTGACTTGCGTGCTTCTAATTGGCTGAAATTTAAAAAGTGGATTTACCTGTTTATTCAAAAAGTCGTACCTGTTTCGTTAAAGTTACCGAGCTATTCTTGACTAAAAACAACCCCCGAGGCCCAGACTTTTTTCTTCACCAACACCTTGTGGTCTGCGGGCTCTATGCCGCGTATACGGTACAGTATGCAAAGCCCAGGGGTCGCGGAAGAATGTTGTGACGGTACGGTTACATTGACATCTTTCTTGAAGACTTGGCTTTTTTATTTTGTTTTATTTTATTATATTATATTTTCTCTTATTTTTATCCATGATGGTATATACATACCTAGACCTACATATGTATGTACATCAAAAGCTACCTAGGCGACTCTTACTTTAATAATAGTAAACTTATCCCTTGGGTCTTGGGTCGCTTGAAGGCCCCGCATGCATGGTACATAATACGGTACCATCATACGTGAGCTTCTCGCCCCCTATTTTGGATTCGATCGACCACATCTTTAACATCGGTTGCTGATGACGTTGGCATACTATGATACCATCATTGCCTCGTTGCCTCGTTACCTCGTTACCTCATTACCTCGTTGCCGTTGCTTCGTCGCCGCCCGACCCTTTGGTAACCCGTTTGTTGACTGGCGATAATACACTAGAAACCTGGAGATTGGATCGATTCATTTCCTTTTTTTTTTCTCGGGTCCAAGCCGCGGATGGTCGAGCGCTGGGATCTTAGGGGGCACGGGACTTGATCGGCTCTTAGAGCATCCCACCGTTGCGCCGATGCTACCATGCTATCTCGGGCCTTGTCTACCGAGTACCACAGTCTGGGGTTCTGTCGTTTGTCAGTTTTCTCGCTTCTCGCAAATCTTCCCGTGTGTGAATAAGGTTTTCTGTCACTTTCGTTGCGCAACCGCTATCACATGCAGGTCTGGGCAAGAAAGTGGAATAATTCTCGTCTCGAGGTCATGGGTGTCCTTTTTGGTTCTTCCTTTGTTACCTATATGTATATATTTAGGAGTTCGCCCTGCTCAGCTCGAGGCGTACGACCAGTCAGATATCATCTATTATAGAGGACCTCCTCTGAAAAAAGACCCTCGTTCTGCGTGGTCATCTATCCGACCTCATAAGCATACATATATCATATTCTGTTCCTACATTACATTACCTTACATACTACATATATACCTCCTATATACCTTCAGCATCGCATTGCATCCCGAACCACCCCCGAATCTTGAAGGGTCACGATCCGTGATTGGCAAACGGGTGGAGATCAGGCCCCAATAACATCCTTGTTGTTTACACACTGACCTACAACTCGGTTGATCTCTCCCCTCTTCTAAGTAAGACTAAGTAAGAGAGAGCCTAGTCTCTATTTTCCTCTTTCTCGCGCTGTTACTCCACTGTTTCCCGCTCTACATACACCACTGCAAGTCTGCAACGACCAAGCTTGCCCAGATGTCTAGATGTCCAGATGCTCAGACACCTAGGACGCCCGGATATCTTTTACTCTAGCGTCGAAGTGTCCCGTCGCTACGACGCAAGATTCAACAGGACGGAGCGGGCGGTCAGTCGATCCACCCAGGGATCCACGGCGCAACAATTTTGCCCTGCCCTGCCCTGCCTTGCCTTCTTGCCTTGTCTTGTCTTGCCTTGCCTTACCCGGCTCGCGCTGCTGCTGCACCTCCCATCCAAAGCGCGGAGAGGGACGAACATGCCAAAGAACTGTATCTGTAATCGTGTATGTATGTACGAAAGCCCCTTGCTCCTACCCACACACCATTAGCCCTCGATGCTCTCACTCGACGAATATTCGTCATACTTGGTCGATATGCGTTAAGATCACCTCTATTGCATTCTATCTCTTTTCGTCCTGTCTCTGGTTTCGTCCGCGGAGAAGGCATTCCCAAGCTCTCACATGAGTCATGCATGGTCCAATATGTTACAGCAACTTACTCTTTCTTGTGTTACATTTTCGCGCATATATAATCCCCTAGATACAAGTCTTATTAATCCGTCAAAGCTGCAAAAAGCTGCAAAACAAGTCGGCCGCGCCGTTCCGTTGGATTTAATCCTTGAAGGTTAGGTACGCTTGTGTATGTACGTGCAAGTTTTAGTACGTCAGGGAGATCTATGCCCGTTTCCTCTTCTTCCATACCTAGTACTAGGTAGCGTACATATTAGATATCGCCAGCACTGAGCAAAGTGCTTACCGCCTATCTAGTGTGTATGTATTCCCACACGTCTGGGTGTTGGGTTACACCGGTAAGGCCGAGCGAACTAGTCTTCTATGTTATATGAACTCGTCTAACAGCAGCAATAAGACCGATCCCAATATCCCACGATCCCAAGATCCCAATATTCCAATTGCGGCAATTCGTTACTCCAAGTTCCAACGAAGCCCTGCCCCAATAGGCCGGTTCTCTATTCTCTAGTGCCTTGCCATTTCCCCCCTCTTGCATTATCTAGCAACCTAAATCGATGAAAGGGATGAGTGCGTTCGTCATATCATGGTCGACTTTACCTGACACTGGCTAAATTTGAGGTAAAACTTGACAACGCACCCCCCCTAAGAAAAAAAGAAACATCCGCATGGCTGCTCATTGCTCAAACGTCCTAGCGTACCGCATTCTAACCTGGCCTATAGTACGTCTATATACACGTAACCTATACTAACTTCATGAGTTTTAGTCCAGACTGCCACCAAAAAACTATCCCATCTTCCGTCTGCAAGGGGAGATTTCGGTCCTTGGCGAACGAAGTACCGACCTCTAAACCCAACTCGGCCGTGGAGCAGTAGAGGATAGAGAAATGCCGACAGTACTTATAATAGTAAGATATCGACAGGAACGAATCGGCAGTCCGAGTTCTAGCGTCATCTCAGCCTCCGTCGTCGCGCATTGACGTATATATTAGATATATTAATCTTCGTATCTAGATATATAAGCCGGACTCTATGCCGAACAGTATTCCTGGTTGCGGGCCTGAAAAAAATAGTCGCAGGACGGACCCATGATATTAAGCAGCTAACGCCCCCTATGACCACCGGATGGACAGTGCCCTGCGCCCGAGAGGTCGGGTTAGGAGGGACACCCATCTGTTCGGGTACGCCAGGCACATGGACGTCGCAGCACGGAGTCGCAACAGCAACTGGAACTGTTGTACGACGCGCAACGCTTATTGTTTTTTAATTCCCAACTCTGTGGAACCTCTCGGCAAAAGGGGCGGTCCCATTGGGTTGGAAGAGAGATAGCGTCGTATGTGGACTGTGGTAGCTGCGTAGTAGCGCGGCGTGGTATAAGCAGAGCAAACAAATCTGGCAAGCCTTTTTTGCATACATCCTACCTACATTAGGCCCATACATGTCCATGTAAGAACGATGCAAACAACGAGCCAACAGAAAAGAAAACGAGGGAGTAAGACAGGACTGTAATGGGGTCCCGAAAGCTCCATCTTCTCGTCCCAGACTCCACATGAGTAATCTTCATTCAGCCTCATCGCTGCGAATCCCAACATGCTGCTTGCTCCTTGCCATGATTCACGTGGGTGGAGTATAGTTGGTACTTAATATTAATATAATACTGCTTCCCGTCTATCCCAACGAAACAACGTGCCGCAGTCATGCGCACGAAGCAGTCAGATTGGTAGAAAAGAGGTGGGTAACTGAAGAGGCATTTTGCCTTGACATTTGCGGTGAGTTTGTAAATTAATATGCCCTTCCGAGATTTAAGCATCTGTCTGACTGTACTTGGGTTGCAATATTACCATGGATATCGAATCAAGCGTTTGACCACTGGATATGCTGAGTAGACCTTGTATAGTAGACATATCTAGGATAGAGTACCTAACTAGTAGTTATTTAGACAAGTTGTTTGGAACCTGTTTTCTAGTCTAGTGTGGATATCAGCTACTTCTTCTTTTGAGGGTGTGTAGACAAGTTGATCATTAGAGTTAAGACCCGGAGACACGATCTCGACGCTGATGGCTAGATAGATTGGCAACGAGATACTCTCCTACTACTACCATATATAAGCGTACTATAACGACGAACAATAGCGCTATCTCAATAATTATTAGTTATGATTTGTTATAAAATTTATTATAACTTCCACGAATTGCGGGTTCAAAAATCAACAGTTTTGATATCATCCGTCACCTACGCTCAAACCGCCGAGGTGTTCCCAATCCCATCCACCGCCGGAGTCCTGTTTCTAAATAACAAAAATACAAGAGGCCCATAAGGGATACCTCCGAGCTAACCGCCATCTGGATCGAAGAATATATGCTATTGCGCAGACCCTGGAGCCTAAGCATCCGCCATGATAACATGGTCTAGGAGAAAGGACGTGATATTTTTTCTGTTACTTTCATTGCTGAGATCCCATTCTTCGATCCCGCCTGTACTTCGAATAATATCGTGCCCCATCGCGTCGTACAGTAGATAATACCCAACCAAAATGAGAAAACGCCACGCTCGCCCACGCCTCGCCAGTAGCGTGGTAGTGTTAGATAAGTTCTTGCTGGATAATTTTTACAGATAAAAAAAGAAAGCCTGTTTTGCCAGGCTTGTCTACCATTATTTCTAATAAGAACCAAAATGGCTGGATAATTAGGTGGTAGGTAAGCACTCAACGCCCGTGATGTCGTCAGAGATGCTATGGCTAGAATCAAGTCAAGGTCCAAAGAAATTTGAGAATAGGATAAGTCACGCGACTTAATCGTCTGCTAGCTTGGCAAAATGCTTCGACCATAGCCAACCGACTAAATTTCTGGGATCGTCCTGGTTTTTAGCAAGCCACAACTCGCCTTTCTCAGCTATAACATCGAATATCTAGAGAGGGAAAATGTTAGCACGAATTTCTCGTCTATCGACTGGGATCGACATACTTCTCCTGCCTGGTACGTTAGATAAGGGTACCCGGCTTCGTGTTTAGTAGTTTCAATGTTAAATTCGAATAGAGAGGCGGCAAGCCATAGGACATTATACCCGTTGATAGGCTGTCGTTCCCGAGAAGAAGCACGAGAAGACGCCTGAGATGGTCGCGGAAGCCGCTCCTGACTATCAGACGGAGGAAGTGCAGATTGGAATAAGCCAGAGAAGCGTTGGTTGTCGGTTGATTGATGTGGAGAAGGATACATCGAATTGGAATAACGCCTCGATTGTGCGCCCGACTCCATGCTTTGTCTTGGGACACCGGTCGAATCATAGCTCTGGCCGGTTCCAGGTCGCACGGGTGCCGGTCCCATGGGTCGAAAGACGCTGGATGAGTCAGGAGTGTGAAGTGAGCCGGATCCCGAGCGTCCTTGTGCGTTAACCCCGCCGTAATAATCGCGCTCACGATAGTAGTACTGTTGAGGGCTCGGGACGGAGGCAGCACTGGGCGAAATGGTGAATTGGCCGCTGTGGCGCTTCATGAAGTCGGGTGTAGGCAAACTCGGAGCTGCATCGCTGCTCAAAGACAGTCCTCTACCGCGAGGTGAAAATTCAGCTCTAGACCGAAGTCCCAAGAAGGATCCATCAGTGCTAGCTGACTGAGACGGGCGACTTTTAGAAGCTGGATTGATGATGCCGATGGTGTTAATCTGTTCGTCCTGGAACTTGTAATCGCGCTGGAAGGTCGACACGATGTCTGCAATCTCTGGAACTTCGGAATCACCAAGCACCACCTTGACTTTATCCTTCCATATGGAGAACCATTGTGTTTGTATGTTGACGAAATTTCCGAGACAGATCTTGCCCACTTTTTCTGTCAATGCAGAAAGCTTAGGCAACTCCTTTTTCAAAGCCTCGTTTAAAGCTTCGTACTGCTCGATGAACTCGGAAAGCTGTTTGTCGACCTTCTTACCACCCTTCTTGAGTTGGACTGACTTCTCGTAATCTAACCGACGTTTCGCTCGTTTCTTCATGGCTAGTGACGGATTGCCATACGACTTTATTACGAGCTCGAAAGGCTCAATGACCTGCTTCCGAACTTGAGAGAGCTGAATGGTTTATATTTGTTAGCTCAGGAAATTGTAGCGAGGATGGAATAGAATTTGACTGACATGTTGTTCTAGTGCAACCTTCTCTATGTCTCTCATAGACACATTAAAACGGACCCACTTGCTTTCAATCTCAGGGTGAGGCGACGGTTGAAGACGCATAACGAGCTCCATCGAAGATAGGTACTGCAAAAATTCATGAACGTAATCCGTAACCTGCCTCGTGTAGAACTCAACATCCCTCAGGACAACCTGCAGCCGAAGGTAGTCGTCACCAAATCTCTCATGAAGCTTGAGATATTCAGGATCTTCTTCCGGCCTATGAGTGGCTTGTAACTTATCAACCCTTTTGCCAAAGGCCCTAGCAAAGCCAGCTCTAACATCGGATTCCTTGCGTTTTCTACCGACTATTTGCCCAACCAATTCGAAGTTCTTCTTTGTCTTGTTAATCTCCTCTATCGCATTTTCTAGGCTGGCTTTGGCAGATTCAAGGGACGGTCGATCTGAATGATCTGCGGGTGTCTCATGAAGAAGTTGAGCAAGAAGATTTGGATATTTCGTAATTCTCTGCATTGGTTTGATAAGCAGAGAATCTAGATTCCATGCCTTAGTCAAATCCCTTGCAACCTCATTGCATTCGTTTAACCAGACTTTCACTGTTGGATCTTCTTGGATCTGGATTAACCGTTTCGCAGCATGGTCGCTATTTTTAAGGAAAGTTTCATGTACCGTTTTCATCTGTTCCATGTTACGAGTGAAAATTGGCCCAAGTGATGTCTGTCTATCTCTACCGTCGCTCAAGTGTCCTGTAGCAGGCGTGGATGTTGTAGGAAGAGGGGTGCCATCGGGAAGCGTTGTGGCATCTTTTGGCAGCTGGTTCCGGTGCCCCTTGGGAGTGTAAACGCTGGAGACCCCTTCTTTAAGCTCTGTTAAGAACCCCGAATGAAATTTGATTATTTTATCAGTGTTGCGGAAAATCAGTTTAATAGTTTTGTCATCAAGCTTTGGGCAAGCTTCGGCCGTGCCTTTGTAGATCTCTTCGACAATATTCATATCCCTAATGAAGAACGCTTCGGTATCGATTAGCTCTTTAATAGTTTCAAGTCGTGTGAATAATCGCTTTCTCTCCTTCGGCGTAAGTCCCGTGGTATCTTCACCCTGATTTATACTTTCTGCCAAAGTTTGTTGGCTGTCCAAGATAATCGAGTGAGCTGGGAGCCGCTCGGATATCTCGAGGGAGCCTTGGTAGACGGTACGGGAGCCGGATTCGGATTGATCATAATCTATACTCTCCCTCCTAGAAGGATCCACAGAGAACAGGCTTTGATCATCCTTAGGTTGTAGGTAACTATTAGGTCTCGTATCATCGAAGTATTCACTTTGTGGTGTAGAACTGGGGACATCACGTAGTGAACTGAGGTCAGGAGGAGGCGGTGGAGCATGATCTGGTAGTAACGGGATGGGACACTCTTCTTGTTCATCATAGTCTATGATGAAACCATCCCCAGTATTGAGCTCTGGAAGTTGGTGAGGGGGCACTATATCTTGGTCCTGGAGTTTGCTGGAAGACATTTCGGAACTGCAAGGTGTTTCCCTACAGTCTTGATCATACTGGTATGGTTGTGACATAGAGCTAGATTCTGATATTGAGTGACTGTCACGATACGTCGAATCGCGATTCTGTAGATTTCGATTCTTCAGTTCGTAGTCCGAGTATGCATCTTGGGTGTTGATTGAGTAATCGGTCCAAACGGTAGTCTGGCTCACTCTGTTCATTGACTCCGAAGTTCTGGGCACAGTGAGGCTTGGAGCCGTGCCCATGGTTCTCCGAGACTCCGTAGAGAAACGCGAATCCTCCATTTCCTGTTGTAGAGGGCTAGCCACATTATTGCCACCCGGTAACTGAGGACTAGAGTATTCGGAGATAGCCGCTGTAGAGTCCTTAATGATAGGACCAACGAAGAACTCTTCAATCTCGCTAAGGCCAACACTTGGGCCGGCTTGCTCGTCATTCGGATCGATCCCGCTGCCGTAGGAGAGCCTGCGAGGTAAACCAGAGGGTCTGAGTTGGGAATCGTTATCTTCGAAATCACGGCCGTTGGAGAAATCTGGATAAGTAGACTCATCAATCCCATGTGTAGAAGGTGAGAAGTCTGAATCACGGCCTATGATGGTAACCTTCGTGGGATACGACTGGGGCGGAAGCGGCTGCGGGGAGTATTCGTCGTCGTCATCATCCTGATATGAGCCTGGAACGGCACGGTTCGTATCAAGGTCGCTTGCTATCGGGATAGGCTCCGTTGGCTGCAATTTCGTTTCCGTAGAAGGATCTAACGAGACGTTGATAGAGAAACTATCATCATTAACACATTCATCCTCAAATGGAGATCGGTACTCTATTTTCGAAGGTGTCGAGTCGGCGTAATCATTATTCCCGACCTTGCTGACATTCAATCGCACAGGGATTTCTTGTAATGGGGGGTCCGTCTGCGGTTCCGCATCAAACTCAGTTGTGTTCGAGATGGCAGAAGGGGGTGCCTCGTCTTGATCCTCTGCGATTCCTACAGTCGGAAAACTCCCGGGTATGCCGAGGGTTGGAGAATCTTTTGGATCTAACACCGACACTGTAGTAGTCTTATTCATTCCCGTCTGTACAAGGTTTGTCGTGATCGTCAACGCTACTGGTTCAGCACTTGATATTTCAGTGTCTGCTGGTCTTTGGACACGATCGTCCTCGGGCTCTTCCTGGCTCATTTCTTCTAGACGTTGTTTCTCTAAGCGTTGTTCCTCTATACGCTGCTCCTCTAGACGCCGTCTTTCAGCGGCGAGCCTAGCCTTTGCGGCCTCAACCTCGGCCTCAGCTTTTCGCCTCCTCTCATCAGCAATCTTCTTGGCGATCGCTCGAGCTTCGCTCTCTCGGATAGATTTGGTGTATGACCGTTTAATCTGTTCTCGTCGCGATTCAAAATCGATTGGGCCAACCGATATCTTCCGTCTTCGTGCTCCTTGGTCCGTAAAATTCGCTCCAGACCGCCCTCCCGCCCGCGACGCTGATCGGTCCCTATCAACAGCCTTCATTCTAGAACTAGCGGTGGTTGCTGAGGAAACTGGTTGACGAGGTCGTGAGCTTCGCAGTGGAGGTGATAATTTTGGCGGGGGTGTTGAAATGTAGGCGTTAAGCCTTGTGCCATTATTGGGTGTATCAGAACTTAATCGGTTTGGCCGCCTACTAGCGGAGCTAGAGCCACTATTAGGCGTCTTCGCTCGTGAAACCGGTATCGATTTGGATGTTTTTCCTTGGATAGGGGGTCGTCTTCGTGTGGCTGGCGAATTTGATCGTGTCGATGTTGGGCTCGAGGAACCTGAAGGACTGTTGAGTTTACGCACCGAGACGGGTAGCCTCGAAGCCGTCGACGACGATCCCCGATCTATGTGGAGTTTAGGACGTGGGACTTTAGGTGCGTGCGATTGTACTGGTCCCGGCTTAGTTCCAGCAATATCGCTTTGCGACCGGTTGTGGGCCTTAGCGGAATTAAGATTTTTCACCTCGGGACCGTCTTGAATCGCAGAGCTTCCATCCGCCTTACGGTACCAATCGCTCGGTGAAGGCGGTTCGACATCAGTATGAGAGAAACTCCGCTGGCGTAGGCGGTTTGGATCACGAAGGTTTGACTCGGAAGTTCGTCTCGCCCTAGCACCCTCGATCCCATAACCTGCTGAACCGGTATCTAGCTCGCCAGGCGCTATCTCGCCGAATAGAAGGTTACGGGGTTGAGGGACCGGCGGGGTCAAGCTTGGTGAGTTAGTTGGTGAGAGATTGCTCGTGGACTTTGACGCTTGAATGTGGGACCCGACGGAGACTCGAGGTTTCGCTATACGGCTCGCGAATGACTGCGAATTATTGGATAACTGATCCTCGGCGACTGATTTGTTCCTTTGTGTCACCCGCGTCACCGATGAAGATCCTGTTCCAGATTCAAGGTCACGCGTTACGGACGACCGCAATGTTGCGTATGACGGTTGGCCATTTGTTGGAGAAGAACCACTTACTCTACGGTACCTAGGCGATGACGATGTTTCTCTGATTGGAATGCGTGGGGTCGCTGTGGTCTTGCGGGCGTTAGGGTTACTTGGCTGCGCCGCATTCTGGTCAAACCTTCTCTTTAAATCCTTTACGCTGGGCTGAGGACCACTACGGCCCCCGTATGGGGATGTGGCTGCAGCTCTCGACTTTGGAACACTACCAGGCTGTTTATCATCGACGGGGGCCGATACAGACCGTGTAGCAGGTCTCCTTGTCGAAGATACAGCGGGGTGCTTCGGAGGCGGTCCGTTCCCGTTCGATCGTAACGAAATATTTTGATCTTGCCTCGGGGAAGGCAAGGTTGACGCCATTAATTCCTCGTGGGTCGAGTCCGACAAGGGCGTGTGGATGCTACGATAGTTCCTATAGAAATCGTCTGGATCTACGACGGCCACGGGCTCGACACTGGTCGCGTTCGCATGTGCGGCGTGAAAGTTACTTGAGGCATAGGACGCGAATTCGGACGGGGACAGTATGGGAGGCCGGTTAAGATTGGTCTCGTAAATATGATCGTCGTAGCCGGAAGAGTCAAATGTTGCTAGATTAGAATTTGGGTGAGGATAGTGCTGCTGCTGCTGTTGTTGGTGGTGGTAGTTGTGATAGCGCTTCGGCGGCTGGTGTCTCGTTGGACTTGGACTTGACTGGGATTCAAAATTACGGGCTGCCAACGTCACACCAAGGGGTTCCTCCTCTTCCTGCATCTTCTGTACATCACCCTAACATTCAGGCGCCGATAGAATATTGTACAATACAAAATGAAAGTAGGTAGGTCAAGCCGAGCAAGGGTTCTTTTCCGGGCTACGTTGTCGAATTAGCTTGGGTTGCCGTGAACCTTTCTAACCCTAGGCGACTCAGGCTTCGAGCCTCTACTGGTAGAATAATTGGACGCCAATGATCGATGGTGAGGTAGCAGGGAGAAGTGTGGGGGGTGGGTAGGCTTGCAAGCGTGTGCGAGCGTGCAGACGTACACACAGTAGTCGAAAAAAGGATTTTTAGAAAGCCATTCGACAATATTAACATGGGAAGACCCGCCCCTGGCAAGCTCTTGCAAGCTGTTTGGTCGTTTGGGATGTCTCCCGAGCTTGAGTTGATGCGCTGGCAGGCCAGGCATGCAAGGTGATTTGGTGCAAGAGTTTAGTTGTTTGGCCGTTTGGTAGTTTGGTAGTTTGGTAGGTAGTTTGGGGGTGAGGACGAGAAAGAGGCGGTACAGTTTAATGGGCTTCCACGGTTGCTCTAGATTAAACTTCAGGAAATAAACTAAAAATCCATGGATGGTGGAAAGATGTAATGTTGAGGCTACCAACTAATAAAACTTACGTAGCTACCTCCTTGGTTACCTTACATTTGTATTATGGAGAAGTCGCTATCCGGATAGGTATCTGGTCCATCTGGGCAAGTGCCTCCACCCAAAATTCGCAGGTTCGTATCCATTTGATGCCGTTTAGTGTGTGTCCTAGCTCCATCCATTGGACTTGGCTTCCCAAGCAGCTTGATAGGTACAAAGGTACATATCTGCATATCTAGGATCATATCAGGGATCATGGCTGTACATGCCGCAAGCATCAATTAAGGTACGAATCCACGAAACCGCCAAAGTTCAACTTGGTACATCATTTCCCATCTTTATTTGGATCGCAGCCGTGGAATTGCGATACACAGCTCAGAAGATGCGGCTTTATTTTATACGATGGACAGATGGGCAGATGGGTCTTTTTTGAGTGGTGGAAAAAGATTAGGGGTCATAAACCGTTCCGCTGCATGGAGAGATCGAACCGACGGAGAACATAACCCGGACCGCTATAGGTTGGCAGATCTATTATCTATCTCCTCCACACGTGAAGCCAACGAGTCAAGAAGGCATAACCGTCATAAAAAAGGTTGCTAGCATATTTAGATAAGTGAGTCATGCCAAAATTTTATGGATAAAACTTTTTAGAAAAATGAGACCCTTTTTGCAAAGACTCGCTGGTGTTATCATGGATATCGTTGCTAACTGTTTGTAATTATCCACGCGATGACTTATAATACACACTTCTGAGCTTGGGTTTTCTTATTTTTTTTTCTTTTTCTAGGGGAAAAGGGGGGGTATTACGGTATTACACATAGAACCGCTCGTCCAATAGTAACGTGTAATTAAATAAAGTGTGTACATAGAAACGTCTCAGGATGTTGACCTAGCTAAGTACACCTGTACATACCTAGCTATCAAGGTCGAATAATTTTTTGTAGACCTCGTAATTCATACACCTAAAACCAAGCCACAATTCTTGGATTCCTTACTAACGTCCATGGATTTGATCGGTGGCCATCAATCCGACCTATAAACAACCAAAGGTCAGGAGATCCGATCCCGTCCGAATTATTTATTCTCCGTTACTGATGGGTATTGTATGCGTTGCATCCGTCCCTGGTCTCAGTTGGTAACTCATGGGCAGAAGAAGGGCTGTGGAAAAAGAAATAGACCAGTTGGCGATGGGAATACGACATAGATTCAGACAGGAGTGCATGCAGCTTGCATAATTCCATCGCAGCCACCCATTCGCTACCCATTCACTGCCCGTTCACTCTCATGATCTCGGAGGGTTTAATCAACGAAAGCTAAAGCCACAATTTATACCAGACTCGTTCGTCCGCCATTATAATAAACCTGAGTACACCGATTGATGACTGCAGAAGTGAGCCTCGTAGTTGACTTGCAAGTTGACGCGCATATGTATGTGTAAGCGTCAGTGTGCATATCGATGGCTGATGTATCAAACCATAATCATAAGGGGGAAACATAAGGGGAAGGCAGTGGCTCACGATTGACGAACAACCCCCTATCGAAGACAACACAGCCAACTCAGACCTGGGGCTTCATTGCCAGACCCCTACTACGACGTCTAGAATTGACGAACCTTATTCGTCCCAGAAACTGCAATGTTGCATGATAGTTTGCCTTTCCGATCAAACCAGTGGATATTACAAGATGGCTCTATCGCGATCCTTCGCGCCACTGCACCTCTTTTCTCCTATCGGGCAGGGTATCTGGTATGCACATCTTAGGCACGACTTAGACCCGGTAAGCGTACGTTAGCGAACCAATCTGGTATAATAGAACATGCAAATTATATTGCAAGTCGTGGCCAGCAACTGAACAAACACAGTCTACATACATGATGAGGCAACTACTACTTCAATGTACCTATCTCGATGTCCAATGCGAATCTGACAACGCCCAACTTGGAATCTGGCCAACCTCGCTAGTTTAGAAGTTGGTCGGCAAACGTTTTGTGGGAGTTGGAGAAGGATAGAGAAATCTCGTGTTTTTACTGCCACTTGTGAAGTTGTCAGCTTCCAGCTTCAACTGTTTCGCGGCGGAAATAAGGATCATGTCTCGGTAAAGTTTCAATATGTTATGACATATCAAGCCAGGCTCTAGTAGTGATACATGGCGCATATTAAACATAATTACTGCAATATGGTCGCTTACTTACTTCCTTATATTGTTGCTTCTGTTGAAAGTGGAAGTAGTAAGGCGAAAAGACATTTCTTACCTACCTAGGTATATACTTACATAGGTCAGATTTGACGAAGTGTTGTTGTAAGACATAAAATCGATCCTACGATCTCAGTAGGATATTTCCAAGGTTTGTTACCCACTTTCAGTTGGTTAATTAATGTGGCTCTTATACGGAGCCGTGCCGAACGGGGAACGGGCCTAGGGTCTAAGCTTCGGTTTAAAGTTCAGGACGATCAATACTTTGGTACAATCAGACGCGTATGGAACCTTAATAGTAGAACATTCAATTACTTACACGCGATACAATACAATATCAATCTTATATTGAACAACTTCCAGACGCCATTAACCAATTTGTGTTCGTTCTACTAAATTCGCAGAACGACAAAATATCTACGAGTTTATAGTACATAGATACATGGAAAATGATTGCTATTGGATTCTTGGTATAATTTTCCTGTTGGCACGGGACAACACCTACATAGGCATATCCCTAGCATCAGAGCATCAGTACCATGGTTCCGAAGCTAAGGTGAATGCCAAAGTTGGCCAGTACCAAACCTACCTCAAGCATCACGTTATGAGAGTACACAATGCCTCGCCCAAGGAAAAGGAAGCGTCCGGACTCCGTCAAAGGCGGTTTAGATGCTGGTCCGCCAACGAAGAAAGGGAAGACACAACCTGAGACCAATCAGCAATCGGTGCCTGTACAAGCCCAGCATGCTGTACTCAACCAATTCTATCCACAGGTGCTGACCTTGCGTAATTATGTCCTCTCCAAGCTGCCTGCTACTTCTAGACTTAGAAGAAGGAAGGTCACTGCAGTCGGCATAATCAACAAGTCCTCGAATTCGTCTCTTTCAGACGTAGAGCGATCTTTAGGAGTTTTACTTGACAACACCCTCATCGGAATACCAGGCGGATTACAAAGTCCGGAAGATCAACTCTTGGTGGGATGGAAGAGCTTCTCCCAAAAGGGGGACGAGTCATACGTCACTCTGTCTAACGGTGTTGCTGGATTTGTCGAGACACAGGCACTTGTACGACCCGGGTTTCTTTCTCGTATTCATAAAATACACCTGATCACCATCGAGTGCCTTGCAGATGAGCTAATATTAGAAAGTTACTAGAATACGTTGTAAGAACACTGTTCTCGAGGGAGAAGACTAGCGCGTGGCCGAAACATCTGCTCTGTGACGGCTTCACCAGAAATCGTGGCTTAGGGCTACGTCAGATCCGACCTAACCCGCATTTTGAGGCGTTGAGAGAGCCACCATGGCCGCAACTCCTCGCCTTAATGGGCGAGTCGGGGGAACGCATCATGATGGACTTGCTGCTTGACTGCGCTATTTTCATCGCTGTGGAAGCAGGTGCGAATAATTTCTGCCAGATCAGTGGTGAGCAATTCAGAATCGTAGTTAAGCCCAAGATTGCGTACTCATTCAAATTTAGGAAAGCCGCTATCAGACGTTGAGGCTCGTAGTCGCGAGAAGACTGGAGAACAACTCATGAACGATAGTGCGAAAACTCCATCAGAGATTGTCTTCGTTCGTAACCGCATGCTCTACGCGAGGGCTGCTCTTAATGCCCGGGGTGTCGTACATTTTGGTCTTAGACATATCCGTGAGACGCCCGTAACATTATATTCCATATGAAAAATTAGCTGATAATAACAGATGTATTGAATCGATCTCCGTATAGCCAGCTTGGCGAAGAGGAGGAGCAACCAGCTGAAAGCAGGCAGAAAGTAGGCCTGCAGAATGAAGCCCATACTCTGAGAGTCATGATGTACATATTCCCCCGTCAATTTGGGCTTCACAACGCTTTTACCTCCAAAGTCGATTTCAAAGAAACAGCTCAGAGGATCAAAGATTATACCCTAAGGGAAGAAGAAATCTTAGAAAAGTTCGGCCGACTTAATGATGAGTCAACTACTCGAGTCAAGACTCCTAAAAGATTGAGAGGTATGGTCGCAGAGTTAATCCGAAAATTACAGGTCTTACACCAACGTTGCTCGTACTCAAAGCTCATCCAACATCACTGTCCAGTAAGTCCATAAAATCATAGAAATAAAGGTCGATAATACTAATTTTTCAAGCTTCATGATTCAGTTGATCATCGAGAAATCGAGTTAGCTGAAGCCGGTGGTATCCGTAAAGTCTCTCATAAAGTTGATATGCGGCGAAAGAAGATTGCACCACAGTCCCAGAAGCAACCGCATCCAGCTCAAAGGGATCCCGCGTTGTCTATCTTTGAATTGGCAACCCCAGTTGCGAGAATTTCTGCCTTCTGTCAGGCTGTTCTAAAGAAGATTGTTCCGAACGACTTCTGGGGCAATGGATCTGCTGCTGAACATAATGAGAATATGTTTCTCAAGAAAGTAGACCATTTCATATTGTTGAGACGTTTTGAATGCATGTCACTCCATGAGGTCATACAGGGCATGAAGGTTAGTGTCATAACTTTGTTTCGATATTGAAGGTCGGTCTAACTAATGGCGAAAAGTTGACAGAAATAGACTGGCTTGCGCCTCCAAAGCTCAGGGGGACCAAGACTTCTCAGACAGATCTTCGAAAGCGTCGCGAGCTCTTCACCGAGTTTCTATACTTCTTATTCGATTCTCTCCTGATACCCCTGATCCGCAGTAACTTCTATGTTACTGAGTCGAACGTCCACAAGTACAGATTATTTTTCTTCCGCCATGATGTATGGCGGTATGTGGCGGAGCCTGCGATGGCTTCTTTGAAAAGCAAGATGTTTTCTGAGGTTGACCTCCTCCGCGCCAATAAGATCCTTGACTCCCGCGCTCTTGGTTTCAGTCAAATTCGCTTGCTGCCGAAGACGACTGGGATGAGGCCAATTACGAACCTGCGTAAAAGGGTTGCTGTACGAGGGAACCCGAAGGTACTGGGACCTGGTATCAACAGGATTCTCGCGCCGGCGCATAATGTCCTACAGCTAGAAAAGGTATGGTTTCTCACTCGTGTCGAAGCCTATCTTACATCTCTAACATGAGCAGACCTTAAATCCAGACAAATTAGGATCCACCTTGTTTTCTGTGGGAGACATATACAGGCGTGTCAAACCCTTCAAGTCCAGAATAGGTAAGCCTGGTTTGCAGTTTTATTTTGCAAAGATTGATGTGCAGGCCGCTTTCGACACTATTCCTCAAGCAGCCATCGTCGGCTTGCTTGATTCCATACCTCAACAACGCAAATATAAAGTCTCAACGTATGTTGAAGTGGCGCCAAACATGATAAGCCAGGCAGGTGACATCTCCAAACTAAAGCCTGTGAAGAGATGGCCTTCTGTGGCAATGAGAGACGGCGACAATTCTACATTTCTCCAGCAGCTTGAATCAGGGAAGGCAACCACGAAGAAGAATACCATATTCGTAGACAGGTGGAAGAAGTATTACGACACCGGCGAGCTACTTCAACTCGTGGCCGAGCATATCCAACAAAATCTCGTCAAAATAGGGAAGAAGTATTACAGACAAAAGCAAGGTATTCCGCAAGGATCTATATTATCCTCTACGCTCTGCAATTATTTCTACGCCGATCTTGAAATTCACGTCTTGCCATTCCTTAATTCTGAGGATTGTCTACTCCTGCGGTTGATTGACGACTTTCTTCTCATCACGACGGACGAGCAGAAAGCTGTCCGGTTTGTGGAAACAATGCATCGAGGCGTTCCTGAATACGGTGTAACCGTAAATCCTCGAAAGACTCTGGTCAATTTCGATCTAATTATGAACGGAGAACCTGTCGCAAAAGCAAAAGCTGATCAAGGGTTCCCTTACTGCGGCACTACTATTGACTGCAAGACCCTAGATATATCCCGTAGCCGAGAAAATGAGCCAGACAAAGGTAGGCCACCGATGTGTTTTTCTCTTCTTAATACCTAAAAACTAACATCACCTAGGTATATACAACTCACTCACGGTCGAGTTCTCGCGCGCACCAGGACGAACGTTCCAGCGCAAGGTTCTCAGTAAGATCCCTTCAGACCGGACATCTGACCAACCTTCGGATCCACGAAACTAACACGTCGTGTAGATGCCTTCAAGATCCAAAGCCATCTCATGTTCTTCGACTCGGAGCTTAACTCTGCTCATACCATGTTAAGAAACATCTCCAACGCGTTTACCGAGACAGCTACCAAGATGTGGGCATACGCCCGCTGCCTGTCGGTGCAGAAGCAACCGTCCGCAGTACTCGTTATTAGTGAGTTGTGATCTGAATGGCTGTATTTCATTAATATACCACCATACAGCTTTACAGCTTTACAGATAGCTAACGTATACCATTAGGGACGATATCGAAACTAGTCGATATGGCCTTCCTACTCCTAATAAGCAAGACCCGCAAGCTCCGATACCCAGGCTACACCTGCGATGTAAAAAAAGCCGAGGTATCCTGGTAAGTTCGACTTCACTCTCTTCGCAAATATTTAACCGCGGCTGATAATTCTGTCTCAGGCTCGCCTACAACGCCTTCCGCAGCGTGCTAGAGCGGAAGCAATCCAAGTACGGCACGACGCTCGCCTGGCTCAAAGCCGAGATCAGGAAGTTGAGTGTTCAGAAGGACATCCGCTTCGGACGGGTCACCCAGGTTTCTTCCACCTAGCCCTGACCAAGCTGTTTACTCATGCAATTACAATTATGTCTACTGTCCTGCGGTCTTACGCACCTCTGTAACTTTAATAAATCTTAGTCTAATGAAGATACTTCTATTACGCAATAGCTATTTTTAATCTAATACCTATCCTTCTAAATGCACCGCACCGCACCGCGCCCCCGTAGTCCAATCTTTCGTATCCTTCAATGCTCAAACGTTCAAACACTAGAACTCTCAAACAGCAAGCCCGACCTCCCACCAATGCCTGCCGTGATACCAGCGCGGGCCGAACGCCTCGTCGAGCCTCCACACGCGGCGGTCGTCCGTGGGGCCGAAGCCGAGGGCGCGGAAGACGGAGACGGGGACGAGCTCGAAGAGCCACAGGCCGCAGCGCGGGAAGTCGTCGACGAGGGCCCAGCTCGTGGCGCACATCCACGCGACGACGAAGGCGAGGTTGCCGGCGCGCCGCGCCCACCGCGGCATTCTTTTGATGTGAGCACCGAGCACGGCGCGCGACAGCCACGACTGCAGCGTGGTGCCGAGGCCCGCGAGCAGGAAGAAGAGCGGCGGCATCCACCACCGCGTGTGCGCGGGCACCGCGCTATAGCTGCCGCTCGCGTGCAGGAAGCCCGAGGTCACGAACGCGAAGGCCGCCGCCGCTACCTGGGCTAGCGGCGTGCCGCGGCGGATGTACCCGCGGCGTAGGAGGTACTGCGTCGGCGCGGAGAACCCGAAGCGGAAGGTCTGGTGCCACCACGCGCCCCAGAAGCCGGCGAGCCCGCGGTCGAGGACCTGGGTGAAGGACCCGTTGACGGTGGGCAGGTGCCAGGGGTGGGCGCGGAAGCCCAGGATTTGGGGGAAGGGGGGGAGGAAGGTCAGGGCGAGTTGGCCGGCGCTGAAGAGTAGGTTGAGGGAGTAGACGGTGCCGGTAAAGGAGAGGAACGTGCGGAATAGGAAGAGGAGGGTAGGAGACAGGGATGAGAGGTATGGTGGGAGCGGCTTGTTGTGCTCGGGCCCGATGATGAAGTACGGGTCCGCGGCCATGAAGACGGCGCAGAAATCTGCGATGATGTAACTAGGGATGATATTATAATAGAGCCGATTCAGGAATAGTTCTTTGCGGGAGAGACATCGCGAGTATCCCTGTTTGCTGTGCTGTGGGCCGACAGAGCTTAGAGGGAGCTGGTGGTCGCCGTGTTTAGAGGGCGGTTCGTAGGGCGGCAGGCATGAGATCGCCCAGTTCCAACCTGTCAGGCGGAATGTGCTAACGATATCAAAAGCCCAATCTAGTCGTGTCAAGAAAGAGGCGTCCGCTGGGTATTCCTGCCAGTAATACTCAAATTCTTGTTCGGCCAGCTTGTCAAATTCAACTGCTGGCTGGATATCATTTCCATTCTCTCGTATTGATGGCAATGCCTCCGAAACACCAGTCCCTTTCTTAAGCTGTTCTATCGTCTCAGCGTGTGCCCGCCTTTCCCTGAAGCCATGAGGCGATCCATGGCCATTAGGTAGTGTTTGTCCGTTTAATTCTAAGCCAGTTATTTTGGTAAAATCAGGTTCCTCTCTAGACCCTTCTTTAGTGCAATCTCTACTCTGTTTCTTATTCTTAGTAGCATTGCCATTCTCTCTCGACGACGTAGGAGCACTTGACGCTTTATGATTGCCCTTCAGGCTTTTTGGATTCCTTCTTCTAATTTCCACCCTCTTAGCTTCCCATTGCGGTCTTGTCCAGACTAGCAAGGTGAAATTCCACACGATACCCCAAGCCCCAATAAGACCGGCACCGTAAGCAGCACCGAAGTCTGGGCTCGAAACATTCAGTATTATGTTGAGGTTGAAAACCACAACAAAAGCGAGGACGAGCCACCTGGCGTGGTACAGCCATGGTCGGTTTTTGTGCGGTATAGCCAAATACAGAGTAGGTATAATCCAAACGCCGAGCAGATGTAACGGGACCAACAAAGGTGTCTTAGTACCCGCTAGAACATCATCCCGAAACTTTGCGCGATAGAGTTCTCGGTACGTCGTTGCTAGATTGGCATTTTGCTGGGCCATATCTTAACAGTCCGGGAAAACAAGGTTGTTCTTCAAGCGTTGTGCTCAGAAACGTGCGTTTCTATCCAGCGGTGAACCTTGTTGATATTCCAACGGCTAGGTTTAGCTCAACTCCCTGTTCCGTTCGTAAGAAGAGAAAGCTTTGATTATTTCTGATTCGACAGAAGCAAGTATGTAGATAAGGAGATCTAGGTATTTAAGCCTACAGACCTGCAGACTTCAAAATAGAAAACATCTTTGAATGGTGAATGAAGATCATGGTTGACGTAGGTGGGATATGTACCACGGCTCGCACTCCGTACTCCGAACCCACGTATGCTTTTTAAGAAACTAAGACGATGATCAAGGCGCCGAGGTCCCTAATGTATCACACCTTAATCAGAAGACTGGACGCTGTGGGTCCACACTTCTAACTCATGATGGCCCGCAAGTGGCTTGATATATCGCTATGTCGTACTAGCTGGGGCAGCTGGGGCTAAAACATTTAAGCTCCCGTCTGTGATGACGTCAATCTATGTAAGGTAGGTTTGGGTAGGTATATGCATGTACGAATATTATTTTTCTACCTGAAATAGTCTTCAGGCTTCAGCTGTCAACTTTGTCTGTTCCTGATCGACACAAGATACTAACATGTGTATCTTAATCCATGTTTAGATCTAGCCCACCCCTGCGATATGCGATGATGCATGCAACGCTACATGATTTGACGATGCGCCTAATATATCAAACGTGGGGGTTTATATGATATGTACTTCCATTCGTACTATGTATGTAGGTTGGTACATAGGTATGTTGAAACCAACATGCACATCTAGAGTCCGAAGACAATAGTTTTATTCAACAGACTAAGACTCCAGGTACTAATACCCATCATCGTGGGTATCTTTCAAACTCATAATTCATAACACTCCATGTACGCAATACCCAAGGAGAAACCTCTCCCTAATACCAACACCTCCATAACCTCAACTTGCCGACCAAGTCCAGAACTTAGCGCTCAGACGCCAGCATACCCATACCGAGAAGAGCACCACCACACACAGCCCGACCAGAATACTACGCTGGAGCTCGAACGCGTCTGCGGCCTCCATCTTCATAAGCTTCTTCTGCTTCGTGTGGTAATACCAGCGTTCCTGATTTGCTTCGCCGCTCGGGTTTTCCCGTTTCTTCCGATCAACCCACCCGTACGGGTGTGGGCTAAATAGTATGCGATCCAACCACGAAGGCAAGACCCAAGAAGGTAGACGACTATATCTGTCGGAGTGTTGTTGGATGCGCCTGTCGTGGTAATGACAGTCGACGAGGTAGAGCGATAGGAGGAACGATACAAGGTGGATTGGTGTCATGATCGCCTATATTAATTGCTTTGTCAGTTTGAGTCCTTCTACCGTGAACCAAGTGTGTCCAAGAACAATCAACTCAACTTACCTGGAAAATGCTCGACTGTCTTCCCCCGCTAACATCCGGCTGGGATGCCACTCTTGACTCCATGATTACTCAATCAGGGACTTGGATACACAGGCAGTTTCTGCTTTGTAATATCGATAGCCACCGATAACTTATAAGGTTGGTTTAATAGGTGAGTTGAAACTAAAAGCTTAAAAGAAAAAGAATAAGAAGAAATGAACAAGCGAATAAGCCTTACTTTATTATCGTAGAGGAAAGCGAAAATAGGATAAGTGATAAATATCTTACTTTAGGTTCCGACCGGTTCGGATTCTAGTACGAAGTTACGAATTACGAAAACCGCGTCCGATTGGATGCGACGGCTGCTGCGACTTGTCACTTAACTTTGCTTCGCCCCCAATTTTGGAGATCTCGACGATGCGATTGATCTAGGCAATCTAGCTAAAGAACACCAACCAACCCGGCCGCGCCGCTTATGCTTGCGTAACATTTTAATACAAAGCCACTTGTAAGCTCATAAGCCTTGCTATTGCCGGCAGGATGTTCCAAAATTTAATCAAAATCGGTATGAACGCAACACTCATTTAGACAACATAATGCTAGTCAATATACGCGTATTTTATTTTTCCATCCAACCCATTCCAGAAATGTTGATTTTCTATCACCTGTATCATGTGCGATTCTGCATGTTCTAACTCCTAGTATTTGCAATGTCTAATACCAAGATGTCCGTCGCTCCAACTTTGGAAAGCTCGTCCATTATCGGCGCGATCTTCTTCTTCTCGACCATGATGCTCACAGCGACCCACCCGTCTTCTTCCAAAGACGTTATCGTTGGCGCTCGCTTTCCTGGCGCGATCTTTGTAACTGCCACGAGGCCGGTCCTCTTAACGTTGTATTGGCACAGCACGTATCGTTGGGCAGTAATGACGCCGCGGATTCGGGCAGCGATCAGGTCAACAAGCTCTGGATTGGAGGGCTTTCGCGACTTGATCAATATGGCCGTTGACTCGATAACGGTATCAATTGGTTTGAGCCCCGCAGCCTTCATCGTTTCTCCGGATTCTAACATAGTCAGTATGGGTCCGCATTGAATTCTTCGGACGACTAAAGGCATTGTGCTTAAGGAAACTTACCAACGAGGTCGACGATCCCGTCTGCCACGCCGAGAGCGCAAGCAGCTTCGACGCTACCGCTAAGCTCGATAATCTTGGTTCGTAACTTGCTGGTGAAATTGACGCGAGGGGCATCATTTGTCGTTTCCTTTGCCGTGTCCTCTTCCAATTCCAGATTGGCAAAGTACCTCTGTGCCAAGTTGACGAAACTTGTGCCGATGTTCTTCCCAATCAGGTCTTTGGGCGATTTATAATCTCCGTTCTCGGGTACCTGAACCTGCAGCTTACAGCCTCCAAATCCTAGGTCTAGGACGGTTTCGCATCCCGAGCCTCGGGAATTCCGCTCAGTCTCTTCTTCGGGGGTGATCTCTCCGGAAAAGCGCCGCGCACGGTGGAGGGCCCTCAGTCCAGCATCGTGCTCCTGTACCTGATCCCATCCTGTGATCCCTAAGTCGACTTGACCTTCCCCGACGAAGGTAGGTATATCGGCGGCCGGGAGAAAGATGAGGGCTATAGGGAGATTCTTGACCAATGCTATGTCAAGTCGGTTCTCTCGCCTGAATTGTATATCTGCACCCTCTAAAAGGTTGAGGGTAGCCTGGTTAAGTCGGCCCTCTATTTGGTGAGTCAGTATCACAATTGACCAATTCGAAGTCTAGTTGGTAGGTTATAGGGTATCTTACTCTTGGGAACGGCGAACAGTAACCGGCCTTCTAAGCTATTAATTGACAGAGGATTAGTCATGATGACGATAGAGTGATCCAAGAGAACCTGAGGTTTCTATGTATTTATAGTGACAGAGCAAAATAGTCGGGGTAGACGAACTGGTTGACTAAATCCATGGTTGGGCCTCGACGATACCCTCGATAATGTTGTGAGTGACTCTAAGATGCAGCAAGCTGGAGGCTGCAGAAGGGCGCAAGTTTTCAAGGGTCTGATAGGCCAATTGATTGGATCTGCGTCCGCTTGACCTGCAGTATAAATAAGTTCGTGCTGCAATGGCTTAATGGCGTTTGCTTGAGTGTTTTGACTGGATATGCCCTTACTTTAGAGATGAGATGACGGATAATAATTTTCAAACTTAAGTCGAAAATCCATACCCCCACGTTCCTGAATCGGAGCTCCCACTTCGTTGATTCGATGGCGGGGCAGAGAATGCTACTATGCACAGTCTTAGGTAAGTAAGGTTGGATCCGTCGGGACTCGGATTATGTATATATACTGATTCACCTAGTAATAATCTTAAATCTATAAACGTGGCTTCTATCCAGTAACATGATAGGGAAGGTGAGACTTCGAGTCCCATTAGGATTTACTTGCTCTATGTTGCTCTTCATGTTTATATTATGAATTATTATACTAAAGTCAAGTCAGTTACTCAACAATCTCTTATTGTATGACTTAGTGATACTCGAAGTACATGTACTTAAAGGTAAAATAGAGGTGTTTAAGTACTTAAGCGAACCAACGCGCTGGGACAGTTGCCGCGACCCGTACCTGACTGGTTAGCTGATATCCGATGGAAGTCTTGGTAAAACTCCGCCTGCGCGTCTACCTAGGTAGTTGCTTCGTATGCTAAATTAAGCAATGCCATTAAGTTATTTTGCCGCTTATCCGCTTTAATGTTTTAATGTAATGTTCTTGAAAGGGTTCTTAGATTTCGAAGTTTATGATTGAATTCATTTTGTCTTTTCTAGTCTTATCCCTCTACCGCATAGTTCACAGATTCAGTTATAAAAGTAAAGTAAAGTCCAAAATGAGTTACACAAGGAAACAGGATGTTGATAGTTACGAAACATCAGCACTTCGCAACCACATAGCCAACGAAATGCACTTTCGTGTTTCACTCCAACAGTACACATTTCAATGCAATGCCGAGCCACAGTGGAGTGCGATTAATGATCCACAAACACATCCTTGCCCCCATACCCTGGCATATTACGCATATTACGGTCTTGGTGTCGCTAATAATTATTACCTATTACCGAATCTCCTAAACCTCGACTATCCCAACATTTCGCAAACCTCACCGGACGACTTGATAAGGCCAGCTTTTCTTTCAGCTCGCCATGGTCGCAACAACACTCGGGTAACATCGAAACTTAACCCTCGGTATTTATAATAGATAAATATTGTTAAAATAAGCTAGATATGTATGAACTCCCCAAAATAACAACGATTTAAACAAGATAATTCCAATATAAGCCTTGCGCAAGGCTGACTGACATCACGTACACGTGCAGCGCGAACCCGAAGACGACGACGATTGGGCTGATAGCCCCGACAAACCGGACAATATGTCGAGATGGGCTGGGCAACCGTCCATAAAGGGCAGCACCGAAGCCGTGCGAATGGCTTTGCTAACCCTCAACACCATCGGCATAACGTACGTTGCAGCCATGCAACACGGTAGTTGACGAGCGCGAGTGCTGACAAGACTACTGCCTATAGGTTCGTTTGGGGGGTAGAGCAGACCTGTAAGCTTCTCGATGCCGATACCATACATACTAAACCAATTCTAATATCATCTTTATCTAGATTGTACCCCCTACCTCCTTTCACTCGGCTTGACGAAGAGCAAAACTTCCTTGGTGTGGATCGCCGGACCGCTTTCGGGTCTCATTGTACAACCTATCGTCGGCGCATTAGCGGACGAGTCGACTTCCAAATGGGGACGACGTAGGCCCTATATCATTTTCGGCTCTATACTATCAGCCTTCTGTCTCCTCACCTTAGGTTTCACAAAAGAGATAGTAGAGTTCTGGGTTCCCGATCACAAGGCGACGCAAGCTCTTACGGTATCTACTGCTGTGTTGGCTATATACGCGGTTGACTTCTCTATCAATGCCGGTTGGTTAATGTCGCCTATAATTAGATGGGCCCGAGTCATGTCTTTACTAACACTAGTACTAGTAATGTCTGCCGCGAGGAGTCTAGTTGTCGATACGCTGCCAATCGAAAAGCAACAAACGGGATCCGCCTGGGGTACGAATAATGGATATGCTGCCGGTTCTGTTAGTTCATGCTAACCTCGTTAATAGGAAGCAGAATGTCAGCCATTGGTCATGGAATCGCTTATGCGACTGGCGCCATTGACTTGCCCTCCTATCTTGGAACATCCCTAGGTGATACCCAATTCAAACAATTGACCGTCATCGCCGCACTGGGACTTGTTTCCACCTGCTTTATCACTTGCTGGGCAGTCACAGAGAGGATCTTGATCGCCCCGAGACATGATCCTCGCAAGGAAGATGGGGGGTTTAAAGTTATCGGCCAAATCTGGTATACTATTGTAAATCTTCCACCTCGCATACGGGCAATCTGCATGGCGCAGTTTTGGGCGTGGATCGGATGGTTCCCCTTCCTCTTCTACAGCACAACGTGGATAGGGGAGACTTACTTCCGCTACGATGTCGTGCGTGACGCAAAGGACTCGGGAGATGCGCTAGGCGAGATCGGTAGAGTTGGAAGTGAAGCTTTCATTATTTACTCAATCATCACCTTTCTAGGCTCATGGATCCTGCCCATGATCATCAAGTCCCCGGATGACGAGAGTTATACACAACGTCCTCCCGAGGCGCTTCGGGGCGTCGTAGAGAACCTCAATAAGTACAAGCCAGAGCTCCTGACTGCGTGGATGTGGGGCCACGCAACTTTTGCGTGTGCCATGTTCTTCGCTCCATTTGCTACAAGCTTCAGGTTTGCGACTTTCCTTGTTTGCCTATGCGGATTGTAAGTGTCCTTGTGTTTGCAAACATAATGTTTCGAATCAAATCTAACCTTTTTCAGGCCTTGGAATATAGCATCATGGGCGCCTTCTGCTTTCCTCGGAGTTGAGGTCAATAAGCTGAGTGGCGCGACCGGGCCTAATACTTCATACCGTCGCCTATCGCACAGCTCTCCTATAGAGATGGAGGAGATGGATGGTTCCATCTTGGACCCGGATGGTTCACGTAGTGCTTCTAAGTCGAACTCAACTGGTCAATTGTCAGGCGTTTATTTCGGTATCTTAAACATCTACACGACGATACCTCAATTCATAGGCACAATCCTCAGCACCATCATCTTCAGCATCCTCGAGCCGGGAAAGAGTCCCGAACTAGCGCATAACGCACATCCAAACGAACACCACGGAACCGACGGGCCCAATGCGATTTCCGTGTGCCTGTTCATCGGGGCTTGCAGTGCAGTGGTGGCCGTATTCGCGACTAGGAGGCTGAAATACTTGTAGGGCTGACTTGTATCAAGACTTGTATGGCACGGTTAGACAGGCAGCATTATGGGGCAAAAAAAACACTTCTATTATGAATTTGTAATGACTTTGGGGGTGTGTTATAAAACGGGCTTGATGGATAGGGCGTTCGGGAGGTCGGTTTAGGGGTACGGTCGCCAGTTTAGAATTGATTTGGATTTTATTCTGTGATGACAATACTCATTTGCAAAAATGCTTATAGTGATAGGAATGGCGTTGCAGGTAAGACTGAATGAATTGGGACCATATTCTTTGAAAAGGGGTAGCGCACAATGTCCCTATTACTTGAACGAAGCTTCCCAGAAAAAGATCCAGATTACATAACAACTTGACCCCACTACAATTTCTACCACCATTCACACATTTTCCAAAACCTCAACCAACTTTTCCACTTCCTCTCTTCACCCACCTACCTCGAAGCAACCAAACACCACCTCCGTCAATCGAACTCACAAAATGGTCCGTCCCCATCCCCGACCTCCCTAGAAACCCTCACACGCTAACGCAGGACGCAAACCCAGGCCCCAGTAATCCCCTCGAAGCGGCGCTCGCTGCGCACCAAACTCGCCGCCAAATCCGGGCCCTCGCCGTACGCGCCGCGCAAGGCGCCGCGCCCGGACGCCGCGGCGACCAGCGACGCGTTCATCAACAGCAAGCGGGACAAGCGGCTCGTCAAGCACGCCTCCTTCGTCTCGCGCATCGAGAAGACGGGCTCCAGGGAGAAGGCGCCGAAGCGCAGACGCCCCGGCAACAAGCTCGTCACGAACCTCGACGCCCT
Source organism: Annulohypoxylon bovei var. microspora (assembly GCA_022836615.1). NCBI lineage: Eukaryota > Fungi > Ascomycota > Sordariomycetes > Xylariales > Hypoxylaceae > Annulohypoxylon > Annulohypoxylon bovei. Next base: position 174,807 of record MU405256.1, on the reverse strand, counting down.
CGCCGACGCCCTGCCGGACCTGCTGCAGGAAGGCGAGACCGAGGAGGGGCTCAGGCAGATGCGGGAGGGACGGGTCAGGCATCGCAGTTTGAAGGGCGGGAGGGGCGCTTTGAGGAGGAAGGAGAGGGTCGTTAAGGGCGAGGTCAGGAGGTTTGGGGTTAGCCTGGCGAGGCTGAGCGGTGTCAAGGAGAAGACTGTGGATGTCGATCGGGAGACGGATGGGCATGTGGATGCTGAGAAGGGCGCGGAGGGCCGCGGTGAGGCGCCGCCGGTGGCTCCTACGTCGACGGCGAATCGCTGGGCTGCGCTGCGGGGCTTTATCTCCGCGACCATGGAGCAGAATCCTGCGTTTGTGGGCAAGCAGGATGGGAAATGAGGATCCCGGCCCGTGAAAACTACGGAGTAAATCACCTGGGTTGTTTTGGGCGAGAACCATTTCCGCGATATGAGGTAAGGAGAGCTCTTCATCTACGTCCTGGTTGTCTCGTGCTAATATTGGCTGCTTAGGAACCAGAGACTGGAGACTGAAGAGGGGGTTTTCTAACCCCAAGGTCTTCGACTTTCGGAATACATAAGCCATTATATCTCCCCAATCGACCGGTCTGCCTAGGTAGTGCCTCATACACCAGGACTGCTTCTTCATTGAGTTCTATGTTGAGAGACTACAACTTAACAAAAGCTAAGGAAGATATCTAATCGAGGCTAGAGAAGATAGGCATAGAAGCCCGGAATGTTGGGTTATGAGCTGCATGGTTGGCCCTACGATGAAGCAACCGATCCGAGTTAAAGAGTTCAAGGGAGCTGCCAGTAAATACCGAGATATCTTTGGCCAGGTGGCTTGTGCCAGTTCTGCTTTGGCAGAGACACTTAGCATGTGATGGCCCACGTACAGCCATATAGCTCCAGTACCTTGCCGCTGATAATATAAAAATATGTCCCTGCCTATTTCACAAACCACAATGCTAACGAGAAGCACCAAGCAGACCATATTCCGGCCTTCAAAGCTGTACAGCTTCGTAAGGTCGCAATGGGAAATGTTTACTCGTAAATAGTATACTCGATCATCGCTACCCATTAGTCAAATGCCGGTCCCATGAATGCTAGATAACAGATCAGAGATACTCGGGTCGTTCTACGCATACCCTCGATCAACCGCCCTCGAATTCCCATCAGGAATACCACGCACATATTATTACTAGACAAAAGTTCGGACACATTTATTATCCGCAGCAGAAATGAGACTAGCAACTAATGGGCTTCCTAGCGTGCTGGGACGAGGGGAGGCATGGAGATAGGTAGGTCTTCAAATTGAAAACCATATAGACGCATGAAAATCGACCGCGGCAACGAGACAAACAAAAGCCCGTATGTACTCGACGAAGGCATAATCTAACAACGATATCCTAGACTCGTCTCAGATAAGTTAGCCGAAATGTCACTATTTCGAATCATTAGGGAATTAGTTTTCAAGAATTTTAACCCTTTTATTTGCCTCTGGGGAAACCGAGGAGTTGTATGGTGATATGAAAGTAGTGGCTACAAATGACAAGAATCCGAAGTATCTCAAATGCAATAGACCACAAACTTTCCATCCTATCCATACAGAACCGACCACATCAGATGGCTTGCCTGCATTCGGTAAAAAATCGCAAGTCGCTAATTGGGGACACAATCCGGTTCATGACGGTCGTGCCATGCATCGTTCCATAAAAAATGGTATCCATCTGGTCAGAAAAAAATCAAAACGCTGTTTCCAAATCCATCCGTAATATGCATATGCGACAATAGATATCGCAGTGTGTACTTCTTTGCCGTCTTGGTTCTTCGCGAGAGCCTGACACCGTGTCAACTAGGGACGGCACATGACTCACGGTTGTCAATGGTAAGACATGACTTCGTACGTAGGCTCGCTAGACTCGGGCTCCTAAAGCTGGGAGGCCGTCAATGCTGAAGAATAAATGACGTCAGGCTGAGATGAGGCTACGATGGGTTACTCCTTGTCTTCAATGGCCATCTCCTTGTCGATCTCCTCCCAAACAGCCTCGTCAAGGAACGTTCTCTATTCGATCCGAGGTGGCGTGTTGCTTGGCGTTAGTCGTCGTCGCTCACCTTCCTTGCGCAGGTTTTCGATTATCTTGAGCATTTCCTTACGTGCACCAACACTATCGATAGCCTTCTGGGCCATGCTCATCGAAACCTTGTCCCCGGCGTTAACAGAGAGTAGGCGCTTAATGAGAAGATGTCGCATCACAATGCAGACGAATACACCGCAGTCGCTGCCGTTCTCTTGCTGCGGGGAATCAGAAAGGCAGTGAAAGCGCAACGACTTGCCGAGCACGGGAGACAATCGCTTAGATGCCTCCCATGCTTCGTTGTTGTTTGCGCCATCGAGCGAATCATAGTGGAACGCCACGCCGTCGATGATGCTCACGACAAGTAAGGACCAATGGCTTCCACCTTCGGCTTGGCTGACGTTGCGCGCATCGTTGACAGGGAGGAAGATGTGAGTAATTCCGCGGAAATCTGGTAGCGCCGATCGAACCATCTCGGTGTCCTTATTTTTCATCAAGAGAAACGTCATCGACGGGCGCAGGAGAATGATGCGTGCTTGAGGGTACTTCACGAGCACTTCTCGTTCCAGGAATTCCTCCCAAAAGGCGATGTTCTGCAGTGCAATCACATGTTAGTTGAAGTTGTAAATAAAATTGTTATGCATGGAGGATACTTACGTTGTCGGTCAACCAATCGTGCTTGAGAGACTTGATATCTTCGTACGTCACTAGTCAAAGAGTCAGTATTGCGGCAGACCCGGGATTAGGTATGGAGAAGCATACAAAGAATATCATAGTCTAAAAAGGTATATGTCAGTAAGCGCATACACGAGACAATCGGAAGGAATTAAATACTTACAGGAAAGGTAAGGTTGGGTCGGTGAGGGAGAAGGAGAGAGCTGTCGTTTTCTTGAGCGTAGTCTACGGGAGCGGGTTCTTCTCTTGTGAGGGCTCACGCTATCATTCAGTCTGCGAGATAATCTCTCGCGGAACGTCATTGTGAAACCTGTAATCAGTGTATTCGCCGGGAAGTGTTTAAGTTGCTGTCGCTCTCGTGCAATGCAATCGCCGAGTGCTTGGTTTCGTCGGTGTTAGGATAAGAATCGCCTTAAGCGTTTCGTAAGAGGGTGGTGAGGGTGGTGTACGTAGAGGAAGAGAGGGTGTGGGGTAGTCGGTCGATGTTCGATGTTCGATATTCGACGTTCGATGTTCGATGTTCGATGTTCGATTGATTTAAAAATCAAGAATCGAAAAAGAGTGAGGATGAGATTAGATTTTAAGAAGGAGGGGACGACGTCGTCGCGAATCGTTGAATACTTAGGTACAGTACTAGGTAGTATACCGAAGCTGCGAAGAGGTAGGTAGGTATTGTTGCTTATGTTGCTGTCAAATGAAAGTAAAAGGGCAGATGCTGTTCAACTCTCAAATGCTTGCAAAAAAAGGTGATCGCGAATGAATGTACGTATCCCTTACCAAGGGGACCTAGAACGATCTGTGGAAAAAGTGTCAACGGCGATCTAGCCTGAAATGACGACAGCCGAGATCCAAGTGCTTGGTGTAGCGTAGAATCAGAATCTGTAGGTAGTAGAGTGGGTAGAAGAAAAAATGAAGGTGGTTTAGGATTACAAGAAAGGTATGAGTATGTCGCAAGAAAAAGGTAAAGAAGAAGAAGAAGAATGAGAAAGTTGAGTGTGCAATTGAAGGTTTCTTTTGCGGTGCGCGAAAGAAATCTGTGAAGGGAAAGGGAAAAATGCAGGAGATCAACGTACAATTGTTCTGTATTGTAGTGTCGAGTTATCGAAGATCGGATCAGAGGGATTGTATCTGACCTAAAATCAGTACCAGGTAGGAGGAACAAAGAAAAGAAGACGATTTCCTAGATGATGGGAAAGCCGAATTGCGGGGTGAAATCAATCCCTGTCACCTGTATTTAGAGTATTCAGGCATCCCGGTAACTATAAGATTTACCTATGTATTTTACTATGTATTTGAGGTTGTACAATAAACTTAAATACCTAAACACATAGGTACATAGAGGTAGCACATGCTCAAATAACGAATAAATAATAAATGTACCTGGTCGCCTGATACCTAGGACAACGAATAAATGCCACCTGGCGGTGAGATATCCATAGCTTCACTACCAAGTATGACCCTAATTCATCCATAATTTTAGAGAAGGTAATGTGCCCATGTACGCATAATCTCTACCGAAAATACATCCATCTACGGTACTTGGTATAGATCTAAACCCTCGGGGTCGTAGCCTTATAGCAGAAAGTTAAAAGAATATTGAACTAATAACGCAAAATGACGAACATCCGGCAAGGCTGAGCGATATTGTATACCTACATGTAGATATTACTCGCCAGAATAACTGAGTAAGGTCATTGGAAGTGTACGACCTGAGTACATATAGATGCTCTGAGAAAGGGAATTGATGATCCAGAACAGATTTTCCACGGGGATTAAATAGAGATACATCAATACCTTGGTACGTGCCTAGATATTCTCTCCAGTCGTAACACGACATCAGTCACCCCACAATTCAAGCGTTCTGTTTCAGGCATGTAAAAGCTTGGCATGTGCTTCCATGTCCCTTCAAAGCTCCACTGGCTAACACGACCACCTCTTACGATTCAAGTCAGTTCAATACTCAAAGTCTCCTCATGGGAAGTACAACCCAATTTTTTCTCTTTTTTTGCTGGCTAGGGTGCGTCGAAATGCTTGATGTCGACCAGGCAACCGAGGCAGACTCTTTATAATACTATATGCATGCTACAGGGAACACTACAGATCTTAGTAGATGACTGACTGGGCAGCTTCAGACTACATGGTACGTAGTGGCGTAGGGAAGTTGGGGAAATACCTCTTAGGTGGGATGCATCAAAGATCTTGAAACTACCTAGCTAAGTATTAACATCGATCTCAAACACAATCTGTCCACTACGAGTCAGTGTTGTTCGTCAAACATGCCAGAGATGGTACTACTTGCAGTGCTACAGTGAAGGTAACCCATGGGATACCTCACTATCTACATACCTACGTATTGAAAAGCTGTGAAACTTTGTCTCAGCTGACAGACTTGATATTGAAAACTGATTGAAAAGCACTTATAGCTCTCCAGGATCGATTCAGCCTTAGATGAACCTAGTCATGTGGGGTGGTGCATGAGTACGACTTCGTCGTCGCAAGCTCAGCCACTCAAACCCTACTGACATCATGGGCGTAAGGAGTTTTCTAAACACTACTCTAATATAAACTGCGATATCAATAGGTTTAGCCAGGGTCTAGTTTTACCGTTTTCAATTCCTCCTATGGGGACGATATGTCATTCTAAATGGATGTTTGATAGCCTCTACCTGTTATTCCCATTAGCTACTAGGTACCTACGTAGTGAGGGGCTCCATTATGAACAGGTTCTTCGCCACATATTCATTCGAGGAGGGCAAAACCAGAAATATGAATCTAGTTCTGAAAATTAGTCACGGTATATGCAAAATTACATGCAGCACCATTTGTATTATCTAACAATAAGTATAGTCTGTCCAGATAGGTAAGTAACCAACATTGTTTAGCATGAGCTTTCTAAACTCGATCTTGTGAATACCTCAAGCCAAGTTTTTGAACCAGGTAACGAAGTGAAGAAAGGGATCAGATGCTGATGATCAACATAAGCAGACGAAGCGACAAACATATACGAGGTAAGTGAGCCTACACATTTAAAGATATTATCTAAACATAACTAGAGCATAGAGGCTAAAAGATGTTAGAAAGTGATAGTGAAGGGGGGCCAGAGTTGCTAGAAAGTTTGTCTGGGCAAATGGTAAAAAGTGCCCCCATTATGGTATAAAAGTCAAGGGAGCGAGCAAATCACTGAAATGATCACAACTGAGCAAGAAATGAACATAGAAAATGTATAATGTGGCCTAAAGCCACTCTCCTGATTTTGGTATCTCCTATTCGCATTATTCCACTTGCAGCCTTACCGGATGCCCCAAGGTAAAACACCGGAGTAAGATATACATCCCACGTTCCAGTTCCAAGAACAACGTAGTAATGTAAGTAAGCTCCTTCGCCCACTTCACATGAGTAATCTCCAAGCACCAAGTAACAGTGCCGCAAAACCGGTGCAAACTCCCATTAGCCATTGTAGCGTCTGGAACTTGACCTGTTCCAGCTTCTCTCTTAGAGCGGCAACTTCCTGCTCGATCTTGGTCTCTGTCTCCTTTATTTTCAGCTCTTGGTTGACGGCCTCCTCTCGTATACGGCCCTTCTCCAAGTTTAGGTCGAGTCGTACCGATGCCTGTGTTCGGCCGATCTCGTCGCGTAGACGGCTGTTCAGCTTGGTGATATCGTTTGTCAGACGCTCGTGGGCGGCACGCGTGGTGTTGGACTCGGTGCTGTCTGCAGAGAGGAGCTCGGATCGGAGCTTAGCGAAGTCGACCTTTTGAGTGTACGTTGCTTTGGCTGCATCCTCGCGCAGGACCATGGTTCGGGTTAGGTTTTGAATACTACTGGGTATATTAGCTCGGATAGCCGACGCGCTGGTGGTATTTTATAACCCTTACCTCTCTTGGATCACGTCGTTGAGCACCTTCATCATGGCGACGGATTGCTCTTCCGTGAAGCCGTCGTGTTGCAGTCGCTGGACAAACTTCAGAGTGTCAAAGTGGTGGTCTCTACCCCGCGACGCTGTGGCATGAAATGATCTTCTCAAGCTCAGATGCTGAAGCGTTGGAGATGTTCTCATGGGTAGCTTCTCTGAAGAGTACCGGGGAGTCTCTCGACACGAGTGGAATGAGGCTTTCCCATGACTTTGTCCTTGCCATGATCGTCGGGTTTCTATGGGCAGAGTCGCAGCTCGGAACACTTGTGAAGGTGCTGTGGGTCCTGTCCAGCTCAGTCGTGGGAGTAGGAACCTAGGTAGCGACTGAGCGGCACTTCCTGTGACGCCTGCCATATTCTACACTTAAATTCGATCAAATTATGTCGAGAATATCCTTTATTTGAACAAGTTGTATGAATACTGCCCTAAATAGGACATGCGATGTAAGAGGAGAGCTGGCGACATTCGGAGCTCCTAGTACGTATCTGTACTACGTAGGTGGATACTAGCGTACCTGCATCTTGGCTAGCTCATGTGGCTTGAGAAACTGGGACAGTGTGGCTATGTGGCTGAGCTAATGCCGCCAATGTAAAAATTTGAGAATTTGGTCGCGAACTAAGATTTTCTTTCCTTTCTTCTACATTCAAAATGAACAACGCAAATTTTCACATTCTCGAGACACGATATTTGGTGCGAGGTATCCTCTTTTGCAGTGGCCCACGACCACTGAAGTTCTCGAACAGAATGGAGACTAACTTACAACGAACAATCTTGGGTGCGGTGCTTCTCTGCCTTTTCGAGGGCTATGAGAAGGATCGCAATGATTGAGCGTACATACACATTTTATATGCCTTTGTAGTGATTTTGCTGACTGATGCTAATACCTATCGACCTGGAACTCTGATTATGAGCTGATTATAAAGGGTCCAGAACTGGACGTTCGAAATCACGGTACATTTTTGTTAGATGATTTTTCCGCACGAATCATGAATACTTCTTCGGATCATGGCATAGAGTGAATTCATACCATTTCCTGCCAGCTTCTACGTCATGTGAAAGACGATTTTGACTGTCATATGAAACTACTATTCTTTTTCCTGAGCTTTACATATACATACTGGTTCTAGACCTAATTTGTATGATCTGATAGGTACCTAGGTACTCAGTTTAGCAACCTACCATACACGTGCAGCTGAAGACATTGGGATGACAGAAACGAATAAAATTGCGACGTTTATTATTTGACTTTTTTTGTTTTATGCGCTCTTGTGAAACAACTGGGCAGGCACCGTAGAAACAACCTTGGAAGCCAAATATCTACCTGGGCGCTGCCCGGATAGCTAAGGCTGCTAGGTAAGGTAAGGTACAAACATATCCCTGTTCACCTGGACCTGCCCACAAAATTGCAATCTGGGTACTGTAGCGACGCAGCAACGCAGGTATTAATTGAACAATGGTGGTCTGTGCACACAGCGTCAGGTAGCTGTAGCCTCTAGCCTCAGGTGCTTCCTTGCGAACAGGTAACCCGTAACATCCAAGATTAGGATCATAATACGTACACACTGACATCCACATCCACATCTATCTCGTCCACTTTACTTTCCTCCTGGAAATTCTTTAACCACAACCACATTTCGTCTTCCGTCATCCACCTACTTGTACAATACTTTCCACGATCACCACGCTCGCGTCAAGTTGATCATCACTGGCGTCTGCACGTGTGCTTTCATCTATCTGCTCTTTTCGTCTACATAATCAATCCCTGGGGGTAACTTCTGCTAATTTAGCACCTAACACCTTCCTTTCTACTCTACTACTCTACTACCCCTTTCCTTTAACGATCGTTCAATCATTTCCCCAGATTCCTCTACTGCACGATCGCGCTCATCGGGCACTATCCTTTCTAAGCTGATACCAGCGGCACCTTTTCTGGGATACATTGCCAGTCTTCAATAATCGTCCTTTCGATACCGCGTTTGCGCTTCACGATTATTGACCCCGACTGACCGATGTAATCTTGAACCATGGCGCCGCTACCTATTAAGTTCCAGGAGCTGCTAACGCTCGGAAATATTGGTGTTGACCAGACCTCAGTCGGATTCAACTCTTGTGTAAGCTATCCCGACCTTGTTTTGTGTTTATTTTATTTCACATAGGAACTAACCCTCATCCCATTAGACCCTAGAATCCGACTCATTTATCTGCATACGAGAGAAGAAGGGCGAGGCCGCACAACCCGAAGTGATCATCATTGATCTCAAGCAGGGCAACAATGTCACCCGCCGACCCATCAAGGCCGACAGTGCCATCATGCACTGGACTAAGCAGATCATTGCTCTCCGCGCACAATCGAGAACGCTGCAGATTTTCGACCTGGAGAAGAAAGCAAAGTTGAAGTCTGCGACTATGAATGAAGATGTTGTCTTCTGGAAGTGGGTCAGCGAGTCGACCTTGGGTCTGGTCACAGAGACTTCGGTCTTCCACTGGGACATAACCGACAGTTCCCAAGCTGCTCCTGTAGAGGTCTTCAAGCGCAACGCGAACCTAAATGTATGTACCACATTTCTCGTATTTCTTATCCATTTATATCGTACTTTTCGAAGATCGCAAGCTAACCTTTACTGCGCTAGGGTTGCCAAATCATCAACTACCGAATCAACAGCGACGGCAAATGGATGGCGGTTGTTGGCATCTCCCAGCAGGGCGGCCGTGTGGTTGGTAGCCTGCAACTGTACTCCAAGGACAGAGGCATCAGCCAAGCGATCGAAGGCCATGCTGCCACATTCGGCACGCTTCGAATAGAAGGTGAACCGGCAGATACGAAGGTCTTCTCCTTTGCTGTTCGTACAGCCACAGGCGCTAAGTTGCACATCGTTGAGATCGACCATCCTGAAGGGAACCGCCCCTTCCAGAAGAAGGCTGTAGATATCTTCTTCCCCCCTGAAGCGACGAACGATTTTCCTGTCGCCATGCAAGTGTCTCAGAAGTATGGCATTGTTTATATGGTAACAAAGTACGGCTTCATCCACCTCTACGATCTGGAGACTGGCACGACTATCTTTATGAACCGTATTTCTAGTGAGACGATCTTTACCACGTGCCCTGATTCGGATTCTACCGGTATTCTTGGTATCAACAGGAAGGGTCAAGTACTCTTCGTGTCAGTCGACGAATCGACCATGGTAGACTATCTCCTCCAAAACCCGGCGAATACCGAGATTGCTATCAAGATGGCTTCTCGCGCCGGCCTTCCTGGCGCCGACCAACTTTATGTCCGCCAATTTGACCAGCTATTTAATTCTGGCGATTTTGACGGTGCCGCTAGGGTCGCTGCCAATTCTCCCAGAGGTTTCTTGCGCACCACAGAGACCATCAACAAATTCAAGAATCTCCCGACGCCCACCGGAAAGATGTCCTATATTCTACAGTACTTCGGCATGCTTCTTGATAAGACTACTCCCCTTAACAAGACCGAGACTCTTGAACTTGCTGTACCTGTCTTGTCTCAAAATCGCAAGCATCTCCTGGAGAAATGGGCTAAAGAAGGCAAACTGGACTTTTCTGAGGAGCTTGGTGATCTGATTCGATCACATGACCCTAACCTGGCGTTGGCTGTCTACTCGAAAGCCAATGCTGCTCACAAAGTTGTTGCTTCTTTTGCCGAGCTTGGCCAGTTCGACAAGATCCTGCCCTACTGTGATACAACTGGTTACCAACCAGACTGGATCACACTACTGCAGCATATCGTCCGCACAAACCCCGAACGTGGCGCAGAGTTTGCAACCTCGTTAGCTAGCCACCAAGGTGGTTCTTTGGTCGACATTGAGCGCGTGGTTGACGTGTTCCAAGCGCAAGGCATGGTCCAACAAGCAACTGCCTTTTTGCTGGAGGCTTTGAAAGAGAACAATCCTGAACATGGCCACCTGCAGACGAGACTTCTGGAGATGAACCTGATGAACGCTCCGCAGGTAGCGGACGCAATTTTGGGAAACAACCTGTTCTCCCACTTCGACAAGGCCCGAATTGCGAACTTGTGCGAGCAGACTGGCTTGTATCAAAAGGCGTTGGAGCTCTACGAAGACCCGGCGGCAGTCAAGCGAGTCATCGTTGGCATCCCCGGTACTGCAGGCTTCAATGCAGATTGGCTAGTTAACTATTTCGGCCAGCTTTCGGTTGAGCAGTCCTTGGATTGCCTGGACGCGATGATGAAGTCCAATATCCGCCAGAACCTTCAATCCGTAGTCCAAGTTGCCACCAAGTATTCTGAATTGCTCGGTCCTACCAACTTGATTGACCTTTTCGAGAAGTACAAGACTCATGAAGGTCTCTTCTTCTACCTTGGCAGTATTGTCAATCTGTCCCAAGATCCAGATGTTCACTTCAAGTACATCGAAGCTGCTACCAGAATGGGCCAGTTTGCCGAGGTGGAGCGAATCTGCAGGGACAGCAATTATTACAACCCGGAGAAGGTCAAGAACTTCCTCAAAGAGGCTAAGCTTACCGAGATGCTTCCTTTGATCATTGTCTGCGACAAACACAATTTTGTCCATGACCTGATCCTGTACCTGTACCAGAACCAACGCTTCAATGCGATTGAGGTTTATGTGCAGCGAGTAAACCCTGGCAGAACCCCCGAGGTTATCGGTGGACTGCTCGATGTAGACTGCGATGAGTCGGTCATTAAGAACCTTCTTACCACCATCAGCCCTGCGTCAATTCCTATTGACGCACTTGTCCATGAGGTAGAGACCCGTAACCGGCTGAAGCTATTGCTTCCTTTCCTTGAGGCTACTCTGGCCGCTGGCAACCAGCAACCGGCTGTCTTTAATGCCCTTGCAAAGATTTACATCGACTCAAACAATAACCCGGAGAGGTTCCTGCGGGATAATGACCAATACGACACCCTCAGCGTTGGCAAGTACTGCGAGAAGCGTGATCCTAACTTGGCATTCATTGCGTACCAAAAGGGACAGAATGACCTGGAGTTGATTAACATCACGAATGAAAACTCCATGTATCGTGCCCAAGCCCGCTACGTCCTCGAGCGTTCCGATCGAGAGCTATGGACGTTTGTCCTCAGCGAGAACAACATCCATCGACGATCAGTCATTGACCAAGTTGTTGCGACAGCTGTTCCCGAGTGCAACGACCCTGCGAAGGTCTCCGAGGCTGTTGCGTCTTTCTTGGCTGCTGATCTTCCAGGAGAGCTTATTGAGCTCTTGGAGAAGATCGTATTAGAACCTTCACCATTCAACGACAACCCTAGTCTGCAAAACTTGCTTATCCTTACTGCGGCTAAATCAGACAAGGGTAGGGTTATGGACTATATCCATCGTCTAGATGCATTCAATCCCGATGAATGTGCGCAGCTGTGTATCGACGTTGGACTTCACGAAGAGGCCTTCGAGATTTACAAGAAGGTTGGTAACAAGACAGCGGCAGTTGAAGTCTTGGTCGAGCACGTCGTCAGTATCGACCGCGCTAGCGCATTTGCCGAAGATGTTGATATTCCGGAAGTCTGGAGCAGAGTTGCTAAGGCTCAACTTGATGGTCTACGAGTGGCGGATGCGATCGACTCATACATTAGGGCTGGTGACCCTCGCAACTACGCCGAAGTTATCGAGGTTGCAACTCACGCCGGAAAGGACCTGGAATTGGTCAAGTATCTTCGTATGGCACGCAAGACCCTCCGGGAACCACCTATTGATACCGCTATCGCCTTCTGCTATGCTCGACTTGATCAGTTGGGAGAGTTGGAGGACTTCCTCCGCGGCACAAATGTTGCCAACATTGAGGAATCTGGTGACAAGGCTGCTGAAGAAGGTTTCCACCAGGCCGCCAAGATCTTCTACACCAGCATCTCCAACTGGTCTAAGCTCGCTACTACGCTTGTCCACCTTGAAGATTATCAGGCAGCTGTTGAATGTGCACGCAAGGCCAACAATATCCGCGTTTGGAACCAGGTCCACGCTGCGTGTGTGGCTAAGAAGGAGTTCCGACTCGCGAAGATCTGCGGTCTCAACTTGATCGTCGATGCTGAGCAGCTACAAGCTCTTGTCAAGCAGTACGAATCTGAAGGTTACTTTGACGAGCTCATCGATCTTCTCGAGCAAGGGCTTGGTCTCGAGCGTGCTCACATGGGAATGTTCACCGAGTTGGGCATTGCACTTTCTAAGTACCATCCCGAGCGGCTAATGGAGCACATCAAGCTTTTCTGGAGCCGAATGAACTTGCCCAAGTTGATCCGTGCTTGTGAGGATGCCAACCTCTGGCCTGAGCTGGTCTTCTGCTACTACCACTATGACGAGTTTGACAATGCTGCACTTGCGGTGATGGAACGTGCCCAGAACTCGTGGGAGCATCAGCAGTTCAAGGACATTGTTGTCAAGGTTGCCAACCTGGAGATTTACTACCGTGCCATTAACTTCTATCTCGAGCAACACCCTTCGCTCATGACCGACCTTCTCCAGGTTCTTACTCCTCGTATCGACGTTAACCGGGTTGTTCGTATGTTCCAGAAGTCCGACAACCTGCCGTTGATCAAACCGTTCTTGCTCAACGTTCAAAGCCAGAATAAGAGAACGGTGAACGATGCTATTAACGATCTTCTGATTGAGGAAGAAGACTACAAGACTTTGCGAGATTCGGTAGAGAACTACGATAATTACGATGCTGTTGAGCTCGCCTCTCGTTTGGAGAAGCACGATCTTGTCTTCTTCCGACAGGTCGCCGCCAACATCTACCGTAAAACCAAGCGATGGGAGAAGTCTATTGCTCTGTCAAAGCAAGACAAGTTGTACAAGGATGCTATCGAGACGGCCGCCATCTCTGCCAAATCCGAGGTCGTTGAAGAGCTCCTCCGTTACGTAAGTCATCTTGCCATTTCTCTTAAAATAGATTGAACCCACCCGTACTAACCATCTTATAGTTCGTTGATATTGGCAGCCGCGAGTGTTATGTTGGTATGCTCTACTCGTGCTACGACCTCATTCGTCCCGACACAGTACTCGAGCTATCGTGGCGCCACGGTCTTAACGACTTTACCATGCCGTACATGATCAATCTGCTCTGCCAGCAGACCAAGGAGATCGCAACCCTCAAGGCAGACAATGAGTCACGAAAGGCTAAAGAAAGCGCCCAGGAGAAGCACGAAGATCAGACCCCTATACTTGGAGGCAACCGCCTCATGATCACCGCTGGACCTGCTGCTAGCGGTGGACGGATGTCCCCAGCTCCTTTCGCGCAGACTAACGGCTTCGCACCTCAAGCCACGGGCTATGGCTTCTAGAAGACGTCGTAGCGGGATTCGATGTTGCGAAAACCATAGGGATATGTTTGGCCATCCGTCAGTATGTCCGCGATACCCATAGCAAGCTCCTGATGTCTCATCGGGAGCACTCCGTTTAATGGTACCACCAACTTCGTAAGGAGGATAGGTGGGGTGGATATTTTGGGGGAGTTCGTCATAGAAAAAGTTCATTGCGGATTTTGCGATAATGTGTTCGTGCAATGGTCTTGGCCGAAGCCGAGACCAGTGAAGTTAACTGCACAGAAGGAAACATGAAGGCTGATACTCCGGTCATCTCGAGTATGTCGGATATCTGGTCATGGCAAGCTTGCATGTCTTGCTTGCTGTATTTGTATGATAGTACAATGAGACCTTTTTACCGGTCTGAAGTTGGTAGGCTATGGCTAATGACTTAAACATACTGTGAGAAATAAACCTGCATCGTGTGACTTGTTCCTGGCATGCTTATCAAGCTTGTTTATATTAGCCTTCTTGGTAAACCCTGCACGTCGTTTTGTTGCAACCTTAGGAGACGGAAGAATTGGTGGATAGTTATGTTCCATTCCGATAGGCTCGCATATCTTCAATTCATCTTCGCCTTATCTATGCACCGTTTTACTCCGAGACCTAGATCATCGCAAATGAGGGGGAATGTGTAAGGGGGTCTAAGAATAATACGAGAGTAGGTATATATAACAGAGTCACATCATGAGATACGATGGGAGCAGACAGCCAACCCGTGCGCTTTCCTCCGGCTGCTGTGGCTTTCTTGCGGTTCATACTCGCTCAACATGGTGGTTCCTAGGATTTTATTCGCCCTCGCGGCTCTAGCTGGCGTGCAGGCGGACGTCGATCCAAGATCGACATACCAGGATGGGGCTGATCGTAAGTCGTCAATATATTGGTCGAACTTTTGGGGGTGCCCTTAGACTAATCGACTCTTCTTAGTTGTACAGCCGATGTTTAAACCGCTAGACTTGGGCTCTATTAAGCCGCTCGGCTGGTTCAAGGACCAGCTCGAGCTCGAGGCGGCAGGCTTGTCTGGGAATATGTTCGACTTCTATCGCTTCGTCCACGATTCAAAATATCTAGGCGGAGAGACCGAGTACTCGGGTCTAGAGTAAGTACCTAGCCATGTGTTTTTTAAAAAAAAAAGTTTATATAAACAGGAGCCGGAGTTGATATAAGCGTCCGACATGGAAAGGGGCCCAGAGGAACATTTAGAGCATGCTAATTCCCATGCGTTAATAGTGAAGCTTCCCCCTATTGGTTTAACGGTCTCGTCCCGCTGGCCTTTGGGCTAGGCGATGAGAGGATTCGCGGCCAGGTGAAGTATTATCTGGACTACCTCCTCGACCACCAGCAGGAAGATGGGTGGATTGGATGGGAGACCACGCAAGCCACCAGGGGAATTTGGGCCCGCAACTTGCTTCTACTCGGACTTATCCAGTATGCGGACGCTGACCCAACTGAGACGGAGCGTATCGTGGATGCTATCCACCGCTACGTAGTCCTCGCTCATAGTAGTAAGTTGATTCTAATTTTTCGTTCTCTACCCCCCTTTTCGCTACTCCCCCTTGTGTATAAATCTTTAAAACGTCAAGGTTTTTCAAAACCTATTACAAGGCTCCTAGGAGCTTTGTCTAATGGCAGTCATTAATACGATACGCCACAGTGCTCAAAAATAACTATACCGGTCTCATTGTCCACGGCAATGATACGTACGATACCTCTGGGTTTGGAGTCGGTCGTACACATGAGATGCATATTCCGCTGCAGTGGCTCTTAGAGAAGTACCCTCGGAATAATTCGGAGATTATCTGGGAAACCATGGATCTCATGATCGAAGGAGGTGTATCGGTGAGTAACTACGTGTTCCCCCCTTTACCCCTTTCCCTGCCTTTCATCTCAATTGTTGCGTACGACTACGCGATGAATAAAAGGGGTATTTGGGGATAAGGGAAAACCAGAGAGAACCATTGCTAACACCAAGCGTCGCAGTGGGGGGCAGACTGGAGAACCTTCTGGACAGATGAAGCGTACCCTAAGGTCTATTACGACTCAACTCCATACGACCTAAGCTGGGTCTTCCTCCACGGCGTGAATATGGCAGAAGGTAAGACGGCCCAAATAGTGCAACGCCAGACACACGCGCCGCTAACCCGAACTTTCCAGGCTTGCGGTACACCCTGTCGTTATACCGCAACACCGGAGACCAGGATCTCAAGGCGCAGACGAGGAAAGCCGTCGACCTGCTGGCGCAGTATCACCGCTCGCTCGCGGGCACGATTATCGCCGACGAGTACATCTCGGACCTAAACCCTAGCCGGGGAGCCGAGCTCTGCATCGCGGCCGAGGTCATGTTCTCCTCCGCGTACATCTACCAGTACCTGGGCGACAACGATATCGCTGACTGGGCCGAGCAAACTGCCTTCAACGCGTTCCCGGTCTCGGTGTCGGCCGACTGGTGGTCGCATCAGTACGTCCAGCAGGAGAATCAGGTGTGTATCCACTACTACCCCTTAACCTCTTCCCTCGGACTCTGTTTAAGCAAGAGGCACACTTCCTATTCAGGTGGTGGATAATCTCACTAATTCTCTATAGCCATGGGCTCGAAACCTCACAACCGATGATCTCTGGTTCGATGTCAACTCCTATTCCAACGTCTTCGGCCTCGAGCCCAACTACGTAAGTCCACCTCTTCCTTCCCCCTGCCCCCCTTTCTCTCATATCCTACCTACCTACCTATCCTCTACCACCCAAAGCAACCACCTCTCCTAACAACCCACCCAAAAAAACAGCCCTGCTGCACAGTAAACCACCCGCAAGCCTACCCCAAATTCCTCGCCAACGCCTTCGCGACGACAGACGGCACGGCCGGGCTCGCGCACCTGTTCCTAGTCCCTGGGTCCGTCGCCACGACGCTCGGCAACAACGGCGAGAACAACGCGGTCTTCGCCTCGGCCAACACCACGTACCCGTTCGGGCACACGGTGTCGTACACCGTGACCGCAGACCAACCTGTCGATTTCTACGTGCGCATCCCGTCGTGGGTGAACGTCAGCAAGAGCACCATCGAGATCAGCTCCGCGTCCTCCTCCTCCACGACCTCGCTCTCCCTCTCCGCCGCCGCCGCCGCAGCCAACACCACCGCGCAGCCCATCGGGCCCTGGGGGCAGGGCCTGCTCCCGCTCGGCCTGCCGGCGGGCACATCCACGCTCTCGCTGCGCCTCTCCACCGCGCCGCGCGTCGTGTCGCGCGCGAACAGCACCGCGGCCATCTACTACGGGGCGCTGCTCTACGCGCTGGCCATCGAGTACGACGCGGAGGCCGTGCCGCCCATCAGCTACCGCAGCGAGGTGGTGCTGCCGGCCAACACGACGGACCCGGCGGGGCGGACGCGGGACCACTTCCTGACGCCGAAGGCGGGCGTCGTGTGGAACGTGGCCGTCGACCCGTCGCAGATCCGGGTGGTGCGGCGCGCGGCGGACGGGACCTTCGTCGAGCACGCGGGCGACGTGCTCGAGGTGGGTGAGGACGAGCTAGGTAATCCGGTCTGGGACCTCGGGGCCCCGCCGGTCGAGCTGCGCGTCGCGGGCGTCGAGATCGATTGGCCCGTCGTCATGGACACGGCGGCGGACCCGGGCACCTTCGACGTGAAGCCCCAGGGGAAACCGTTCTCGGCGCGGTTCGTGCCGTACGGGTCTAGCAAGTTGCACATGGCCTTGTTGCCCGTGGTGGAGCTGGACGCTGTGGATTTCGGTCTTTGATAGGTTAGGTAGCGATCGGAATTTCCAAGATAAGCCAAGATCATTCGTAGCAAGACAGATTGCACATTACGCTCGAGCGAGAGAGTAAGATATGAATTGATAGAAATATTCGTAGAAATAAAGACTAGGTATTTAGGTAGTTTGTACTATTTTGAGCGAATATTCAGGAGTAAAGCAAAGCCGCATACGCATTGAGAGAATTCCGCTCCAATCCGAATATTCTAATCTCCCGTCCCTTGAACACACCGACCCAAACCTCGTTAGTAACCAATACCGTTACTCCGCTCTTGAATTCCCATGGGCCATCCTGTTTAGCAAATTAACTGTACTTGATTAAGGCTTTGCAATTTTGCACACCAAGTCCGATCCGTCGACCGAATCACCCTCTTTGACCTGGAGACTTGTTACCTTACCGTTGTGCGGAGCTGAGATGACCATTTCCTATTACGAGGGTTAGCTGAAAATTCATGTGAGTAATAAGTAAGCATTCTTACCATCTTCATGGCGCTGAGCACAGCGAGAGGGTCTCCCTTCTTGACCTCGGATCCTTCGTGGACCCTCAACTCGACCAAGACACCAGCCATCGGCGCGCCAACCTGGCTAGAGTCGCCAAGGTCGGCCTTGGGTCGGCTGACGTTCTCAACGCTAGCCTTCTTGTCATCGACGGTAACTTGACGAACTTCGCCGTTCATCTCGTAAAACACCTCTCGCTGGCCGGTATTCTCGGATAGAGGACCAACAGCTAGCAACTTGAGGATCAGAACCTTGCCCTTCTCTAGCTCCACGTGGAATTCTTCGCCGATATGCGGCGCAGAAAGGAAGTACTTGGTAGGCAAGACGGAAAGGTCACCGAACTTCTGCACGAATTTCTTGTAGTCGTCGAAGACCTTGGGATACATGAGGAAGGACGCAATGTCTGCCTCGCTAACCTGTCCCCATTTTTGGACAAGCTCGGAACGCGTCTTCTTGAAGTCGACGGGATCGAGGTAAAGACCGGGTCGCTTGTCGAACTTGCGACGGTCCCTAAGAGCTCTCGAGCGCAGAGGCTCGGGGAATCCGCCGTAGGGCTGACCCATCATACCTTCAAGGAATTCGAGGACCGAGCCGGGGAAGTCGAGCTCGGCAGCGCGGTCGACAACATCCTGAGGTGAAAGTTTGTTCGAGACCATGAACTGCGCCAAATCACCAACCACCTTGGAAGTTGGCGTAACCTTGACAATGTCTCCAAGAAGGTAATTGGCATGCTCGTAAGCCTTCTTAGTTTCGGCCCATTGAGAGCCGAGACCAAGCTGGGCGGCTTGGAACATCATGTTGGTGAGCTGACCACCAGGAATCTCGTGTTCGTAAACCTCGGGATCAGGTCCAATAAGGTGGGCCTCAAAAGGTGAGTACAGGAGGCGAAGTTGCGACCAGTAGCTGTCGAGGGCACGGACGTGGGCGGGGTTTAGACCGGGATCATGCTCACTGCCCTCGAGTGATGCGATAATGGCGTTGATGCTAGGTTGGGATGTCATGCCAGAGAGACTGTCTGTGGCAGCATCAACAGCATCCGCGCCTGCCTGAGCACAAGCAACCATGGAAGCAACACCAGTACCAGCAGAGTCGTGAGTGTGGACATGGATTGGAAGATCGGGATACTTCTTCCGGATAGAGCCGATCAGGAGGGTGGCAGCACGGGGCTTCAACACACCAGCCATATCCTTGATACCAAGAACATCAATATCTAGTGCTACTAACTTGTCGACCAGGTCAATGTAGTACTCAAGGTTGTACTTCTTCTTGGGGTTCTGTTTATAGTTAGTAAATTATTTGCTGCTATGAAGCAAATGGGCATTATTAAGAGCATGTGGGCCCAGGTGATAGAAAGGGGTATATGGGAAAACAATCACTTAGAAAGTACGTACTAGGAAATCTCCGCTGTAGCAAACGGTTCCTTCAGCTACACCACCAGCTTTCTGCACAGCTTTGATGCCGACTTCGAGCTGGTTGATGTCGTTCAAGGCATCAAACACTCGGAAGATATCGACACCGATCTTCTTCGCTTGCTCTACGAAGTGGAAAATAGCATTGTCGGGGAGCGAAGCGTAAGCCACACCGTTTGCTCCACGCAGAAGCATCTGGAAGGGAATATTTGGGACGGCCTTACGCATCTTGCGAAGACGGTCCCATGGATCTTCGTAGAGGAAGCGCATGGCGACATCGAAAGTAGCACCTCCCCAGCATTCCAAACTGTATAGGTTGGATAGGGCATGGCTCGTCTCCTTCGCAATCCCAAGGAGATCAATTGTCCTTACACGGGTGGCCAGCAAAGATTGGTGGGCATCACGCCAGGTAGTGTCCATCAGCAGGCAGCCCTTGTTTTGGCGAACGGCCTTGGCGAATCCCTTCGGACCTTCTTTGAGAAGGACCTGTCTCCATCCCTTCGTGGAGGGCTCGGTAACATCAAGTTTCGAGCCATCGGCGTTGAAGAGCTCGGGAAGGATAATGTCGCCCCTGAACTTGGGCTCGCCGATCTGACCCTTGATGCTGCTTCCGTTGACGGCAATGTCGCCAAGGTAAGCTAACAGCTTCTGCGCACGGTTCTGGCTGCCGATAAGGTCGAACAGCTGAGGGGTGTCGTCGATGAATGTAGTCCAGCAGTTACCGTCAATGAAGGTCGGGTGGGTCAACAACGAGGCAAGGAAGGGAATGTTCGTCTTCACGCCACGGATACGGAACTCGATGAGAGATCGAAGGATCTTTCGGCGCGCGATCTCGTAGGTGGAGCCGTGGCACGTACATTTAACCAACATGGAGT
Organism: Annulohypoxylon bovei var. microspora; assembly: GCA_022836615.1. Classification (NCBI taxonomy): domain Eukaryota; kingdom Fungi; phylum Ascomycota; class Sordariomycetes; order Xylariales; family Hypoxylaceae; genus Annulohypoxylon; species Annulohypoxylon bovei. Next base: position 154,292 of record MU405256.1, on the reverse strand, counting down.
CATAGTATGGTGTGATAACCGCACCAGCGAATCCGTTACCACCATCGAGACGCACTCCATTGCCACCAGCGGATCTATACACCTCGATCTTGCCAGTGTCGGGTTGGAATTGCTTAGACGGGTCCTCAGTGGTGATTCGGCATTGGATGGCGAAACCTCTCGTAGAGATTCGGTCTTGAGTTAACCCGAGCTGCTGTAGCGAAGCACCCGCGGCAATTTGGATCTGGGCAGCAACAATATCAATACCCGTGATTTCCTCGGTAATGGTATGTTCGACCTGGATACGGGGGTTGATCTCGATGAAGTAATAACGGTTTTGCTGGTCGACTAAGAACTCAGCAGTACCCGCATTTCGGTAGTTTACGGATTTGGCCAGCTTTACAGCGTCGGCCAAAATGTTGTCTCGGGTCTCGGCAGGAAGATCCTTGGCCGGTGCGATTTCAACCACCTTTTGATGCCTCCGCTGGACCGAGCAGTCACGTTCGTACAGATGTACGATGTTACCGTGGTTGTCTCCGAGAAGCTGAACCTCGATATGCTTAGGCTTGTCTAAGAAGCGCTCGACAAATACCGTGCCATTACCGAAAGCCGTCTTGGCCTCGGAGGTGGCTCGGTCAAAGGACTCTTTCAAACTAGCTTGCTCGCGTACCACTCTCATACCTCGGCCACCACCACCAAAGGCGGCTTTGATAATGATAGGGAATCCATATTCGTCAGTAAACTCCTTAACCTCTTCGAATGAAGCGACCGCGCCTTCGGTTCCGGGTACGACGGGAACTTTCGCGGCAATAGCAAGTCTTCGAGCAGAGACTTTGTCACCAAGGGAGTCGATAACGTGGGGAGAAGGGCCAACAAACTACATGAGCCGGTACGTTAGTCCGAACTGTAGGCGAGAGCATAGATAGTGGTTACGCGGCAACTTACAATGAGACCAGCCTTTTCGACGTTTCGCGCAAACTCGGCATTTTCTGATAGAAATCCGTATCCTGTAATATTCGGTTAGAAAAACTGACCGGCTGTCAATATGTGTAAAAGTGAAAATGGAATTATTACCAGGATGAATCATCTGAACACCATGTTCCAAAGCAATTTTGATAATCTCGTCGCCGGCAAGGTAAGCACCAACTGGGGTATATTGGCCTCGTTTACCAATGACGTAGGCTTCATCGGCCTCTGTAAGCATGTTAGCATTGCGTTATTCACTCGTTATAATAGCTGGATATTTGCGTACTCTGCCGATGCATGCTAAGTCGGTCCTCATAACTACACGAATTAGCTTAAAGTGAATCGCAACACTATTCTTACTCTACACTCTACTAACCTGAAAACTGCAACGGTGTGCAGTGACAATTCGTGAGCCTGATTGCTGAATTAGTTTTCTGAAAACCCCTGCGGAGAATCCTTGCGGCATAGGCTGAGATATGTTGGGGGCTTAACATACAGTTCTAAAAATCTAATACTCCGAAATTTATTATTAGTTGCAAGTAACTCCCAAGACATATTGTTGCATTGATATTGCATTAGGGAATAACCATACACGAATAGCTGTCGTGTGTTAGCAAAAAGGTCTCATTTACATGTGATGAAGTCTTGACTTACGGATTTCTCCTCTGTTGGCCACTGTATACCGGAATTGAATAGTTAGCAAACTTGATGAGAGACAAGAAGATAGATCAGGGCTAGCGGGAATTGTGAGACATATGGTACAACTCACCAAGGAGTTTCTTCAAATGCATAATAGAACTGTTAGCGCGAATGTGATGCGCCGTCTTAGCTTCCCTCGGGGCGACGTCCTCTTCGAAGACATCTTCGTTGTCGCTGCTAGTGGTAGCAGCAGCACCGGCGGCTTTTCGGGAAGCCTCCAGCTCCTGAATGTCTTGAAAATCCATATCGGTCGACATCTTGACTTCAAAAGAAGCAGCAGTTCCGGACTGCCTTCAGGGGGAATTAAGAGTCGCAAGAAAGCTGAAAGGAAGCTCGGTGGTGTGACGTAAGGAGGGGAGGGGGATGTTTGTTGAGCTTGACGTCGTGACTAGTTTGGTGGGGTGGCGCTCTCAACCGAGGGTCCTTAAGAGCTCGTGCTGCTAAGCTCGATTCTCACTCTCCTTCGCCCGCGCTGACGTATGAAAGAGCTCGATAGGTTAAGCTACCTAGGTAGGTAGCTCTAAGAAAGCGGGGTGCTTGTGATAGGAAGCACCGTAGGTTTCAATAATAGGAAACCAATGCGGAATTGGATGTGTAGATAGGTATACGTAGGCCTAGGTATATAGCTATAGGTTATATGTAGAACAAAGTTGGAAAAGACAAGTAGGTTAGGTATATGTATGCTGCCTTTGTCTCGGCCAGGTAATGTTACGCATATGCCGCCAAAAAATGGAGAGGGGAGAAAGTATGAGAACTAATGACTCGGGAGAGGAGATTGAGGGCTTCTTAAACTTTTTTCCTATTTCCCACTTTGCGGGCCAAGAAGGTTGATGCAGGTAGCGCGAGCTCGTCCTCCTTTGTATACAATACACTACCCTCAATATAGTCTAGTACGGATAGTACAGAAGGTATGGTGGATGGTGCCTACCTAAGGTGGATGGTGGATGGTGGAGGCTGGAAGTCTGGATACCTACCAGGTAGACCATACTTCGGAGACGGGCAAGCGGGATGGACGTTTTGAGGGGATTATTCTCTTTCTTCTTACTCGTCCCTTTCCCACCTAGGTAATAAGTAAAAGGTGGTTCGAAAGGATGATCAGCCTCTTGTCTCACCCCCTGCCAAGTATGAGAAGATGCCGACAAGGTGCCACTGAATAGGTAATTATCTTGGTCGTTATTTCTTTACCTACAGCCTACAGGTACCCTACCAAGTCTAAGTATCCAGTCCGAATCGACTGGATGGGACAACTATAGGTGCTCGCTATAACTATCACTCCTAGTAGCGCAGACAGGGGCTCACTAAGCTCCGAGCTTGACCTCTGTATAGTATATGCCCCATGTACCTACTAGCACCCATCCATGATGATTCTATGGCGGTAGTAGTTCATGAGAGAGGCAGAGAGGTAAGGCAAGGTATGTCATCCATGGGGTTGCGCTTTGTAGCGGCAGAATTTGACAGCCTTAGCCCTGAGTAGAAAAGACCGGGTTTCTTGGGTTCCTTGCTGACTGCTAGGTAGGCGAAAGACCCTTGAGTTGACGGCCAATCTGGACTATGCTCGGGATCCATAACCCGAGAAGATCTATTCGTTTCCAGACTCTATATAATTCAGGGTGTATACAACATAATGGTAAGTTATAGGTAGCTTGGAGGTTAGGATGGTTAGGATGACAAGGGAGGACGATGCATAGCGGGGTTTGGCGGGGTCGAAGGTGGGAGGTACGGACCCGTGGCTGCAGGAAAATACACCTCAAGCACGAGCTCTGAGCTATTAACTGCTGCAATAAACTGCAACAAAATGCAACATCCCTTGTTAATTGAGCGTGCTGCTTCCGCGGCTCATTCCTTACTTCGCCTGCAAAATAGAGTTACACCATCACAGGGAAGGAGGGAACTAGAGGGTCCTAATTCTTCAGGTCAAACAAATTAAGCAAGCTTAACCTCTGAGACACAGTGCCGGGCTAAGAGTATACGGAGGTCCCTTGTCATGTTAATTTTTTTATAGATTGACCAATGAGAAGAGCCGGATAAAACAGTTGCTTTCTAACTCACCAATGATTATGAGTCTAAGAAGAAGCCTTATTACCGAATTCGGATACCTATTGAGGGGCAATTACTATAGACTACGTCTTTTCCTTGAATAGCTCGTTTCGATTATGACTCCTTTTTGTTGTTATTTTTCCCTCCCCTCTCTTTACTTATGTAGTACTAAGTCTATGCAGCTATTATCGGACTTTAGCGTGTGAGCGGACAAGCGAACAAGCGAAGGGCACCTGATGAGGTATGTATGCATCATGGCCGAACACATGGAAGAGACATTAACATGTGGTTGGTGGCCGGCTCTTGAGGGACAGTTTACCTATTTCGGTAATCTGCTGACAGGGTGATTTACACAATTACATCACCCTAGGTATAATGCTACAGTACTTAGTATAACATAGTTGGTAAAGGATCGTATAGTTCTGATAGGGGTTCTTGGGGGGAGAGGGGGCGTGAAATTCGTCTACATGCACCATCACCCTCCTATCCATGCCACCAACATACTTGGCTGTACCAGCCAAGCTCGAATATCTAAGATACTCCGGAGGGGGACGGCGGTGAAGAGCTTTCGGTAGGTTGTAAGTATCATCGATAAATAGGATGGAGGCACAGATATCTTGGCTTGTTTTCCCTTCCTGACTTGTCGTAACTTGTTCTGTTTCGTTTCATTTTAGATGAGATCAGACTCATACACGTTATATAATACGATATAATACGCATGACTAATGCAATTTATTACCATTAGACTCCCACCGCCCCGGCTCACACCCCGACCCGAGATGCAATAGAGATGCTCTTAATGCGAGAGACAGGGTTGCGCAGCTGGCCTAGTGTCGTCACAGAGTGCGCCAACGCTGCGGATGCGGTACTAGCGATGCCTTCATCTGACAGCTTATCTAGATTGCGCTATTAATTATTCGCCAGTCGCTTGGCGAGACGACTAAAGTCACAACTGCACCGTCGATCACCAGCAAGACAAAGAGGCTTTTTCTTCCTATGCCTTGTCGCCAAGCTGCTTGGTATGGATTCTATGCATCCGCCCGCCTTTGCTATAGGTATCATACCTCTTACTGTATCCGCACCTAGCTATTGATTTTTCTAGCCCAGAATAGAGGGGGATACAGTAGTTGTCGTGGGACTATCTATTTTTCTACGACAACCTTAATATTTGTAAGGTTAAGCGACAACTTTCTTTAGTCTCTTTAATTTCTTTTACACTTCGACTTCAGTTAACTTAACTAGGTGCAGTATATATAGTAAGGCTGAAGGATTTATCTGATCTATGATCTGGTCCGAAACATTAGAATTTAGAACAGCCTAGATTGCAAACGTGTAGTACTAGATGCCTAGTAATATAGGTAGACAGCCGTGAGTTGTGGTTGGTCTGACACTTTATTGGTTAACCCCACACATTGTTAAATAGGTAGGATCTTGGACGGACTATGAACGCCTCTCAATATTACTTATTTCTCGCATCATTCTTTTGCAACGGGAAAGTACAACCGGTACCACGGATACGTTCCACTCCACCTAGTTCGTGTAAGAGGAATCCCTCTTACTGCGAGCGGAGATTAGCACACTGGCTTGATGTGATGGTGCTGAGGGCTAATGCATTTTCCAAACCTTCAGTTCTCTGAGGGGGCGGTTATACGAAAGTATGTACAGTACATGGCCAAGCTAGGATTTACGAGACGCGTCGTCAGGGAGGGCATGTGACCAACTGCCATGGACTAGGTTCCCTCTGTTTTTTAAGCGTGGGGGTTTCCGTTACGTCGATAGGACTGGTTCAGGTAGTCAAGGTAAGACAAGCATGGTCTGTTTGAAGTCCCTAATTCGTCGTGTGTAGCTTGTCCACTCAATAAGCTCTCGAGCCTGTTGATTTAATGCACCTATCGGCGATACTACCTTAAATGCTAGATATAGGCATTTCATTGCTATACTTTCCAGAATTGGAAATGAGCTTTGAACACCGCTTGAACCTTTCATATGTTGTAGAAACTCCTTCGGCTTCACCTTGATGGGGCTCGCTCCTTGGGTGGATATGTTTTGAGAATTAGATAAATATAGACAATATTAGACCTGGCAGCGGCCACGTCGATGATTCCGAATATCTTGGCTTGTCATACTTGTGTTTTATTCATATCCGCTGGCCGTTCGTTTTGCGTAACTACACGAGTTCAACAACTCGGCACTCAATAATTTTCGACAACTGCGACACGCAAGGCATCGAGATCACCATGATCAAATGGCTGAATGTTTCAAGTGAGAAAGATTGGCTAACATACTGACAAGCTGGCGTGATTGGAATCAGAATTTCAATTCTAATTTCTAAATCAAAGGGGTTACCGCAGAAATGACTTTATGGTCCTTTTGATGCAAATAGAAGTACAAAGTCATGACACTCCTTCTCTCATTTAAGCATGATCCTATCCAAAATCTCCCCTCAATCCCTCTGTCGAAGAGTTGAGATCACTCTATACGCGGACTTGCGGCCTCTCTAGTCGAATGCATTATGTCGCCAATGAACGCCCCGAGTTTTTTTTATATATCTATTTCGAGACAGCCTCTTTGATCTTGTCGCCGGCTGCGGCAGCCTTCTCTTTTGCTCCCTCGACAGCGCCTTGGAGACCGGCCTTCTCTTTTCCACCCCAGTTGTGCCATTGGAGATATCGGTATCCTTGCGTTATTTGCGAACCTTCGTTGATGAAGTGGCATAGGAAGAGGAGGTAGTTCTTAGGTGTCACGGCGAGGGCGTATCGCATAAAGGTGGCTGAGTAAATTGTGAGGGCGAAGGTCATTTGACCGGAAATCCTATAGTTGGAGGGCTGTTCAGCTTTCGAACTTATCTAAGACAAGAAAATGGTGGAAGACAATGGCATTCTTTGCCAACCTGCAAAGCACCCCAAGCTCTCCGAGATACCCCGTCATGACGAGATGTAGGTAGACGGGCAACTTACAGCTCAGGTGATTTTTGTGCGTCCATCACGGCGGCAACTGGAATACCGAAGTTCGACGCAGGCCCCCAAAAGTCTATGAACCAGCCATGTTAGCAGGCAGTTTCCAATATAGAAGCGGTGGCGCATCGAGTAAGCGACATCCCCCATATTCCCATATTGCGCCAGAAGACAGCGGCGTGGAAGTTCGGGACATTGCTCTACAATGCTTCCAAACGAGTCCACGAGCCACCCACCGACGACCCAGTATCATGCGCTATCCAGAGAAACTACCATATCTCATAGCGACGAGAATTTTATTCCATCGTGAATAGCGTCGGACATTACAGGGTAAAGTCCGGAAGGGATATCGAGAGTCACGTACGTGTTGAGCAGAAGTAGCTCATGGTCGGATTAGACCGAATCTTGGCATTGACTGCTTTGAAAAAGGCCGCCATCTTGAACTGTCACCGGGATATCAAACAACAACGAAAAGGTAGGAAAGTTTGTAAGGTAAATAACGTTGTTGTTGAAAGTTGCGCGCCGGTGAAGGGATCCTTGAAAAGAGTCGGGTGTCCGATTCGGAAGCAGTGGGAAAATTTCCAATGGGGTAGTTTTCCAGTTTGGCGGGTCGCAATTTGTTGGATGTGTCCGATAAGCGTCATAAGCAACACCTGGGCAGTGACAACCTTGGAACATCAACCAACCATTAAGCAACTATTACCCAGCTGTAGTCAGCTGAGTCCCGCTTATTCACTTATTCTACTAGACACCTTAGTACATTATCAAGATAATTTCAACGACACTTCATAGATCAATTGCATCTACTTTTATGTAAGGGACTAGTTATAATGAGCCTTTAATGCTTTCAGGACTCATGTGGTGCTGTGTTTGAGACCTTCCGATCTATCGTAGAGTACAGCATGCGATTTCCACCATTATTTGGTGCTACCCGTAGTTTTCAGCTACCACCCTTAAACGCCAATGGTATTCCTGATCATCATTCGGTACGACTTCCTTCCACTCTCTGAACAAAGTTTCCAATTTGTAATTATCTTCGAGGTGGGGGGTTGAATCCAGGGGGAGCACCACCAGCAGGATTGAAGCCAGGGGGTGGGAATTGAGTGTTCTGAGGGAAACCCGGGGGAGGGAATCCACCGGGAGGGAAACCGGGTGCGGGAGCTGGTACATGTTAGTATGTACTCCTATTCAATATTTACCAACTTGGGGGATACTCACGACCGCCTCTGCCAGGTCCAAATCCAGGCGCTCCACCAAATTGAGGGAAAGGGGGAGGAGCGCTGCCTCCAACACCAGCAGCCGGACCCTGGTGAATATTAGTACTGAATATCTTCCTGGCTAGTATACTAGGATTACTTACAGCGAGAGATGATGGAGCTACACCACGTCCAGCAGGGCGAGAGATACCCGGGCCAGAAGATAAACCAGTAGGCAGACTACTCGGGGTACTCTTGCCAAGTCGCGTGCTAGGATCGGCAGGCGGTGCAGATTCGACAGACAGAGACACAATGTGAGCACCGCGGAGGATTGTCAGGCCTAGAGTACGCTTCTCTTCCGTCTCAATTGTCTGAGTTGCGGCCGAACTGGATGCACCCGGTGCGGTAGGCTTCGTCTGCTTTCGCTTTACGCGTCGGAACTCTTCCGTGTCGGCAAGGACAAGATTCATGTGCTATTAGATAATTAGCTGATGCATTTGAGCGATATATGGCTAGATAATAATTACCTTGTCGAAAGCTAGCATCTGACCTGTCATCTGGCGGCCGTCCATCAACGTGACCCTCATTCGGTAGTTGATCTAAGAGTGTTAGTAGGCACCAATACATTTACTATAACGACCGCGGCGCGGTGGAAAGACGCGATCGGGGGGAAACATACGTAACCGGCCTAGAAAATATCGGGTTGGTCAGCCTACAATGTCAACTTCAAAGCTATGAATTGGTGAAGGGAGACGACATACCATTTTGCCTTGCTTGTTCGACATCTTTGCGATGACTAGCTCCAACGGAGCCTGTTAAATGGTTGCAAAAATTGTCTATTTGTGTTTTTAAAGTCGAAATGACTTCGGCAAAGTCTCTGTCACGACGGATGAGTGTGAGTTCTGAGTCCAAGCTTTGATATGGTAGATAGGCGGAGCTCAATTAACGAAAATTGGACGAGGCAGAAATATCAAGGCTGAAGAACTAAGCTCCATAGAAAAGTACTTAGATACATGCAACGGTATAGAGCTAGTCCAAGATAGGTAAGGTTCCCTACCTCATCCAGAGCTCGGACCCTACCCAACTCTATCTCTCAACTGCCACACTTATTCTTGCATTAGCCACAGCTCTCCCCCACACTTTGCAATTAGGTAGGGCAAGGAAACCCTTTAACCACGCGAAATTTTAGAACCGAACTTTCTGTGGTCAACTTCGCAATTCCTAAATTTTGCGACAAGCAACAACGTCCTTCAAGTCCGCATTCGCGATAATTACTAACAATAAATCAGTCACCATGGTATGTTTGAGTATTCCCAATAGACTATTTGAATCTGCTACTAATAACGATTTTTATTAGTCCGAGAAGACTCAGAACCCCATGCGAGAGCTTCGCATCCAAAAGCTCGTCCTCAACATTTCTGTTGGTGAATCTGGTGACAGATTGACTCGTGCCGCGAAGGTCCTAGAGCAGCTGAGCGGTCAGACTCCTGTCTACAGTAAGTGAAAGATTCGATCGAACCCTGAGATTTCAACTGTTCCTAATCACCGCATTCTTAGGCAAGGCCCGCTACACCGTCCGAACTTTCGGTATCCGACGTAACGAGAAGATCGCTGTCCACGTCACCGTCCGTGGCCCCAAGGCCGAGGAAATCCTCGAGCGTGGCCTCAAGGTCAAGGAGTACGAGCTTCGCAAGCGCAACTTCAGCGAGACCGGCAACTTCGGCTTCGGTATCAGCGAGCACATCGATCTTGGTATCAAGTACGACCCCGCCATCGGTATCTACGGCATGGACTTCTACTGCTGCATGACCCGCCCCGGTGAGCGTGTCACTCGCCGCCGACGATGCAAGAGCAGAATCGGTGCCGGCCACCGCATCGGCCGTGATGAGACGGTGAAATGGTTCAAGCAGCGCTTCGACGGTATCGTCCGATAAATCTTGAAACATGAGATTGGACGACACGAAGGACTACATGGCGTTGGCTGGTTGCATTGATTCAGGCGGACTCGGGAACAAAACGATTCATGGACTTGTACCTACTGAACTCTGGCGAATGACTTCGTCATACTACTAGCATGACTTGAATTAAGTCTGCTGCGGCCTTAGAGACCGACCGGCGCACTGCCGGCTTTCCATGCATTAATGAATACTATTGTGATGAAATTCTATAATCGATGTGACACGACACACGTCTTGGCTTCAGCTTTTAACTCCGGTGTCTTTTTTCGACAAACTTCACAACGAGACCGATTAGTCTATCAGCCATAATGATACCAAGCATATATATTATTGTTTTCACTTCGGCATTCAACCTTAAGTATTGGATATTTTCTTTCTGGGATGCCTAGGTACTTAGGTATGTCTAACCAGGGGAACTGAGGGAAGGTGCAAATATCAGTTTGCTGTGGGATCAGGTATAAGTTTCAAGAGGGAAGGCACGAAGGCACGAAGGCACTTCATACTTGCCAAACTGTACCTTCTTCGTTTGATTATTCTCTGATAGATTGCATAATTAATCACATTTTTAAAGTTGGCTTCTGCCTTCAATGTTTTCCATCTTTTCCTGTTGACAGGTTCACCAATTGACAGTAGTAGCACTCAAACGCATGTCCTATCCTCAACTTACTCTATATACTAACTGAGATACGGGTATCTAGTTCTCTCGACTGCCCCTAGGTAATCTCTATTTAATCAACTCTAATTGTATTCAAAACCCCGGGGTTCTACGAAATCTGTTCGTCTCTGGTATCTCTTGATGTATAACAATTGAGTATCAATTCTATACGGTCTTCATAAACCAATGAATCGACTCTAGGGTATTTTAGTCTTCGATTCATTCGTCTTACATATCCAGAAGATGAGCATAACCATCTCGAAAATTTGTGGGATATAACTCTGGGCCTCGCAAAAGAGCTGTAAGTTTTCGTTCTTCTGTCAAATTAGGGCCTCGCACACATTTTCTCGGATATAGAGACTAACTATGTGTAATAAAGCCAGTTGATATGTCTTGTCAGTGGCGCCAGAAATCTCACGACAGTTGGGAAATGACGCTGAGCAACCCCCCTTCAGAACTTCCGAACGATCCTATCATATCTACTAGTTCCAACCCGGATGAACGCTCATCCTCACCAGCCACACGAAGTGAGAAGTCACAAAGCTTTCGTGCTGCATCGGAGACTCAAATTGGCGACAGTCTCTTTTCCAACGCTGCTCAAGAAGAAACAGAACCTATCCCTCGTGATAGTGATATGCCTAGCCCAGAGGATATGCTCATCGTCATTCCGGACTCGCCCTCTAATTCATCCTTAAAATCGGATATTGATGACCACATTTCATCACTCCGTTCGGAACAGCCTCAAATGATGGAACACCCAAAGCCAGATCCCAAGACTCGCCATCTTAAGGAGAAGGCTAGCGCCACAAAACCAGATCCAGAAGATGATGCATTTGAACTGTCCGAGAGCGGCAGACAAGAATCCGATAGTTCTTATGTGGGAGAAACATCTCGACGTCTTGGGAAGAAAAAGGCACCGGGAAAGTCCATGCGTGGTAAAGCTACCGGTAAACTACAACCCGTGACCAAGAGCAATACACAGAACACCTCAGCAACGATAAAGGGGTCCAAGAAGGTCACTGCTCAGAAAGGTCGGCCGCAGAAAAAAGATATGACAACCAAGGCAGCATCGAAGCGCTCCAAACCGGTCAATAAGGAGAAGAAATCCGAACAACCAGATGAGGTCATTCCAAATTCTCAACCCCTTCCTATTAAGAACCAGGCAAATCGAGTACAGCCGGTAACAAGGATCTCGAAGAAATCTTTTTTTACTGAGCTAGAGAATGGCAAATCCACACAGGCTACACAGATCGCTGATACTAAAACTCAGCCTAAGCCAAACTCTGGTATAATCGCGGGCAAGAAACAGAGTTCGAACAATCGAGATCATATCCCTCCTGCTTCGCCTATCAGGGCATGTGGTGATGATGTGTGGTATCTACCAGGGTCTCCCGAGAAACAAGATCATAATCCATTACCGAAAGTCCAATCCAAGAAACGTATTTCACCAACTATGCCTGGCGTAGCTGTAGGCCCTAACTCCAAGAAGAAGCGGAGTCCTGTGCAATCGGGGCCGGCGCAAAGGAATATTAAGAAGAGCACCACGCGGAATTATGGACAGAAGCCCGCTCATCATCTAGGTGGCAGTGAATTTTTTGACAACCGGAAAGACCAAGAAGCTCAACATAAAGAACAGCCCAAACCAACCGAAGCAAAACAATCATCAGACCAGAACGTCGATTCATCTGACCAGGGTTTAGACCCAGTGCCGAATAATTCAGTTCACATCGAGATAGAAAAAAAGGAGGTCAATAAGAAAAACCTGATCCTCCCAAAGAGCTCGGGAAAACCGGCCCCAGAGGCCACAACCACGGATCAAGTACCTAAGCTGGGTATGAATACGGCCCAAATGTCCCCAGGAAAGCGTGTACTCCCAAACCCCCCAGAAGCCGATGCAAAAGTAATTCCCGAGAAGCAATCACGCCCCTCAGCACCTATTCCGAACAACACCAATAAGCAAACAACAGAAACAGGATTTCAAACTTCGATGGTGCGTGAAAATTCTGATGGTCTAAGAGAGTCCGGTGAAAACCTTGTTCTGCAATCGAAAACGACCGATGGCTCGCTGAGCAATTTCCAGGTAGATGACTTCTTAGATGATCATTTAGAATCTGCAAGTCAAGAAGTTCCTGATCGAATCGAGCATATAAAGGAGGATGAGATCAAACGCAAATATAGCCCTGCAAAGAGAACTCAACCGCCCCTCCCGGTTCCACTTGCTGACTCTGATCAGCAGAAAACTCGCATGAGTGACGAACAGAAGAATCCGGGTAAGTTCGATATATGCCTTAATCAGCCGCAGAGGGATCTTAACTCAAGTGAGATGCGTTATTTGTGTTTCGAGGAATCTGATGACAGTAATCAACGTCATGAGACTCCTGTGCAGATCGCTACGCGCTCGATGGTTAGTGAATTGGGGAGCCCTTCGAGACCTTCGAAGGCAGCGGCTGGAAATTTAGCAACCTTCCAGCGCAGTCTACTACAGGAACCCCGACAACCTACTAATTACGAAGAGCAATTTAAACTTCCAGCAAGACCCCAGGTACCCTTTGACAATAGCATGCCTCGACCTTTGCAGATGACCTCGGACTTCGAGTCACGACTAGTTCAGGCCAACGTTCCTCTACCTGCTAGTCATATATATCCTCAGGCTCTAGAGCATCTAGACAATTATAAGCCCATATCCCGAGCAGTACTGAGTCCTAGCTCAAGTGTTAAACGCCCAGCGAAACATACGGAGGATATTGTTCCCCAAGCTCTACAACTGCATCCAAAATCCATAGACTTTGCTCGTAGAGTTGCCGAAGGACAGAAACAGACGGATTACAGCAAAATCGATGAAGGACCACACGGAATGGCCAACCATCAATCCGCGAAAGAGTTGCCATGGCCACAACCAAAATCTGCAGTCGGCCTCCGGGACGCCTCTAGGCTATCGCCTTCTAAAGTTGATGACCTGGGAGACTTCTTTGGTCAATCTGTAAGAGGACATGGGCGCAAGTCAAGAGAACAGACATCAAAGCCTGATTACGAGACTAAATGGCGTGAGGCAGTAGATGAAGCTTCTGAAGGCGTGGTAGATACACTTCATTTCATCTCTACGGTGGGTTTTATCCTCTGAATGGGCGCTATAATGGTGCTTGCTAATAAGAGAACAGAACCTTCTCGAACATTTGAGAACTCGAGATGAAAGTATCATTGCTGTTGTCGAAGAGTATAAACGAAACGGCGCAAAGGTTTCGGAGAGGTTATCCAAACGCCAAATAGGAGAATGGCTCCAAGCATCGACTACGGCCAAGCAGAAGTGTTTGGAACTTGCGACGGTATATGGGGAACTATCTGGTAAAGCACAAGACCTTCGTTCTAAGTGCTTGTCTAAGCACCGCAGCCAGGCGTACGCGGAATGGCAGCGACAGATAACGCGGATCAGGGGTGCCGTACGTGCTGCTAGAGAGGAGGCGACTTTAGGTTGATGAACTATATCTGAGACATATTTGCTTTTCTCGGTACAAAGCTGAATTTGTTGCTATTAGACCATGACACAATTTGCTGAAAAAAATGGGGGAATGTATCTTGGAATCTCAGCTGATAGTTTTATTCGGCTCATAGCATGGTGGATGAAATATAATTTATCTCGTCTCGGAGTTTGCGCAAAATTGCCGTGGTTTTCTCGATAGTGTACCTCTAATAGGTACCTGTTCAATGAGTGACGATGACTAATTATCAACAGGGGTTTATTCCGCGATGATTGGGGAAACTTCGAATCTCATTGGTTCTACTCTTCGTGCTTCGTGTTGTACCTACGACTATAGGAGGGCGGAAATTCGCAAAATATACCGTTTCATCTCGGTTAGCTGCTGCATATAGCCAATCAACCTGGGTAATAGCATTGCGATCGTCTACCATTCAGCCATCTAATGCATCTTCTCGGGCAAATTGAAGTAGGTTCCCGCGAAGTACATTCATAGGCACACCCTTCCAGCTGCAGCGCAATCTTCGCGTAAGGTCATTTTGTTACATCGCCACAATGGTGTCCTCAGACGAAACGGCGCGCGAGAGGGAACCCCTCCTTCCCGAGTCCCTCATACAGGACAGGACCCCAAGTCACTCTCCGCCACGGCCCCACAATAGTATTGAGACCCGGGGCCGGACGTCCGATCCTAGCAAACCGGCGGCAATATCCAGGGATATCCGACGACCAACGAACATACTCCCCCAGATCGCCGCAGCCATGTTCTCCTTCGTCGTGCTGGGCATGCTGGTGTCGACGCTCGGGGTCATGGTGCCCCAGTTCGAAGCGTACTACCACCTCAACGACCTCCACGTGTCTGCCATCTTCCTCGTCTGGCCCGTGGGGTACCTGGCTGCGTCGTACCTCAACGGCGCGATCCACTCGCGGTTTGGCAGGCGCGGGATCGCCGCCGTCGGCCCGCTCTTCCACGTCTTGCTGGCTGCGGCCGCGGCCCTGCACCCGCCGTTCCCGGTGTTGCTGCTCGCGATGGCGGCCGGGTCGCTCGGGACCGGCGTCTTGGACGGCTCGTTCTGCGCCTGGGCCGGGGGCATGGACAACGCGAATGTGGTGCAGGGGTTCTTGCACGGCTCGTACTCGGCTGGCGCGGCCGTGGGGCCGTTGCTCGCGGGTACTATGCTCGAGGTTGGGCATCTGCCCTGGTACGCTTGGTATTATGTGCTTGTAAGAATAACCCCTTTATGTGTACCTAGGTAGATACATGCCCCTTTCCAGATCTAGCCGTTGACATTAGTATTCTAGCTCGGCGCCTCCGTCCTCGAAGCCATAGCACTACTCCTCGCATTCCGCTCCGAGGACGCAGACACGTACCATGCCGCGCACACCCAGGACCCTCTCCTGCCAGCCCAAGACGGCCCCTCCCCGGGCTCCAAGACCGCCATCTTCAAGTACCCCGCCACGTGGATCTGCGCGCTGTACTTCCTCGCGTGCGTCGGCACGGAGAACGCGATCTCGGGGTGGATCGTGGTGTTCATGACGCGCGGGGGCCGGTCCTCGGCGTACCTGGCCAGCGTGACGTCGTCGCTGTTCTGGGCCGGGCAGGCGGCGGGCCGCGTGGTGCTCGGCGGCCTCGCCAACGACCGCCTCGGCGTGCGCCCCGCGACCATCGCGTACCTGCTCGCGGCGCTCGTCTTCGAGGCGCTGTTCGCGGGCGTGCGGGCCCCGGCCTTCTCGGCTGCGATGGTGGCGCTGCTGGGCTTCTGCCTCGGGCCGCTGTTCCCGTCGGGCGTGTTCGTGCTGGCGCGCCTGCTGCCGCGCCATCTGCACGTCGCAGCCGTCTCGTTCGTCGTCCTCGTCGGCCAGGTCGGCGGCGCGGCGCTGCCGTTCGCGCTTGGCGCCTTAGTCGAGACACTAGGCGTCCAGGTCTTCCAGCTCGTGGTCTTCGTGCTGATCGCTGCGACGCTGGCGGTCTGGCTGGCGTTTCCGAGGTTGCCGCCGGCGGACGCTGGCTGTGGTTTGGCCGAGGAGGCGGGTATTCAATGACACGTATTACCTGTTATTTCGCCGTTTCTCTGGAAATATACGAACTCTGTAGGCAGGTAGGTATTTAGAACGCTAGCGCTAGGAGTCATATCATGCTTGCACATAGGTAGATGCTACAAAATTCATATTTAAACCCGCGGGGGGTGTGGACACGGTAGAGTAGGTGCTGGTTATATGTATATACTATACAATAACTACCTAGCGAGAAGCTTTATAAGAGTATATGCTTCTTGCTAGCTCTCATCTGTTTGAATATGGTGCGTATATCTAATTAAATTGCGCAGATCTTTTACATATAGAAGCTCTCTATGCACTGACATCGAATTCGTCGATCACACTCACGGGCTTGACGAATTTGCCCAGGGGCTTATACGTCAGGTGCTCCATGCCGAAGGCCTTCGGTCCACCGATCTCGATACCCCTCTCCGAAGTCCAACGCTCGCTAGCCGTGATGCCGAGGACGATGACCAGCAGTCCGTACCGGTACTCGGGGGTGCCGATGGCCTCGCCGTTCTGCGCGTCGATCACCGTGATGAGGTCGGGCACGAGACCCAGCACCTCTTCTTCTTTCTCTACGACCTGTCCGTCCACGACCGACTGCGAGATCCTGATGGCGGCGATGTTCTCGTTCTTGAACGGGATCTTGATTCGGCCCTGGAACTGTGGCTGTCCAGAAACACCTTTGGCTTCGTCGTCGTCGACCACGTCCGCACCTTCGATGATGCACTCGCCGTAGACGTGACCCATGCGTAGAGTGCGCTCGACGCCTACGATCTTGCCCTTCCACAGTACCTTGCCCGCCTCGGGTCCTCCGCATTCCGCCAGGATGGTTTCTGCGACGTTGTCCACGCGGTTGAATTGGCGCGCCTTCACGACTGCTCGGCCGATCCGCCACGATTGGGAGATGGTATGCTCGACGGCCCATCGCTTGCATTCTGACCCTGTCACAGGCGGGTCAGCGAATCCGACTGCCGAGCCCATCTGGCTCAGTGCCGCGCGAAGTATACGCTCGACTTGGAGGTCCGAAGTGGATTTCGGCACGACGACGACGTTCCCGTTTCCATCGGTCATCGCAACCGGCGACCAGATTGGCGACCGTTCGTTGAAGACGACCGGGGTAGTCTGCCATTTAGTAGGATAAGCTCTGCCCATCCAGTCGCCATCTATGGCCGGTAAGTTCATGTTCGAGCTCGCACCGATAATCATGCTCTGCAAGCCGTTACCGCCCCCGATCTCCACTGTGATTATATGCGACGGATAGTTATCACAGATCTTGTATAGCTCGACTTGGCATTCTGTCATTTCGTCGCCGGCTAGCTTTTCTATACCGACGGTAGGCGAGCCGGCGTGGCCACCGGTTGCTACGGCCGCTTCATCCGCCAAGTCGTCCGGGTTTACGACGCGGACCACGTCGCCCCTGCGTAGCATCCCCCGCAGCCGGATCATGGTTGCATAGGGGCTGCCGCCACCGCCCGTCCCGAGGATGTAGCAGCCGATGGTGATCCAGCTGAGGTCAGTTTCGTTGATGTACCAGACGCGGTCCTTGACCGTGGGCTTGTAGTTATCGATATCGATGTCTTCCTTGGGTTCCGGCTTCGTTTTCTTTTCGGGGTTCCGCGCGGCCTTTTCGTATTCGTCCATTTGGACATCCGCTTCCGCAGATGTTTCGCCAAAGTGAAGGGTTGCAAAATCCGTTCGCGAGTAATCAAGATCGCCCGCAGCTCGTACGGTGAATCGTGACTTGTTAGCTATATACTATAATCATGGTTAGATGATATTAGCTTCGATGGTGGTAGGGGTAGTAAATTACCGGCAAAGGTAGAGTGTCCATTTCGACGATCTTTGTGGTTGATCTCGATGCGCCGTTTGCTACGGCCTGTTCAATGGCATCTTGACAAATCTCATCTAGGATCTGCTTCAAAGATTTAGACTCGGTAGATTTAACCGTATCTACAACGGCGCTGACTCTTGCAATCGCAGCCCCAATGGCATTTGCGACACCTGACCACTTGGGTTTGAGCACCTTGCTCGCGCCCTTCAGCTCATCTGGGGCTATTACGGCACCGCCTCCCACAAGAAGCACGGGAATATCTTCTGGCGATGTCTTCATTGTGTCGATGATCTTTTCGATCTTGTGCTTGACAGCATTCTTAAATTTGGCGATCCCCTCATCACTTAACGCGCCTTTCGCCAATTCCTTATTTCCTATCTCGACCGTACTGTCCGCTAGGACCGTGCAATCGGTGGTGGTAAGTACTTTGCCGCCAAAAACTAAAGCTTCTTCGGTAATCTTATAGCCGACGCTATTCGGGCCGACAGTCAGTGTCTCGCCGTCTCTAACGATAGAACCACCGCCGAGACCGATGCTCTTAACGTCCGGGCATGAAAAGTTCATACGGACTCCAGCTAAATCGCTATATGCAGCCTGCTGGCGTGGGAAGCCATTCGCGAGCAAAAGACCTACGTCGGTAGTTGTGCCGCCTATATCAACTACCATTATTGCTTCGTCTAACTCACTCTGTACTAGGAAGGCGGCGCCACGCATGCTGTTCGTCGGACCGGAAGAAAAGGTTCGGATGGGCAACTTTGCTGCCATATCACCGGAAAGAATTGTGCCATCATTCTGTGTGATGAACACGGGGCAACTTAGGCCTAGGCGTTTAATCGGCTCTTGGAACGAACGTATGGTCTTACGCGCGAACGCAAGGATCGAGGCGTTCAATATAGCAGCATTTTCGCGCTCTATGAAGCCTAGATTGGCGACTTCTCTGGAACAGACGACATCGGCGCCAGGGATTTCAGCACAGACGATAGCAGCTGCACGCTCCTCCTGCTTCTCGACAGTGTCGATAGGACTGAAAACTCCATTGACGACTATGCTCTTGATCCCTTTCTCTCTGATGATGGCGCATTGCTCTTTAATCTCGCTCTCGTCGATATCGGAAATAAGATACCCGTCGACCTCCAAGCCACCTTTTAAGAGGGCGTGATAGCCAAGGATGAGCTCGCGCATGTCATCCGGCCAATCGACACAGGGCGGGGCGTGCTTAGAGAACGGACCACAAAGCCGTAAGACGGCGACCTTAGACAGTCGCGCAGCATCCCTCTCGACGACCGCGTTGACAAAATGGGTGGTTCCAATAGTCACGCTAGCGACTTGATCCGGGCTGATGCCGGCGGTCTTGAACATAGTAGTGATAGCATCGTTAATCCCGAGACTCGGGTTTGTGGTCGTCGGAGCCTTGTGCCAAGCGATGATACCCTTATCCGGATCTAGGGCGCGCGACGGGTCGAGGACGACGCCATCGGTGTTGGTGCCGCCAACATCGACGCCGATGCGCAACGTTTTGCCGGGCGTGATGGAAGATCCCATTTTGTTCTGGAACAAGGAGATCTTAGATCCTATAAGATCCTACAAGATCTACATATGTAGGTATATGTATGTATGCAGCGCATATATAGGTACACGACCTAGGGTCAGTCGCGGACGGAGTTTCGTAGAAATAGAAAATGGCAAATAGCAAATAGCAGGTACCTACCCTCGCAGCCCTCGTCACCTGCTCGGTATATTCGTACCGAAGCCGGCTTCGGCCGCAACCACTACTTATCATTACTTATCAGTTCCCTCAAATGGAAGGATAGGCGGACTTGGACCGTCTAATGCGGCTAGCATTGTGACTTGGATTTGTGACGCTTTTCAAGTTGATGGAAAAGAGAATATCATGAATACCTAGGTAGGTAGATAGAAGTGATTACGACTCATCTCTTTCCTTCGAATTCATTCTTAGCCTACCTAAGGTACCTCATTCGACCTATATTCGGTCTTTACTCGCAC
Organism: Annulohypoxylon bovei var. microspora; assembly: GCA_022836615.1. Taxonomy (NCBI): domain Eukaryota; kingdom Fungi; phylum Ascomycota; class Sordariomycetes; order Xylariales; family Hypoxylaceae; genus Annulohypoxylon; species Annulohypoxylon bovei. The sequence continues at coordinate 134,501 of MU405256.1, read as the reverse complement.
AGAGTCTAAGAAAGAATCATAACGCTTTTAGATAAATTAGAGGAAGGTACCTATATAAATATTAGGTAAGATAAAGATATTCGGAGAGAAGGTATGTTCTGTCCCACCAAATGATGATTTCACTTAGTTACACGGAGATCTCCCCCCTGCTTATCGTCGGATCAGATAAGATAGTGAAGATACATACATACATACCTACGTACATACTACTCTGTCGTGGCGTGTACGTATTATTTAATTCCATTTTCTTGTCCCACCCCTTGCTACAGCTCTAGGGACTCTTCTATTCTCCGTATTGGTCGAAGCTCTGCCGATCCTGTCTTACCTTCTTACCTTCTCTACTTGTTATCTATAGATCTCGGTCTTCTATCCATGATGGACCTAGCCGGCCAAGCATGGATTCCATTCAGAACGTAACATAGTGCTTTGCATGCTGAATGGCTTATCCTATTCCGTGGCATGTTGTGGTTGTGGCATGTATAATACCCGGCGAAGCCGCATTCGAGCTTCACTATATTCTAAACTTAATTTCTATCATGTCGAACCTAGCATCAGTGTAGCGATGGCTGTCGGCTTAAGATCTCGTTTTGAGGCTGTTAAGGAGAAGATTCGTCTACACGGCGACGAGACTCAACATGAGCAAACAGACAAATGGAGTAATCGTGACTTGATCCCCTTACCACCGAACCGAAGAACATGGGGTAAGTTTGAAATATCGTACCACGTGAGACCTGACCTACATATATTTACAATACATTCTAACTAGGGTGGTTCCATTACTTCGGCTTCTGGACCTTGTCGTCGCTGAATATCACAAATTGGCAGACTCCAAGCACCTTCTTGAGTATGTCTTCTTAACCGATTGTTATCCTTTGCTTCCTTCTAATCTTTCGGTATAGCGGAAGGGCTGTCGGTTTCCCAGGCTATGTTGATAATCATCATTGGCCGTTTCATGATAGCTGCTTTTTCTACTATAATTGCCTGGTGTGGTCTGCGATGGCATATCGGCTTCACAATCCAGAATCGGTTCACCTGGGGCATGCGAGCAAGCTATGTTCCTTTATTACAGCGAATTATGCTTAACTTCATCTGGAATGCCATCCAATGCTGGAATGGCGGACGTCTCGCTGCCGTATGCATGACAGCTCTCTGGCCGTCATACGCTAAGATGCGAAATTTCTTGCCTGAAAGTCTACCAACAACTGGTGATGAGTTCGTTGGATTCATCGTCTTCTGGGTTTTGTCAACGCCTCTCCTGTGGATCCCACCTGAGAAGTTCAAGATTCCCTTTCTGTTCACGTCCATCTACAGTGCCCTCGGCATGCTTTCCATGATGATATGGGCCCTATCAACCGCCAAGGGCGTGGGCCCCCTTATAAGCACAGGGGTCGCCCTTCCTGAGGGTTCGATGTGGAACATATCTTGGCTTCTAATGGCTGGTATAAATCAGACAATTGGTGGTGTTACTGCAGGTATCACTAACGGATCTGACTTCTCGCGGTATGCTCGAAACCGGAAAGCTTATGTGGTCGGAACGATTACATCAGGGTGGATCACAGGAGTTCTTGTATGCCTCGTCGGCCTAGTGACCACTAGTGCTGCCCAGAATATCTATGGTGAGGTATATTGGAATCCACCAGACCTTCTCATGAAGATGATGGATAGCGGAGATGGGTCTTCGGCAGCTCGAGCTGGCGTGTTCTTCCTTGCCTTCGGCTTCTGCATAACTAGCATGTTCGAAAACATTTGCGGCAACGCTGTAGCTGGCGGTATCGACCTTGCTGGGATGTGGCCTCACTACATCAATATTAGGAGAGGCGCCATAATAACTTTTGTCGCCGCCTGGGTTGTTCAACCCTGGCAACTTGTGAACAGGGCATCGACCTTCATACAGGTTCTTAGCTCGTTCTCCGTCTTCCTGTCGCCACTGATCGGCCTTATGGCAGTCGACTTTTTCTTCCTGCGTGGAGGCAAAATCCGCCTAAGCCATTTATACTCACCGAAAAACTCTTCGTACTGGTATTGGAATGGTATTAATTGGCGAGCTCCCGTTGCCTGGATTTGTGGTTGGGTCCCAACCATAGGTGGACTTGTCGTCACTGTCATGGGAAACACAACCGCTCCTAGGGCTTTGTATGAGATATACTACATGGCCTTCTTCGTAGGTGAGTGCAACTGGCTCCCCGAAAGCAAAACTTTCTTAACCATCGAGTTTCTAACATTATTCATTTATCTAGGTTTCTTTACTAGTGCGACTATCTTCTTCATCCTCAACAAGCTGTTTCCTGTCGCTGGGATGGGTGAGTATGATGAAGTTGACACTTATGGTACCTTCACCACCAAGGAGGCAGCAAAATTAGGTGTTATTGCTGTGGAATACCAAATCGACGCCTATGATGATAGCGGTGAAATCTCCCTAGCCCAGGAAACATTTGATAAGAAAGAATAGAGAGTTTGCTGTTGGATTCAATATAGATACCAGGTGCCATAGGTCAAGTTAGAGAAATAAGCTTGCAGGGGGTACAAGAATAACAGTGGTTTGACGATAATTTGCTGCCTCTGAAGTGACGCATTTCGTTTGACGAAGTTATTTTTTCCGGGCAGCTTCATGTTTAGCCACTAGATGAATTACTACGCGTTCTGAACCTGCCTGACCATACATATAAGCTGTTCGATGATAATCTACCTACTTACCTAGGTACCTAAATAGGTGGGTATCTAGGACGATAAGACGTCCAAGCCCAGCAGTGTGATGACAGCCATGAACTTTACACGAGAGATATATATCTGTCATATTACTTAGGTATAATGAGATTAACTATATCTTCGGGTAGCTAGTTACTTGTGAAAATTAAACATTATGACGTAAGGTAGAAAAGGGGGCAAAGACAACACCAGCTTTTTCAAAACTACAAGAGGCATACTATTAAGTCCATGGGAGTATGTATTGTAGGGGACTGTCACTGTCGTAGACGTGACTTTCTTTTAAATCTAAACCCAAGATTAACCAAATGTTGTACGGAAATATAATAACCTACCCAGGTACCTACCAGGTAGATAGGAGAAGGGGGTCGTCAAAGACGACACATTAACTACCTCCCTGCCTACTTAGTTCTCAGGGTAACAAGGTAGGTAATTACCTGCGTAGGTAGGCATTTAAAAGATCGTTAACGGTTATCCCCTGACTAAAACCTGAAGCCTTAAGTGGTTACCTGGAGGCATACAGTTGGAGCTCATCACTAATGGCTGGTAACCGTAAGGAGCTACAATTCATGGATTAAGCATTAGCTTAGGTACTAACTACCCAGGTACCTAGTCTCCCCTTTACCTCGTCCCTTACCTACCTAGTAATGTACCCACATACATACATAGCAACCGCGACGACAGCCCTGGTGATACGATAATTTAGATAACAACAAAGTATACTTTTGTAAATCTCGTGAACAACCGCACAACTTTTCTCTTTCTCGTGAACACCCCCACGACTTTTCTCTTTCTCGTATTCTTTGACGAGCACTTGTTTTCTTCCACTTACTATCCAGCTTTTTCACGTACGATTAAATCTTGTCACTGCTTGTTTTTTTTCCCCTTCGTCATAAACACTTCAACTCTTTCTCGAGTTTGCCGTGATCATGGACTCAGAGAAACCGGCAGCTACGGCAGACGCCGAACCCAAGCCGACTGATTCTGTGGTAGCTGTGGCAGAGCCAGCACCAAAGAAGAAGCCGACACCCAAGACAAAAGCAGCTCCTAAGCCGAGGGCAGCACCTAAGCCAAAGGCAGCGCCTAAACCCAAGGCGGCGCCGAAACCCAAGGCGGCGCCGAAACCCAAGGCGACACCCAAGCCTAGGGCACCACGTCAACCTAAGGCTCCAGTGTCGAATAAGGGCGAATCGACTTCATCGTCAGAGATCCCTACAAACGATCAACTCGAAGCTCCTGTATCTACGGACAACCAGAGTTCTTCTAGCACACGAGCCCTAGTAGCCCCAATAGCCCTAGGAGCTCCAGTAGCTCCAATGGATACTTCTCTGATGCTGGAACGTACCTCACCAAATTCAGAGGCAGTTCGTACACCCAATCCAATGGTCCCAATCTCAACAAGGCATCTACAGGTTCTTCTTGCACATGCCAAACGCGATCTTACCTCTGCAGCTGCAATTATAGAAGAAGGCGAGAAGTTTTTGGAATCAATTCCTTCACCTTCTCGTTCTTTACTTTCAACAGTAGCATCCCCCTCCACCTCGGCGCCAGCATTTACGGGTAATCAAGCTAATATTTCAGCACCTACTGAAGCTGGATTATTTTTGACTACCACGCCTTCATCTTCAATTTTCGCACTTGCAGCTAATCTGCCTCACGCCATGGCAGCCGCTAACAATAGCCAGAACCCTGAGGTTCCACAGGAAGACGGCCAGACAACCTCCTCCATGGCAGTCACTAACGATAGCCAGAACCCTGTGGTTCCACAGGGAGATGGCCAGACAACCTCCTCCGGGGCTGAGACACCGTCGGCTCAACCTGCGGGTGATCGCGGTCGCGGTCGCGGTCGCCGCCGAGGCTATGCTCGAGGCACTCTCTTGTCGAGAAAAGAATGGGAACGACAGACGAGACGAGAAAGAGGCGAAGAATCTAATTCTGAGGATGAAGATCCATTTGCATCGGTATGTAACATCAAGAGATCTTTTCTTCCTTCTTTGCCCTGTATCGGTAGTGAGAACTTCGGGAGTTATTGCTGTCGGGACATGCTTAAAACTTAGCTCTAAAGAAGAAATTACTAACTCTCGTTGCTGTAGTGGGAAAACCCGCCCGTGGCACTTAAAGGTGGTGATCGGATCTTTACACGACGTTCGGATGAACGCCGAGATGAACGTCGAGAGCAGGGTCCTACGGCAGGGCAGAAGAGAAAGAGAAGCAACGTAGAGTCTGATGATGAGACCGAGGTGGGTACGAAGGCAGAAGATACCAGCACCAACAAGCACAAGAAGCATCGACCCCTCGGCGTATCTAGTGGCTCTATTAGTCCCATCATTCAACCACTTTCACGTGCCTCTATTAGTCCCATCATTCGACCAAGTTCTCGCGCTTCTAAGATGCACAAGCCCTCGACACCTGCATCAAGCACACCTACCCAGACCCCTCGCTCGTCATGGGTTTCTCCTGCCTTGAGAATGACGACACCTGTTGCCCCGGGCACAGCACTATCAGCAAGCACATATGGTTATGTCTCTCATGGACTTAGGCCTACAACTCCTGTGGCCTCGGGAACGCCCGTTTCGAGCATGGGTCCTCCAGCTCTTCCTCGCTCCGGGCTCTCAACTCCTGCCACAAGCACGTTTGGACATTTGGCTGCTACGTCGAACATAGTTGCTCCTGGTCCTCGTCGACCTGGACAGTCGGTTCCAGCATTGAACATGCCTGCTCATGATATCCCCCGCCCTGCTCATGGTACCCCCCGCCCTGGCCTTTCAACTCTTGCTGCCCCGAGCACAACTAGCCATGTCCCCCCTCAACCCGCAGCTCAACCTACAACTGAGCTTCGTAAGTGTCGATTCTGCGGTACAGAGTTCAACCCGAACTACGTTAGACCAGGCCGAGATACATGCTATTCTAACCAATGTGAGTAAAGTTGGACTTGTCTAGGTAGATACGCATTGTTAACGTTATGTGCTTAGATCACAGAGGATATCTACGGACTTCGACGAGTGAAACCCTTCATCCGTGGACTCAGGAAACAACTCATGATACACAGGAGAAGTGGAGTTGCTGTGGCTATAGAAAGGAGAGCTACAGTAAAGGTTGTGTCTAGGGAACACACGAACCACTTTGAGCAGTCCAATCATGACGTCATACGTCGCTCGGCATGGAATATTGATGCGGGCAGTCGCGCCAGGTGTTGTACGACTTACCAGCCTTCCAGTAGGTACCACAGTGGAAGCCCCGCTGCCCCGCCTGGACCGTCTTGGATCGTCGATCATCGATCACATCGTCACATCCCACTTCGCCTAGCTACCTAAACCTTACTCTAGAGACTAGAGTCTACCTACCTAAGGTTCTCTACACACACATTGAAGACTAAAGTCGCATTGCATCGTTCTTGTCGTTTATATCGTCTAGGTATTCCCCCGCCGAATATCTGACCCGTTTGATTTTTTCCCTTTCCCTTTTCTGTTTTTCTTTCTTTTCACATTTTGCGTCCCGCGACAATTTTCTCGTTCGTGTTCGCGTTTCGCTTGAGAAAATTCCTGTTTCGTTGTTGATTTTCTATCATTGACATTGCGTGCATTTTTGAACTGGAATTTTGAGATTCTAAGGTTCTGTGATTTTGAAAGAGGAGGACTTGGCATCATGATTCCTCGAATAGTGACCTCAGATGAGGTCTATATTTTGCCCTTGAAAGATAATGGCGCTCCGGATGTCCCTGGAGAGTACATATATCTGGCACCGACGTCTAACGACCCTATCACCATACGATTCACAATCGAGGGCACTTCCTCCATATGTCGACAAGGCAGCTTATGGGTCAACATACCCGAACGGGGATCCGAGTTTCAAAGAGATCACTTCCGCGACTACAAGTACGTTGAACTGATAGCTACGATAGCTACCAAATGATCCTACGATAGTCTTGCTAACCCTTTTTCTAGGCTAGATCCTGATTTCAACCGAACGCTGGAAATATCCATCCCTGTCTATGAAGCTGGTGCCTTCGCCTTTTATACCACCTATGCCGAGTTGCCCTCGCTATCTTCTACTCTAGCCACGAATGTACCAGCCTCTGTCGAATCCAAAACGACTCCGGTATACTACATTGACATCGCTCCTCGATTGTCGCTTGACGGCCGTCTACTTCCGTTACCTGCACTTTCGTTATTCTCTGTCATCAGCAAGTTCATGGGAAAATACCCATCTGATTGGGAGAACCATTTACGAGGTATCAGTGGTCGTGGCTATAATATGATACATTTCACACCCCTCCAAGTTCGCGGAGCCTCAAACTCGCCCTATAGTTTGTATGACCAGCTTGGATGGGATCCCGATTGTTTTCCCCGAGGGGAGAATGATGTACAGCAAATGGTGGACAGTTTGGAACACAATCATTCCCTTCTCAGTCTAACTGACATTGTCCTGAATCACACCGCAAACAACAGCAGGTGGCTTCTAGATCACCCGGAGGCCGGGTATAACCTAAATACCGCTCCTTGGCTAGAGTCAGCCTATATTCTTGACACCCAACTTTTGGTCTTCGGCTCCAGGCTGGAGAAGCTAGGATATCCTAAGGAGCTTGTATCTGATGATGACCTGATCAAGGTTATGGACGGCATTAAAAAGCATGTCATTTCCGAGATCCGTCTATGGGAATACTACACACTTGATGTTGACAGGGACGTGGATGCTGCAGTTGAGTCTTGGGCTGTCGGACAATTACACATTCCCCAGGGATCTGCCAGTAGTGTCCTTGACAAACTCAAAGTAGGTAGTGTTGAAGATCAAGCTATGTATCTAGTTCAGAATGGTCTCGTCGGTAACGACAGGCTTGGTGCACGATTTCGGCGGTCTATTAATCCAAAAGTTTCGGCTGGTCTAATTGCTACTCTATTTGGCAAGTATAGGGGCGAGGCAGATGAAGCAGCTATCCGCTCTAAGCTAACCCAGATTTTGGACGTGGTAAATGTTTCATTTTATGAGGAGTATGATAAGGAGATCGGCGAAATTCTCCAACAACTATACAATAGGATCAAATACGTCCGTATCGACGAGCATGGGCCGAAACTTGGCCCCATCGATCAGGAGAATCCTTTGATCGAAACGTACTTCACTCGTCTAAGTAAGGAGGACGCATCTAATAAACTCAGACCTGAAGATTTAGTTCTTGTCAACAACGGCTGGGTTTGGGCTGGGAACGCCCTAGTTGACAATGCTGGACCTCAGTCTCGCGTGTATCTGAGACGTGAAGTCATCATTTGGGGAGACTGTGTCAAGCTCCGTTACGGGGCCAGTCCTGAAGATAGCCCTTGGCTATGGGAACATATGACGAACTATGCCCGGATGCTAGCAAAGTATTTTGCGGGCTTCCGTATCGACAACTGCCATTCTACCCCCCTCCACGTTGCAGAACATATCCTCGATGAGGCACGGCGTGTTCGGCCTAACCTGTACGTCGTGGCAGAGCTTTTTACAGGTTCGGAGGAGATGGACTATGTCTTTGTCAAGAGACTAGGTCTCAGTTCATTGATCAGAGAAGCTATGCAGGCATGGAGCACGGCGGAACTCAGCAGACTGGTACATCGCCATGGTGGACGCCCCATTGGAAGCTTTGAGGTTGATGAAATTTCGAGGCGCTCCATCGAAAGTGCTCCTACAAGCCCCGCGTTCGTTGATGGTTCCACTCGAGAGGTCCTCCGAAGAATCAAACCCGTTCCGGTCCAAGCTCTGTTTATGGACTGTACGCACGACAACGAAGTTCCTGCTCAGAAGAGGGACGCCCGAGATACCTTACCAAACGCTGCCTTGGTGTGCATGTGTTCTAGTGCGACGGGCAGTGTTATGGGCTACGATGAGATATATCCAAAGCTTGTCGATCTAGTAAACGAAACTAGGCTATATACATCTGAGTCGTCTTCTGCCAAAGAAATAAAAATAGGGGGCGGCAAAGGTGGTATTGGCGGCGTCAAGAAGCTGCTCAACGAGATTCATACACTGATGGGGAAGGATGGATACGACGAAACACATATTCACCACGAGGATCAGTATATCACGGTTCACAGAGTACATCCCGAGTCAAGAAAAGGATACTTCCTCGTCGCCCACACTGCCTATCCGGGCTATGGAAACGGCAATGGTGCGTTTAGTGCCGTGCGTCTTGGCGGCACGAAAGCGCGGCATCTAGGAAGCTGGATGTTAGAGGTTGACGTGAGCGAAGAAGCGAAAAGTAAAGTCGAAAGTGACAAGAAATACCTACGAGGCCTTCCCAGTCGTGTGATTGATGTACCGGGCATTCGGTTAGAAGTCAATTCGGGCGACACGGTTATCACGGTGCGTGACAAGTTCCCACCTGGAAGTATCGCCTTGTTCGAAACCTGGATCCCAGCTGCGGAACACTCGGCAGGCTTGGATAACTTTGTTACATCCGGAGCTAAAGAGGCCATGGCCGAGCTTGACCTAGTCGACCTCAATTTTCTGCTGTACCGCTGCGAAGCCGAAGAGCTTGGTGGCAGCGATGGTAAAGACGGTACATACGACATTCCAGGGCATGGGAAGATCATATATGCGGGCCTTCAGGGTTGGTGGAGTCTCTTGAAGGACATTATCAAGGACAACAATTTGGCCCACCCCCTGTGTCAAAATCTTCGCGACGGGCAATGGGCTCTAGATTATACAGTTGGGCGCCTTGAAAGGATAAGTCAGCAAAAGGAGTTTGCTGGTCTTGCCAAACCTGCAGCATGGCTCAAGAAACGCTTTGATGCAATCCGAGGTATTCCTAGTTTCCTCCTGCCGCGTTATTTTGCACTCATTGTGCAGACTACCTACAAGGCCGCCTGGGCAAGAGGTCTAGAGCTTATGAACGAAACAATACAGAGTGGTCAGTGGTTCCTTCAGAGCCTGGCGATGGTTAGTGTGCAGATGACAGGTCTGATCAAATCTGCTTCACTCTGGCCGAAGAAGCTTGTTCCTTCGCTAGCAGCCGGGTTACCACATTTCGCTGTCGAGTGGGCAAGATGTTGGGGCCGTGACGTTTTCATATCCCTCCGTGGCCTCTACCTCGGGACTGGCCGATTCAACGAGGCCGCAGAACACATATTCGCATTTGCTAGCGTTCTCAAGCACGGCATGATTCCCAACCTTCTCAGCAGCGGAAACCTTCCGCGGTACAATAGTCGAGACTCTGTCTGGTTCTTTTTGCAATGCATTCAAGACTACACCCGATATGCACCAGACGGGCTAGGCCTTCTGACAAAGAAGGTCAAGAGACGTTTCTTACCATATGATGATACCTGGTTTAGCCCCGAGGACCCGAGAGCGTATTCGACGGAAAGTCTTATCCAAGATGTCATCCAAGAAGCTTTGCAGCGTCACGCAACTGGATTGAAGTTCCGCGAAGCTAACGCAGGACCAAGTATCGACTCCCAGATGCGCGACGAGGGCTTCAATATTGAAGTCAATGTCGACTGGTCAAACGGCATTATTTTCGGCGGAAATCAGTTCAACTGTGGTACATGGATGGACAAGATGGGTGAGAGCGAGCGTGCGGGCTCCAAGGGCATCCCAGGTACCCCTCGCGACGGTGCTGCTGTTGAGATCACCGGACTGCTCTATAGCACCTTGAAATGGCTAGCCAAGCTTAATGCCGACGGCAAGTATCCGTATAAAAGCGTGACCAAATCTGACGGCTCGGAAATTACTTTCTCAGCTTGGGCCGACCTTCTCAAATCAAGCTTCGAGCATAGTTACTACGTACCAGTCAATCCTTCAGATGACGCACAATATGCCGTCAACCCGAGCGTTGTCAACCGCCGCGGCATCTACAAAGACCTCTTCCGCTCCGGAAAGGAGTACGAAGACTACCAGCTCCGACCCAACTTCACTATCGCTATGACGGTGGCTCCAGACCTCTTCGACCCAGACCACGCGACAGACGCACTCGTGCTCGCGGACCAGGTGCTCCGCGGGCCGACCGGTATGGCAACCCTCGACCCGTCAGACCTCAACTACCGCCCCTACTACATCAATAGCGAAGACTCGACCGACTTCGCCACGTCCAAGGGTAGGAACTACCACCAGGGCCCCGAGTGGCTCTGGCCTACTGGCTTCTTCCTGCGCGCACTCCTCAAGTTCGACCTCATGAGGAGGGGCAACGAGCAGGGCCGCGTTGAAGCGTTCCAGCAGGTTACGAGGAGGTTGGCCGCTTGCAAAGACATGATTGGAAGTAGCCCGTGGGCGGGCCTTACGGAGCTCACGCAGAAGAATGGCGAGCACTGCGGCGACTCGAGCCCGACCCAGGCTTGGAGCTCGGGGTGTCTGATCGATTTGTACATGGACGCTGCCGAGTACTCGGCGTAGTAGGTCCGGTACGGTCAGTTGATATTGGTGGCTAGGGGGGCTGGTTGAGAGGCGATAGTTTAGGGAGCGGAGGCGTAGGTTTCGCATGGCATCCGCGAGCATACGGGAGGTTAGGATTCGCACGCATACACGTTGAGGGATATGGGAGTTTGTTTAGTTCAGTTCTGTTATACCTACGAAATGAGGTCATGATGAATACGTCGCGTACATACATGCATAGGTACGATGAATACGAGGTATGATCATGGTCATGATAATATTGCACGATTTTGCGATTGGTGCGTAAGGTTTGAGTGTGTGGTTGAAGTTAAACTTATCCCTAGAGCTTAAGCTTGATGATATTTGGATGATGGAAGGTATGGACCCGAGGCGAATAATCGTGAGTAGGAACAGCCCTGAAGCCTGTAGGTTGCTTCATACACGCTTACATCCATCCACCCATCTCCTCTTCAAATCAAGGAAATTCCACGAGTTACACCTGCACCTGCATACGCTCTCCAGCCTAATGAAACATCATCCTACGAACCGTCACCCAGGATTCCCTTTCCTTCACTCCTCAGCTCAAGCATGAGCTATCGCACGACGGCCAACCTCATACATACATACAGTGAAGAGCAAGCGCACCTACCTGCCTACATATGTAGGTATGTACGGAAGATGAAGCGGTGACCTAGTTACGCGTAAGATCCGTGGTAAGATTTTGGCGTCGCATCTGTGTAACTGTACCCCCTTTCCCTTTCCCAATGTGCCATCGGGTACGATATTTCTTTTTAAGTACAAGCCCCTTTTCAATTGAATTCACTGGAAGCTCCAGCTCGGATGGAGCTTTAAGGTTTAAAGCTGTGTCTAGACCTCAGCCACCTTTAGACAGTTAACGACCTTTATTTACCTGCGTTTACTACCAATGGTAGGTAATGGTCAGTCATTTCCCCATCGTACGACTCCATAAAATTTGCCGTTTTACTCAAAATCCGCAAGATCGAGAAGCGCAACAAGTTGCCGAGCGTGGGAATTACCTAAGTAGGAGCATTTTGAAGGGCTAAAATATGAAAACATGCACTAAGCGTTTTTGCAAGGTATTAATGTTGGCTCGCAGGTTTTGATTGTAGCTAAAGCTATAAGACAAGACAATAAGTCTTTTATCTCAAATCGTACTTGCCCGTTCCAGCGAGACAACAACTACCGCGAGGCATCCTGGGCCTCCCTTTCCTAGATTTCTCCTATTAAAAATAGGGACTAGTAAACTGATATCAAACCATTCCATGCTGCCTGATCCTAATCCAGGTATATCCAGGTCGATTTCCCACCACGCCTAGTTGTTGAAGAAACAGACGATAAGAACCCGTATCGATATAGTATTGTAGAAACACCTTTCCATCCTTAACGCCTTGTATGTGGAATCTGAATCAACAATGACATGCTAAGGAATAGTCCTACGAGGGTAGGTGTAGTAAACCGCGAGAATGGCGAGTTTGGTGGTGACGAGATATGATACTGGAACGTGAAAGGAGTGTCGTGAAATATTGAAACTGCGTTCTGGCGTTTTGCGCTGTTCATGTTCGTTGCATGACAGTCCACTTTTTGCGCTCCTTTTTCGGTTTCTCGGTATAGCCAGCACCTCCGGAGCCTGACATGAATGCGCCCTGGCCGGAGTAATTGCTATCTCGCGCACCGGGTCCAACTAGATTACCTTGGGTGTTGACCGCAACGCTGCTAGGAAGTCCCTTGCCGAGCTCGTACATTCGATCCTTCTTCTTAAGGTACTTGCGACGCCATATACAAGCACCGGTCCAGATCCCTGCGATGCCGACAACAATGATCACGATCATGATGACCCATTTCCAATGGGTTGAGAGCCTGTAGAGTGAAAGAAATTAGTCTTAGACACAAGTCAAATTGCTATAGGAAAAAACATACCAGTCTCCACCACCTGAATCACTTGATGAACTTGAACTAGTGCTAGTACTTGTTGACGAGGAAGACGAGGCAGTAGCGGTAGCAGCTTTGGCACAGAAGCTTGTGAACCAGCCTTGTATACTAGCTAAGCCGCCGGCATTACCTGTGCACGCAGTGTCGCAAACTCCGGATGTTCCTGTGCTGAATGCTTGGAGGGAATCGTATTTACAGAAGCAGGAGTCGTATGTAGTTTCGTCGGCCTGTGCAGCGGCGGGGGGAACACATGCACCGTTGGCATCGTAGAGGGGACCACATTGTACGGCGCACGAAGGCAGCGACGCGAAGGGTACGACGGTCGTCACAGGTTGAGCTAAAGAATTGTGTTAGCCAGCGGGAACAGTGCATCCGATATGATAGATCCCAGTCTCTTCAAATCTTGCAAGATGAGAAAACATACCCATGACGAAGTGCGAACGTCGGATGACAAAATAATTCGGATGTAAAGGACGTGAATAATTCAACAAAATCGATGAGGTTTTGTTACAGATTCCAACTCGTAGGCTTAGAAATAGGCGGCGCTTATCCCTCTCCTATTCAACGGTATCACAACAGAGAAACAACAATGGATGATTATGTGATGTTTGGCGTCTAGGGCCAACCAAAAACGTAATCAACTAACAACTTGGAAATGGAAGTATTAACAGAACTAATGGTAACGATGCTGAGAATGGACCTAACAAAGGCGGACTTGTAGATTATGGCGGTAGGTGACGAGGTGGTTGTCGAGAATATACAAAGACACTAATAATTAACCGGTTGATGGTAAGCCGAACCGGCAAATCGGAAAGGACTTCTCGCGTCTGTCGTGTTGGCTTTGGGCTACGGAATGCGAATAAGAAAAAGAACGAGGGGAACTCGGGTCTTGGCTAGGTAGTATTGTTCTCGTTTACTCGTTCAATTCTGCGACATGACCGCGTTCTTCCCCCTCTGGATTAGACCAAACGAATGTGGATGGTTTGCGGTACTAGTTCGTAAGGTGTCGTGGGGAGGAGAGAAATGGAGAAATACGGTGGAGGAAAGGAATGAATGAGTGAATGAATCAAGTGAGGGAAAGAAAGTGTTAGTGGTGTGTGGTGTGGTGTATGGTGAACGAATCCAAATCTAGGCGTGTGACTTGTCGAATCAGGTAAGGCAGGAAAAAAAGGTACGGAGCCGATGCCAGCGGGATGGGCTGGGCTGCACTGGCTGGATTGGACAAGAAACGTGGAAAAAGTAAACCTTGAATTAGTTAGGCTAAGAAATGTGGGAACGGGCATGGCTTAGATCGTGCCAGATTAAGTGTTCATTGTCTGATCGTGTCCTAGAAAATGCAAGAACCTTTCACCAAGAATAAAACAACGGTCAGGAACGGCGCTTCGGCGCAACAAAGCGAATAGCTGCTGCCCGCTAAACCATCCACAGCTAGCCGCTAGAGACCATTAATATCATGTCATATCTCATTCTGCAGGCAGCTACTATTACTACTAATGTACTGTAGCTGGTAAACCAGTGCCTTTTGACTGTATGTATTTGTTGCACAGACTGTGTAATACCTTCCTCACACAGCATAAATTTGTGCTGAGCTGCAGGTTCCCGTCTGACTTCCTCCAGTTCCCCCAGGAGCACAGATCTGTATGGGATGCCACACGTTGCGTCATTGCTGACCCGTACCTCCGAAAGGTGCATTAGCTATTATTGTTGTATTTACTGCAAGTAAACACGAATTATTTTTAAGATTAATTACGAGTATAGAATAGGTATAGAAGACGAGCAGAAAGGTAATGTGTACCTACATAACTTCTTAAAGGCTATTCGGGTATAAAACTTCAATTATGGTTCTCGTCAACTACGCGAGCTTACGTACCTAGTATGTACATGTATGGAGGCCACGGAGGAATTACTTGCATGAAAAAGCAGGTACATTATTTATTTACAACCATTCCTGGAATGCTCTCGTTCCGATGCCTCGTACAGCTTCCTTGTCTATGTAGGTCAGCTCAATGTAAATTCTTATGTAATCCACGGTTCTACCAACTGGTACCTAGCATCTATAATACATAGATGTCTAACTGTCAAAAATTTAAATCTATATATGTGAGTAAGAAAGTCTTAGCATTGATCTATTTATGTAAAGTACCCAGAATAATTAACGTGCAGAGTTAAACACTTGTCGCATATTTTAATTACATGCAATCCATAATAACAAGGTGCCGATTCCCGATTGACGAGAAAATGCCAAGGCCAGATTCTCGTGTTCTGGAGATTTGAACCTTCTTGGGCGTCATTGATGCTCGCGCCAGCACTTAGACCAAAACGGCAACTAAACACACCTAATTCGGTAAGTACTCGGCGATAGTATTCAATGTTGTTAGCGAACCCCGTAGCTCTCTTCACTATCACACCATCAAAAAGTATAATGTAAGTGAGGACCATGTACAGCCACGTTTATGCTAACTTAAATCGAACCTAAACTCGGGCGACGGTCCGACGATATGGAAGCTATGGGCAATAGTTTGTGTTACCTAATACTTGTAAGAAGTTGTAACACAGTGGATTATGTCCCTTATAATAGAAAGAATAATACCGTAACTAGAGCAAGAATATCTTCCAGCTTTCCTTCTCAATGTAAGCCCCTTTTCTCATAGATACCTTATATATCCTCCCTCAAGAGCTATCATAAATATTCATGATTCTCTCCTCGATTTATGCTGCTCCATTGCTTGCCGGACCAGTTCGTACTGCTCGTCTTGTAGAACAAGGACGTCCTCGAAGGGACAGCCAACAAGTTGTTTAGAAGGCAACGTCATCCATTCCGCACATCGAATCCTACGATACGCCTTGAGGTTCTTGCCATTAACGAAGAAGCTTGCCCCTTGCACTGGCTCCAAGTAGACCATGGGGATCTGCCATTGACCTGTTGGTGTTTGAACATCGCACTGCAAAGCCGCGAGGAGTGTTAAACCATCGGGTGGCTTCTCAAACTTCCGGCATTCCTGCTTATTTTTGCCAAGTATATGTTGCTCATAAGTAATATTCATCCGAATGGAAAGCCCGACGTTAGTCGTCGAAAACGGCGCAAGGTCCCATGGCGCCCAGAGTCCCAGCGGAGGGACGTCTGCAAAATCAGCAGGAGACCGGGCCAGCAAACCACTGCTTTCATAGTCGGCCCGCCATGCAAAAATAGTCATGTCAAAGGACGACTGCATGATCTCGCGTTGCAATCTCTTGAACGCAAGTTCAGCCCCTTCGCCGTACATGACTGGCATGTTGACGTCGAAGAGACCCATCAGGCTATATGCAACATCCTCCCCCCGCGTTGTCTGCCGTTTAGAGGCCCATTTCATACGCTCCCCAATGCAGAAATTCCTTAACAAGCTCCTATCCTCAAGCAATGGTCTACTAATCCCCGCGGATTCAGCAAGGGCGTTAAGCAAGTCATCTCCCCCCTGAATCTCAGACCAGTCCGCCGCGAAGAAGCGTCGCCTACAGGGCGTGAGCATTTCCTGCAATGTCCATCCTCGCGTTAGCCAACGCGTAGCCCGTACTGCGGCAATGAGTTGGTCCCGTGTCGTTTGTGATGTTGCCGACGCATTGCCACTGACGCAAGTATCCGGTTGCACATCCTCGAGATATATGAAGCAGACAGCCGAGTTGTAATAGTACTTGAACATCGAATTGATCACCTCGGACAGCTCGGCACTATGACGCTTGTCGATACAGCAAGTATCAATCCACGCATAGGCATACCCATCTGCTCGTGCCATAGCACAGAATTTTGCCATCTTTACCCATCCTCTCTTGCATTGTATAGCTGCCTGACGTTCCTGTACTTCATGGAATAGGACCTCGTCGGGTCCCCACACGTGAGAGAGGATCGCATAGGAGCAATTCAATGCTTGTAAGTCGTCAAAAGACTCAAAGGAGAGTGTTTCTGTATTCAGGAGTCTCATGAAGTTACCTAGTTAGACTTCTAGTTCAGGGGTAAAACGTTGTCGACTAAGTGAATTCATCATTGATGGCTACGAAATGGTATCATATTAACACAAAATCTGCAAGATGACATGGCTGACCGACGCCCCCCCACCCACGCGCATTGTTAGCGATTCGAAGAACCTATTATCGCTAAGGCCTCGAGCAGGCAGGTGTTACTAATGTAACCTATTGCGGCCTAACCCGCCCTGTATTACGAGAGCCCAGGAATAGATATGCATCTCAAACAACCACGATGTGTTTTCTACCATAAGGCTTGCCATGTAAGTATGATTAGCTCATTAACTATTAGGCTACGAATATACTACCTCATCTCATAAGCATGTCCTTGGGAACAAAATGTAAACGAATGAAGGAGTCGAGCTATCAGCTTTACATACCTAATTAACTAATAAACGCAGTTGCTAAGTGAAGATAGCCAATTGCAAAATGCATCCACAAATGCTCACTATCATTATCCAAGGCTCTGAAATATTTGACGACCGACCGTACCCGCCGATTCCGCATGCCAGTATGTCTCTGCCAATCCCTCGAGAACGCTCAGGCTTCTTTCCACGTCGTCTTTTGCCATCATTCTCGTGCTCTCAAGCGTAGCTTGACTCATATTGCGTAGAGCTACGCTCAAGGAGAGGGATGCTGCATATGGAATAAAGGGGAACTTCGATGTCCCTAGGCTAAGGATAAATGAGATCTTCTGGGCACAGTATTTATGTCTAACTTTGGAGCTTTGGATCGTGGGGTGCGGTGTGCTTTCCGGAGTACTTTCAGGATGATGGCTAAGGGATATAAGTTGGGATGGACGGTAAGATATGACTCCAACGATATGGTAGAGGAGCTCCAAACAGGCTTGCAGAGAAGTTCTCATGGTCTGGATCTTACAGTCCCTGGCTAGGTCCTCAAATTCTGGCCATGATGCTTCCCACACACATTTTTCCTTTGCCATTTCATCGGCTAGCCGTGCCCGATAAAGGTCTAGGACACGATCAAGCATTTGGCTTAGACGAAAAAATAGTCTAAGACCGGGAGATAGCGCCTTCATTACAACACCGTCATATGCTGGTAAGCATATTTCGCTACTGTGGATTATGGTTGGTCGGCCGCTGGTCATGGCAATAATCTTGTCAAGGGCAAAGAGTGAGCAAAGCAACTCCACACGCCGTGCTTCCGGAATAGAGCTCTCTTGTCGCGAGGGGTAATGTAAGCCAGCAGAGTACGCAAAATGTACCGCCTGATTAAATAACCGGGCAACTTCATCGTCGCCATCGGGTCCATAAGAGTGAAAGGTCATCAGTGCAAGGACCTGGACGGGCTCCACCCTATCGCCAACGAGACCAATATCTTGGGCTATCTTTAGGGCACCGAAGAGCATGTCGGCAAAAGATCGGGGTGTATGGGCAAGGGTATTTGCGTTCTCATGTTCTGGAAGGTTGAGATGCTGTCTGGCAGAGGCGTTCTTGCAGACAGCCAGACAGATAGCCTGTCTCATTATGATGGACGCCGGATTCTCGCTACTCGCGGGCCCTGTAAGCGCTTGCGTGCCGAAGTCTACTATTGGCAAGATCGGGTGGATTTCCTGCTTGAAAATCTCTATGAGGGCATCGAGATCCTGTCGGGGCGGAACCATCTGGAGACATTCGATTTCCAGATATGGCAAGACTGCCCTGACCACCATGGGGAGATAACCTGGGCCCACGCCTGGTCGCCGCTCCGAGGGAGGCGCCTTCATATCCTGAAAGGAAGGGCGTAGAACGCGGAAATGAGGGAGCCTATGTGCCGCATCTAAGTCTATACCGGGAGCTACCATATTAGGAGCTGCGCAAGCAGATAGAAGAAGAGAGTGCGCTGACGAAGGGCCGGCGAAGGGAACTGTGGGCCTTAGGGTTGATGTGGACGGTGAAGAGTGCTGGCTCTGCTCATGTGTCTCCCTAACACCCAGTAGTTCTTGAGATTGGCGATGTGACGAATGAACATATTCACGGCCATCTGGTAAGTCCGCCGTAACCGTCGCTTTTTGGATCACGTCTCCCTGCTGTACCGGGGCATCGCTACTAGGGTCATGACGACATCTGCGTTTTCCTCTTCTACAGGAATCACAAGCCCGCCGCACCTGTTTGCGTTTCGACCCACAACCATCGCCGCCGTCTCCGAGAAATCTGATGTTTTTCATATCTTGTCGTTGGCAGGTTGTAGGTTGATGTTTCAGTTAATAAAAGCAAGTCCGCAGAGTGCGGCGGTGTGCGGGCCTGCTCGATCCGGCAAGTCCGGAGATCATTGCTCTTATTGCAACGCTGCGTCTATTGGCTTAATGGATTATAAATCCATTGCTGACAACTAACATCGTTGGAAATAGTACGCAATCATGTGCGTATTTCGCAATGTCTTGTGGTAAATCAGTGCGCTTGCTATACCGC
Source organism: Annulohypoxylon bovei var. microspora (assembly GCA_022836615.1). Lineage (NCBI taxonomy): Eukaryota > Fungi > Ascomycota > Sordariomycetes > Xylariales > Hypoxylaceae > Annulohypoxylon > Annulohypoxylon bovei. The sequence continues at coordinate 115,104 of MU405256.1, read as the reverse complement.
TGGACACAAACATGCCCAGCACTCTATGTGTATATCATACCTACCGGCACATATATAAGGATGAGCTCATCACCGATAGTTATCTCGATTTCAATGGCGACTCTCATCAAGCCTCAGAAAATATCACTGGATGATTTCGAAAATTTGAGAATATACGATCTTCAACATGCATTTATCAACTCACACATGGATGCGACCTGAGCCTCTTGAGGTAACTCTTAAGAGGGCGTCTTCTCTCGGCTATACGTCGATCGAGCTCGCTGGCGAGCCGTCGAGATATCATATAGACGAGACCCTGTTTATCCTAAAGAAATATGGTATATCTTGCTGGGCCGTCGTAACAATCATGTACGGCACCCGAGATCTAGCTGCCGTAGATCCAACCCAGCGCGGAGCTACGATTGACTATATGAAGAGTCTCGTCGACTTGGCCACCGGACTGGGTGCAAAGGTGGTGACACTGGTCCCTTGCACAGTAGGCAAGCTACAGCCGAAAGCGAGTCCGCATGATGAGTGGCAATGGGTCGTGCAGGGCGTGAGAGAGGTAGCGCTATATGCCGCGTTGAAAGAGATCCGTATAGCTATAGAGCCTCTAAACCGCTTCGAGACGTACTTGATCACCAATATCTCTCAAGTTTTACGACTTATCGACGAGGCAAAAGTCCCGAATCTTGGCATCGCATTTGACCCCTTTCACATGAATATTGAAGAACCCGATTTAATCGACGCACTACGCAGGTGCGGCAACAAGCTTTTCGACTTCCACCTTGGTGACAACAATCGACTTTCTCCGGGAGATGGGAACTTGGACTGGCCCCTCATCATCCGGACGCTGCGCGAGATTAATTATAAGGGCGGGCTGGCTCACGAAGCCATGCCGCCAATCGATCGGACTCCGGGCGGAGCTTTCGGGTCGGAGCAGATGGAGGCCGAGCCGTGGGATGTGGACGAAGGGACCTTGCAGTTCCTCAAGGACCATGCCAGCGGTGTCCTGAGGGATGATTTCTACACCAAGTTGTTGGCACGGTCGGCGGAGACGATATTACCGCTAATCAAATAAGATGATGTTGTTCGGGGGACATATGAATTCGTGATGGCAAGGCTCTAATGCTAGGGCATAACGCCACAATAAGCAAGCTGATAATTACCCCTGTCTAGTTATTTCCACCTACGTTTAGGGCACACAAGGATTCGCAAGATATTAAGAGGAAATTTAGTTGTTTTCGGCTTGAGATAGAATCAAGACCCCCAACCCCCTGAACAATGCATCTTATGGGCCGCCCCCTACATCAGAGCTGACACCCCCAACGGCTTATAGGTTACCATCGACCATGTTTGGATATGAAGTAAATTATTTCGACTGGTAGAAATAAGGGGTTTTGTGACAAAATTAGTTTGGTACCACCACACTCAAGTAGTACAAATGTCAGTTCTTTTCAAACCACCTACCCAGGACCCAGGTAGATTGGTGAACATCTCGATTTTAATTATTCGGTCAATCTTATTCCGTAAGATTATTCATCGTCGCAGTATAATCTCTTCTTAGGCCTACAATTCCAATATCAAGAACTAGTGCTGAATAACATAAGATCAATGAATGATTGGTTCATTATACCGAATAGAGTAGGATGGTGCGAATATGTTCATCATAGCCTATTACTACATACCTATCACTACAACAATTTAATACTAGATCTCGACTTTTCGTGATATATTCAGATACAGTAGTGAGTCTCAGGTACTTCTATGGAGAGGTATTTTGCTAATAGGACAACTCTATGAAGAGTATGATCAAATGGTCAATTTGAGTGACGATCAGGAGCACGATACTATAAACTGAGTCCAAACTAGATCTATTGAAAGCACATAAATACCAGCTCAGCTGCCATTTCTTGGCTCAAATTTAGGTGCAAGGACAACGACTTCTTTACAACAGCCTTCCCAATATTCACATTATATATTCCGTCTTCCATCAACATGCTGGGAGCCTCCGTTCTTGCTTCGGCAACCTGGTTGCTTGCTTTAGGGCAATGCGCAATTGCTGCCGATATCGATTGGACCACCATCAAAAACAGTCGCGGCGACCATCTTCCTGATTTCAGTTTTTGCGGCTATCATGCCTCGGACAAAGCTCTTCCATCCGCTACCAGCCCAAGCTCGACCACTCTGAAGGCTTCGTCCAACGATCAGACTTCCCAGATCCAGGCAGCGTTGAACAAGGCCTCCACCTCTGGAGGAGGCGTTGTGCTACTCGGTGCAGGAACGTTCAAAATATCACCCGGCTTGAATATCCCGAACGGGACGACACTAAGGGGTTCTGGCATCGCGTCCACTCACCTATCTGTTTCGAAGTTGAAAGATGGCGTCCCACTGATTTCGTTGGGGAATGGCACGGCTCACAAGGTGCAAGCCCTGAGTACTAACAGCATCACCGACAGCTACGTGGGAGTTGGCGCCAGCACGGTAACTGTAAAAGACACCAAGGGACTGAAAGTGGGACAGGCTGTCTTTGTCAACCGTGCCGCGACGGCAAAGTGGATCAGATACGATGGCATGGCAGATCTTACTCGTGACAACAAGCCCCAAACTTGGATTAAGGTAAGTTGACACTATAGATGGGTGACTAGACATTTTGCTCTTAACTTAGCGGAAGACTAATCTCATCGACAGGAAGGACAATTGGTACAGCAACCTCGAATAATCCAGGCTATTAGTGGCAATAAAGTCACGTTGACCGTCCCACTCACCGATGCCCTAGACAAGAATTATATGAGCCCTTACCTGGCCACTTACACAGCTCCTGCTATTTCATCAGAGATAGGTCTTGAGAACTTGTCCATCACACTCACCCCCACCTGCTCAGGGGTAGCCCTCAATAGCAAGAACGGATGTAACTCAGAAGCTATATCCGTCTCTCCTTGGACCGTCGACAGTTACATACGCCAAATAAACGTGACAGGCTTCAACACCTTCATCAACATCCAGGCCAACGCCAGTCGCATCACATTGGACCATGTTAGTCTATACCGAGACCGCAACACGGACAAGTCGGCAGGATATCCAGCAGATATAGGAATCATGGGCTCGCAAGTGCTGGTACAAGACTGCGGGCAATACGGCATCAAGACAGCCAAGGCGTTTTCCGTGGCGACACAAGCTGGAACTCCGGGCCCCAACGCCGTCCTGCGCCACGTCGTACAGTCGGACTTGCAGCAGATATACCCCCACCAACGCTGGGCTCACGGTCTTCTCGCCGAGAACACCGATGCTGGCGTTATCTACTTCAACCGAGGAAACGCTGGGTCCGGTCACGGCTGGGCGATCAATGCCGGAGTGGCTTGGAACGTTCGAGGAGCGGTGACGATACAGAGCCCGCCTCTGGGTGTCAGTTTCGGGATCGGGGTTACCGGGAAGGTTACGGACACGAATGGAACTATGGTCGGGACAGGAAAGGCTGTCACGCCACAGAGTCTCTTTAGTGCCCAGCTTTCCAAGAGAAAGGGCACTACTAACTAGGTAGTTGCTAGTTGGAGATTTCGCTGAGAAGGTTGTTGATGGGGGCAGTGAGTGAGTTGAGTGATATTATAGAAACGATAGATTTCCTATTTCACTTACATAGATGTAGTATTACATGACAGTACATCACTTTTACAAATCAACTACTTTATACTTACTACACGTAACTAGGTAGTTATAGATAACTAGATACTTACCTTAGCATAGGATTAAGGCTTTTAAACTGAAGTTAAAATGTATGGTAGATTCTCGGTCTGTCCGTCCCCTACATACTCTTAATAATTTATTTTATGAGCAACACCCCTGCTTGCTTAGAGGAGATATTTGAGTAGATCGAGGTCAAAGTGTTAGAATGCAAAACCCCTTTGTCAGACATCTTCTTTACATTACAAACTGATATGATACGTGGGAACCTAGTCTATGAGATCCTACAGACATGTACTACATTAAACCTGCCAGTAGAACTAAGCCGCTCGTATCATGCCTCTGATAAAGCTCAACGTACATATAAGCACGGAATATAGATACACGCATAATCGGTCATATTCTACGTCACGGGAAACAGACTCATAGAACATGGGGGTTTCATTCGCTGGGATTCAATAGCAAACCCCTCCGCAAGCTCAATATTCAGCTTGACGTTATTCGCGGGGTATCTGATCTCATTTGGAGATATCTTCATCGCGACTTGACGATTCGTCGAAGATAGCGAGGCCATTGACGTGATTCTGCTAGGCGATTGAGAAAGCCGTATAGCTTGGCGTGGGAGTGGAGTCTGATCGCGGAATCGCTTTGTATAAAGTAAGATGGAAGGCTGAAATAGCTTAGAACTCAAAGTAAAAAAGTCTACGCTCACAATAACTAAGAACTAAGCAAATTCTGAGTTAAAGTGATCGTTCGACTAGTTGTTACCTCTTGAATATCTTTCATCGTCATGGCTCCTCCTGCTGCAGATGTTGACGTGCAATCTGAAGCGCCAGCCCCTGAGACTCTGAAGAAGTCTGCCGGCCCCGTGCCTATTAAAACATCAACTAGCTCCAAACTTGATGGACCTTTAAAATACTCCGGAAGTCTTGACTCATACGATCAATTTGATCATACTAAAGTCATTGGTCGAGAGTTCCCTAAGCTTCAGCTCAGTGAAATCTTACACGATGACACCAAGATCCGAGACTTGGCGATCTTGAGTAAGCACCTTTAGAGATGTGTCAGAACTTTAGTGGTTTGAGAGTCTAACCACCAGTAGTCTCGGAGCGAGGCGTTGTGTTCTTCCGCAACCAGGATCTCAACATCGATGACCAGAAGCTCCTGGGTGACCGACTCGGAAAACTTACCGGCAAGCCGGAAACATCTACTCTTCATCGACATGCCCTCTCAAATAGTAAACGGGGCATCCCCGTCGACGAGAACGGCCGCCTGGACGATGAAGTGTCCATCATCTCTTCCGAGCAAAACCGCAAGTTTTACAAGGATCGCTTTACCGGCTTCTCAAAGAAGATTGCGAGCCACGGCTGGCACGCGGAGTACGTGAAACCCGTTTTAATCATCAAAGCCATTCTGCTAAAACAGTAAACAGTATCACATTTGAGAACATTCCTTCAGATTATGCCATCCTAAAGATCATCCTGCCTCCCGACGATGCCGGCGGTGATACACTCTGGGCATCGGGATACGAAGCCTATGATCGCCTATCGCCGCCTATTCGGAAACTCGCGGAGAGCCTTACCGCCACCCATAACCAACCAGGTTTCGTCAAGGTCCAGAACGACTTCGGCGAGGAGCTTATCGATCAAAACCGGGGTTCTCCTGAGAATAACGGTCTCGACTTCAAGGCAGAGCAGTAAGTAGAACTATTGTCCTGATAGTGCAAGTAGAGGATGTGAACTAAATATGCCAGTCCCCTAATTCGCACCAACCCGGTGACGGGATGGAAGAGCCTTTTTGGCGCAGCTGGTCAGGTAGAAGCCGGCTGGATCAACGGGGTTACCGAGCGCGAGAGTGAGATTCTCAAGGCATACTGTATCTCACCCCAGACTATACTCCCCCCTAATCAAGGAGGCCGCTGACAATATCTTAGTCCTCCAGTTGATCGTCGAAAACCACGACCTCCAGGTCCGGTTCAGATGGAACAAGAACGATCTCGCAATCTGGGACAAGTGAGTCACTCCCGTAACTCGGCTCTGATCTGATTGTTCTAACAAGACGTACCTAGCCGCTCCGTGTTCCATACCGCTACAAAGTAAGTCATACAGGGACGCGGGTAGTAGTGAAATTCAAAAAGCTGACTTCAAATTAGCGATTATGTCGGAAAGCGCCAAGGTAACCGAGTTGTGTCTATCGGAGAGAAACCGTACTATGATCCGAATTCAAAGTCTCGCCGTGAAGCACTCGGGATCTTAGCAGAATGACCTGCTAGGTAGGTAGTAAAGGTTAAGAATCTATTGCAGTTGTTCTATTTTACTTGAGGGTGAAATGGGTATAGCCTCTAATAATGTCTATTCTTGAGAATGAACACCCTGTCGATAATAGGAGCCTGTCAAGTGACATTGTTTCAATAGCATAAATTGAGATAACAACTTGCCAATCCAGCGACATAGACAACTTTATCGAGATATATAACTAGGCTGCTAGGGCAACTGTTTGAGAATCAACGGCATGGCGTAAAGCAACGTGACTTCTCCAAAGGGGGGATATAGGCATACAATTAACGTGTTTGTGACTGAGTTACAAACGTACTAGGACATGCCATCGCCTTCTTCATGAAGAAATACGCTGGCAATTCACAGTGTCCTATGATACCATATTCGTAGTGCGGTTCTTGCCTGTAGATTTTGATAATTCATTAATAGCTGCCAGTTTGTAGGTTCCTAGGTGAATATATGAATTAATTAATCCCATTATGATCAGAGAGATGAAATCATCAGTGACGAACGAGAGTCTGAAGTGGTGGAGAAAAGGGAAATGGGATTGATAGGTACCTAGGTACATCCTAAGCTCCAACGGTCAATAGGCAGAGTGGGGTAATTGTTGCTAGAGCAGGCAGGTAGGCACTGGTTCGATCAATTCGTGCCCCGCCCTGAAAAAAGGTGGGTCGAGCTTTGGAGCTTCTTTTCACTTAGCCCACCTAGCCCACCTTGCCCGCCCACTAAGATCTCTGCAATCTTTTTCTGCACCTGCTAGGTAAACTCAAAGCTACAAACTCTTTTTCCGTCGCAAGAATTTCTTTTCCCATACCTTCTACCAAACACACTTGGTAAACACTCAACTTTACAATTTGTTTCATTGCACTGATTCTCTTGTGGAATAAAACACCTTCATAAGGTTGAGAACACTGCTACTATCTCATTGTCCTTCACATTCATTGGACGAGCTCGTTTGACGTGACTCCCCGCCGCGATCTGTTCTGCCCCGCGACAATCATTAATCAATTCCAACCTCGATTCAAAATCTTTTCTAAGACATTGTACCTCACCATTCATCGTTTCCAACTCCTCTAAACAACCTTTTGATATCTATCGCGCACCCATTGTGCATTTACCCGATCTACATTGCAACACCGAAGATTAATCCTTCACTGCACTTGAGTCATTGTTCCATCCACTCTACTCAACACACCGTCTCGGAGTCATCCCCACCGGGAGCTCCCTCTTGTCACCACTATGAGTGACCAAGATATCAAGCCCGTCGAGGGTTTTATGTCTCCCGTCGAGAAGCTCGAGGTAGATGTTGACGACTCTACCACTGCCCCCGAAGTCCCTGAGACCAACGGCAAGGACAAGGTTGAGATCAAGGTCGAGCATAGCGAGGAGACTAAGGGTGATGACAAGGATGCTGTTCAGGATGCCGCCGAGGATGCTGTTCAGGATGCTGTCGAGGATGCCGTTCAAGATGCTACCGAGGATGCCGTTCAAGATGCTACCGAGGTCAAGGACGGAGAGTCTACTGGCGCAGCTGAAGCCCCTGGCGACGATGACGACAAAGAAGCCAAGGTTCAATCCAAGAAGAGAAAGTGGCCTCAAATCCGCTACCCCCCAAAGGGAATGCTCAAGGTGAACAGAGGTGGATGTCCTACCAGAGAAAAGTCTGACCCATCCATTCTCCCGGACTCGGACGATCCCAAGGCCATCCGCTGGCAGGTAAGAATTAAGCTCTTCCTCCCCAATTCTCACGACCATTTCTAACTATTGTGTCTTAGGTGGAATTCTACTTTTCCGACAGCAATTTACCCAGTGACAAGTTTCTGTGGAACAAGACCGATGGGTCGAACAACAAGCCTGTCCCGCTTTCCCTGATCTGTAGCTTCTCACGAATGCGTCGGTTCAAACCCTACTCGGCCGTCGTCGATGCCCTTAAGACCAGTAGCCGCCTTGTCTTAGAAGGTCCTGAAGGCGAAGAGACAGTTCATCGAAAGGAGCCGTGTGAGCCAAGTGACGAGATGACCCGCAAGATTGAATATCGCACTACCTACATCAAGGGATTTGGCGAAGAGAGCAAGTCTACACAATTCGATGTCGAGGATTTTCTCTCGCAATTTGGCGAGATCAATGCTGTCCGCCTGCGACGTGACGAGAAAGACAAGGAGAAGAAGCCGTTCAAGGGCTCTATCTTCGTTGAGTGGGTCGATGAGGAGACCGGGAAGAAGTTCTACGACCTGGATCCCGAACCTCGATGGAAGGATAACCCATTGATGATCATGCCGAAACTCGAATATGAACGTCAGTCCGAGGAAGAGGAACGCCGCAAGGGCACGTTCCAGAACAACGGACAGCGCCAAAATGGCCATCGTGGTGGCAGAGCTGGTCGTGGACATCGTGAGTCCCGGGGCAATCGTCAAGGTCATGACTCCGATAACTGGAAGAAGCGCCGTGATGATGACCAACGAGAGGGCTTCAATGACCGTCGTGGTCGCCGTGATCATCGTGGACGGGGTCGAGGCAACGGCCGTGGACGTGGCAGAGATCGTGGCCAAAACGGCAACGACCGCGCGAACGAGCAACAGTCCGCCCCGCGTGACGACGGAAGACCTAAGATCCACACGAGCAAGGAAGGCCAGAAGATCGTCAAGGAAGAACAGGCCAAACGCGATTCGGAAGTGAAGACAAACGGCAAACGTGGTCGTGACGAAGATTCCACCACGGACGCGCCCCCGGCTAAGAAGGTTGACGCCAAGGAGGCCGTCGCTAATACCGCATGAGCAACAAAAGCTCATTAGTGTTATGCTCTACACGGACTACGCACAATGTACTCTCATCTTTCCTGCGCACTATTTCATCATGGCATCATCACGTTTTGCACCACATTCAGAGGTCGAGTTCAGCAAAAAGTATTGCTTGGCGGCGTTTGCACGCGGCGTTTACGGCCACTCAAGATAGGCATTAGGTACCTAGATATACCTTGCGGGGAAAATTCATGGTCTGTTTTATAATTGCCATGTATTGCTACCGATGCAGTGGATCCATGGATGATGTTAGTATGTCTAAATGCCTACGTGATATCATAAAATGCGTCCCGTAACTTGACTAGCGCCACTCGCAATGTGTTTCCTTGATGTAAATCTGTAGATTAGCAGCTTCGCAATGCTCCTTTTCCCCTCCTCTCTTACTCTACAATCAAGCTAATCTCCTGCAGCAAACGGACTCCTCTTCCTAAGCCTCTCTCCATATATCCATAGCAATATCGGAGCAGGCCAGCCTATCACAACGCCCAACAGCGCCATAAGCGTGTTACCCCATCCGTAGCCCAGACGGTCGTACATCGAGGGGGCAAAAAGCGGGAACGCGAATCCGGCCAACGACCGCAATACGGTCGCGGCTCCAACCGCGCTGGCGGCGTACCGTTGGTACGAATCGACCAGAAACCCCTGCAGGCACTGGAAACATATGATGGCGCCGGCGGCGAACAGCACGGCCCCGATATTCGGCCCGATCCAGTGCGTCTTGTACTCGGCCGTCCACCCGTACACCAGCAGCCCCAGAGGGATCAGCACGGTGCCCGGCACCATCATCGGCACGCGGTACTCGGGCCGGCCGCGGCCGTACCGCCGCTTCAGCGCCAGGTACACGCGGTCCTGCAGCGGCGCGCACACCTGCGCCCCCAGGAAGAACCCGAGCCCCAGCGAGATGTAGTTCAGCCCCCCGATCCCCACGCTCATCCCGTAGCCCGCGGGCGCGGGGGAGGTGAAGAGCGTGGGGAAGGAGGCCAGCATCAGGTACATCAGCCCGTACACGTACATCATGTACAGCGCGATGCACTGCACGATCACCTGCGTCGCGAGCAGCCGGAAGGGCCGCGTCATGGCCGTGCCGAGCGCGCTCCACACGCTGGCGCCGCGCCCGGCCTCGTCGAACGGCGTGCGCAGGTCGGGGCTCGCGGTCTCGGCGGCTAGGACGCGGCGCTTGCGGTCCAGCAGCACGGGCGCGTAGGTCTCGCGCAGGAACAGCAGGCCCGCGCCCTGGATCGCGGCGTCCGCGATGCACGTCGCCCAGAACGCCCACCGCCACGTCGTGGTCTGCGTGACGAAGGCGCCGGCGATGGGGCCGACGGCCGGCCCGAGGAGCGGCGCCAGGCTGTACATGGACATGGCGCGCCCCCGCTGCTCGGCGACGAACAGGTCGCCCAGCACGCCGCCGCCGATGGCCAGAGACGCCGACCCGCCTAGCCCCGACAGGAACCGGAAGGCGATCAGCTGCCCCCGCGTCCGCGCGAACCCGCACCCCAGGTTGAAGCCTAGGTACCCCAGGTTCGAGAGCTGCAGGACGGGCACGCGGCCGTAGAGCTCGGAGAGGGGGCCCCAGCTGCGAGGGTGGGTTAGTAGGGTGGGGAGATGGGGGGGGGATAGGGGGAGTGCTTACGCTAGGGGGCCAAGGGCGTAAGCTAGCACGAAGATCGAGAGCACGATGTTCCGCATGACTAGAAGGGTGGCATGATGTTAGGATCTTTCTTCTAGGCTAGAAGGGGTAGATTCTTGACTTACACCCCTCAGGAATATCCAATTCCTCGCCAATAGCCGTGAGGCCGGGGGCCACCATGGACGAGGAGACGGGCGAGACGAGGGTGAAGATGGATACTATGAATACGACACCCCACTTCTTGGAAATAGACCAGTTCTTGGGGTTCTCGGGGTCCTCGGGCCCGTCCCAGGTCACGAGGTTCGGGTCGTCGGCGACGGACGTCTTGTCTTCGGACTGCCCTGGCTCCAGGTCGAGGTCCCGCCGCGATTCGATCCCGTCCCGCACTTCGGAGACGGTCCGCGAGATGGCCCTCGAGGACAAGTGCTCGGGGACGTCGAGCCGTTCCTGGTACGAGTAGGTGCTGGCGGTTTCGGAAATGCTGTTGCTGTTGCTGTTGGAGTTCGACGGGGATTTCTCTAGCTTTTCGTCGTCTTCTGTCCTGGTCTCCCGCGCAGCTACGTTCGGACCCGTGCTCGAGCCATGGCGTGCTTCCGTCTCCTTCTCTATCTCTGAATCCTTCATTACCACACACTTCTTGAGTTCGATACGCCCTGGCAGCTTTAACAACCTTAGGAATTTTTACTAAAATGGTTGAATCGGAATCGTTTGGCGAATTTAAATAGCTTTTTTCTCTAGCTTTTATCGCTGCAGTCTGTCGATTGTCTTTTTTCAACGATGACCCCAAACTCAGTAGGCCCCAGTGACTCCAACTTATATATCAGTCAAACCAAGTCAAAGCGAGTTTCCCCCTAGATAAGTGAGCGAGTTAATTGCCCATTGGACGGCATTAAGGTCGAAGAAGCACAAACGACGGCGCGAAGATCGTTCATATGCTACGTATCCTCGCGTCTTCGGTCTAAGATATCTGTGAGACGGGTGTGACTCAAGAGGCGAACTGTCCCAGCACGGTGCGTCGGACTTATAATAAGTTATTATACCTTTTGCGTCCATCACAAACGAGAGGGACATGCCCCGATTGCTCAACAAACAGTGTCTATAGGCGGGCCTATCCGGGGGGGATCAGACTGTGGGACCTAGGGTAAGAAGGACCGCTAGATGCAGGTGATCTGGAATTGCCCAATCAAGGCAGGCTAGCGACGTTCCGATCTCGTCTCTGTTGGGAACTCCCGAGCAGGGTAACCGGATACAGGTGGTCTAAGGATTCGCAGCTTCGAGCGGGATAGGTGAGAGGCTGGATACGACGCCGGCAGTCGGCACCGAAGGCGGGCTATATCGTAACCGCATCACCTAAGACTAGAGTTTTGACGGGTGACTAATTCTTGTGAAGGTCGGTCAAGGGTCGGTGAAGGATTTCCTCTCCAAAGATGACTACGGGTCGTGGAGAGCGACGGAGTTAAGCCATATTAAAAACCGGCTGATGAGATTAGTAGAGGAAAAGCGGACTCGGATTGGTCAGTTACGTCTATCCAGCATCTAGGAACCAGCCATCCTCAAGTTATAAATCAAGATGTTTACTATAACTAGTCCGACTCTTCGGCGATAGCTATCGAGAATCGGCTATGGTGTCACGGTCAATATAATAACTATGCTACACCTACGCTGTATGTTTTAACTATTTCGGATATACCTAGCAGTTGGCGCTATAACCGCTTATACGGATTTGTAACCACTTTCCATCCGTATAAGAGGGGGTTGGGGTTGAATTAAGAAATTCATAAAATACCAATGCCAAGCGAAAATCGGCTTACAAGATTACCAAGGGAAATGTGCTTTTCTTAATACACATATACAGCATAATGAAGCTGGTAATAGGAGTATATCACGTGGTCCGCGAAGAGCACGATAATGACCACAACTTTAACGCTGTAATACTCATACCGTTCATACTGACACATCGCATCCCGACGAAGTACCCGTGGTTACCCGGTGCTTATCCGGGAAAAAGCAGGAGGGAAATCCGGCCGGGGTCGGCGATTCCCGTGCCAAGTTATCAAGCTGTCGAGTTAGAGAGTTGTCGATCGTTATGCTGTACACGGGGGAAACGGACGAACACATTGTGGAAGAGTTTCACGAGTCCTTTCTGTGTAAAAATATTAGCTGCTAGCGATATGAACAAGTTATATGTAATTTCTAAATACAATGTGGTAAAAGAATGATTTGGCTTAACTAATGCGAAATGAAGTCTTCATTTATGTCATTTATTGAGTACGGAAGTGATGTATCTATCTAGAACCCCGGAAATTCAGGGGTTCTATCGATAAGCTAGTTCTATCTTATCGTAGAAGCTTGGACCGTTCAATTTAGCTATCATCAAACCCGTGGGTCAATCCCCCACACGTGATCATCTATCTAGAATTTTTTGGCGGGTGCAACCAAAGTTCAAGATCGAAGTCTGCGAAACCTCGAACGGAGAAGTCTATTTCGCATACGGAACTAGGAACCGCAGCCCCCCTAGAATGAAGCCTAGAAAGTTTTACGGCCTCAGGCGGCCGGTGAGTTATTTCGCACGAGAATCGATCCCCCCAATTGGCTTTCGCACGCACTAATTCATTTCTGTCTTTTGCCCTTCGTCTAGAAACTCCGGCAGAGCTGGAACAAGTACAACCTCTTCAACATCCAGCGGTTCATGGACCCCCATGTCGGCAGCGGCGACAGCAGGACCTTCTTCCAGCAGAAGTGGCGGGCGAAGGGCATGATGAGGAACTACCACGGCGAGCACGTCGTCGAGCGCAAGTGGGTGCGCATGTTCAGCCGCCGCCTGCTGGGCGTCGTCGACATGGACACCAAGTACATGGCCGAGCACGACGGTTCCGAACTGGCCGCCGGCAGGGGATCCGGGAAGGACGATCCGCCGAATTGGGACGAGCTGAATGTTGGCAGACCTCGTACAACCCCCTACATGATGATGACCTTCGCGCCCATGGAGCGACGGTTGGATATCGCCGTCTTCAGAGCCATGTTCGCGAGTAGTACGAGGCAGGCGAGGCAGTTCTGCGTCCACGGCAATGTCAAGGTCAACGGCAAGGTGGTACGTGTTATTCCTAGCATACCTACTAAATTCATATTTAAACATTGCTAATAAACAAACACCAAACTAACAGATGCCGTACCCCGCCTACCGTCTCAACCCCGGCGACATGTTCCAAGTCGACCCCGAGCGCGTCCTACTCGCAACCGGCGCCCCCAAAAACGACCGCAACAAAGTCCGCTGGAGGAACAGGGAGAGGAAGCCCCGGGTGGGCGAGAGTAGTGTAAATGCCTCCAAAGCCACCGAAGGAGCGGAGACCCCCGCCGAAGGAGAAGAAGAAGAAGCTTCCGAAGCCAAGGAGGCAGAGGCAGAGGCGCCGGAGCAGGACCCGGACACGACCGACAAGCCCGAGGCCGCCCCGGTCGACCTGAAGCCCACGCGGGAGTACATCCTGGAGCTCGCGTCGCGCGCCAAGGACATCCTGAAGGAGCAAGACGTCGGCGCGCTGCAGAAGCAGCGGCTGCGGCGCTTCGTCGTCAAGATGCGGCGGATGGTGTCGCAGACCGGGCGCCCCGACGCGACCCCGGCCCAGATCGCCGAGGAGCTGGCCGCGCAGGTCGGGGGGCTCGCCCTGGGCGGGACCTCCGGCCCGGCCCCCTCGCCGTCCGGCCCCGCCTCCTCCGCCCCCTCGCTGTTCGGGGACGCCAGCCTCGCCAGCCTCAGCAAGCACGAGCTGCGCAAGCTGGAGCAGCGCGTGGCCGAGCAGATGCGCGAGGAGGAGGAGAACCCCTGGGACCCCTCCAAGCCCTACAAGACGCCCTGGCGCCCCCGCGAGTTCATGTCGCCCTTCGCCTTCATCCCCAAGTACCTCGAGGTCAACCAGAACATCTGCGCCGCCGTCTACCTGCGCCACCCCGTCGCCAAGGTCGGCCGCGCCGAGGTCCCCACCCCCTTCCCCGAGAACGTCAACCAGCTGGCCTTTAACTGGTACCTGAGGCGGAGGTAGAGCCGAGGAGGACTACGGCTTTATCTGCACGTACGGACGGTCATGAGCTATGAGCTATGGTATGGTAGGGAGAATGGCTTTCGGGTAGGCCGGCTTGCCTCGATTGGAGGGCGCGAGCTAGACAACGAATATATCGTAGGCCGACCTACGCTACGGGGCTATGAGCAGGGCTTCGGGACGTTTTGTACCGTACAAGCGCACATCGCCTAAGAAGCTGCTTAGTGGTTATAGCCTGCGAGGCTACTTGCCCCAGTACTGCCTTCAATGGGCAGTCTGATGGGCCAAGATTCTTCTGTGTACATACGTAGGTATCTATATGGAGATAACATGTACAATATGATGTATATGATCACAATCAACCGCTTTGATTAAAGTCGTTTCCACGTGTAACCCAGCGCCGTATTCCGATGTGTGATGAGCCGGGTCACTTTAGAGTCGTACTTGACCAGTAAGAATACGGCAGATAGACAATAAAAACACTCAGAGAGGTAAGTTAAGCCCGGTTATACGTACACCTACACCTAAAACCAACGGTGGGCAATAGAAAAGTCAAGGAATCAGTAGCAAGACATATCTACTGCAAGGTTAAATACCGATGGTTTCAACAAAGTTCCAGTTTACAATTTTGCAAGCTATTCGAATTAGAAAAGCAAATCACAGGGGACTAGAGCACAACAGTCACAATACATAGAACACTTTAGATAACACACTTTACTTCTTCATTAACGGCAAACTCGATTCCTAAGAAAAAACATCATCCTTTTTAATTCAGGCGACCTAAGTTGAGAAACACATCGAGGCTAGAAACACAAGGAAAACACAGGACTGTGGGTTGACGCAAGGAAAACCAAGAGCAAGCCAAGTTCGTGGCCAGACGCGTGTGCGGACGTCGAAGGGGGGGGATCCTTCCTCTCCGGATGGCACTAGCCGACGAGGCACGTGTGGACACCCATCCTGCGAGTCAGAAACATTACTCCTAAAATACAGGCATCTAATTTTGCAGGGAGCATTCAGCTCTGACATTCTCCTCCGTATCCTCCACGAACACACCGAGCCGCCTATCGACTTTCTGTCTCAATTCCGGGTATTTTGTCGTAACAGCTGAAAAAAAGCAAGCACATATGATCGTGAAGGGAAATGAATGATAGGACAGACACTCCGATAGAGGCGACGAGAACCATGTTGTCTATTTGGGTTTTCGATATTCGCGGGTCATCTGACCAGTAGACGAGGAGGGGATATAATAGATGATGCCTCTTGTACCTATTCGCCATATGCCATATGCCATACCTACCCCATGCATGATAAGGCGGCCTAATGTGCAGATGCTCGGTGGAATAGGATACAGTTCATCAAAATCCTGAACCAAGTATATCTCGCCGTAATGTTCAAGAACGCCGGAAAAGCAACCCCAGATATCTGGAAATTTCGCCTATCAGGAAACAGCTTTTTGTCCTTCGCATGGTAGCTGTTGAGTAGGGCTTTTTTAGTACCACTAACCACGACTAGGTGAGCCCCATTCGATAATTGTCACCAGGGACAGGTATCTCGTGAGGTGCATTAGTTGATGAGTAATTAAAAGAAGAGAAGTTGAATAGACAGATTGGTGAAGTGAAGCAACGCGGTAGGCGGGTACTGTATGGGCATCATGAAGGCTCTGGCGTGGATCGTAGAATAGAGGAAGTCGTAAGAGATTAATTCCGCAGAGAGAAACCCTTTCGCTTGCCCTCCTTCTCTATCGGTCTTCCGCTTTCGACTCTAGACTTCTTCTCTTCGAGCTCCATCCGTTGTCGTTCGAGTTGTTCCTTCATCTCCCTATGACGAGCATACAACTCTTCTTCGCTCTGTTTCAGCTTGCTCTCCTTCTCGGCTACCTTCTGCTGGAACACCATCTTCATCTCTGCCTCCATCTTGGCAAGCTTCTGTTCGTGTAAGGCACGCTCTTCCTCTTGCTTGACGGCAGGGTTAACCTCCTTGAAGACGCTGGGGTCCTGAGCAACACCCATTGCGGTGAGCTTATCAGTACGGTAGTTCTCATAGAGGCTGTTGTTGGTGTGTTCCTTGAGCTCTTCCATGTGAGTTCGGATGAGCATCTGGCGCAGCTTGACAAAGTCGCAGTGCTCCTCGTTGTCGACCTCGATGACACCCCATGGGTAACGACGGCCACGGACTTTGCGTCCATCGGCGTTGGTGACTTCACTGTTAGCACCAACAACGGCGAATGGCACCTTGGACATGATCTCGTTGTTCTCGGCGATGGTCTCCTCATCGTCCAATTCGTATCGAGGTCCCTCGAAGATCTGAATACTGTGGTGCTTGATATCTGCTAGAATCTGCAACGGGGTTAGATATAGTAACCAACCAAAGTAATAGGTAAACTTACTCTTGACTTGAAACTGACAATCTCTTCATCGGTAAGAGTATCCGACTTAGCGATAACGGGAATCAAGTTGACCTTGGTGTGCAGACGACGCATAACCTCAATGTCCAAAGGCTTCAGAGAGTGACCAGTGGGTTGGATGAAGAAGACACAGGCGTGGATACGGTTGTCAACGATGTTCATGCGGTTCACCTTGTTCTCGGCATCTAGGTAGGCATCGTAGCGCTGTTCGATGTTGTCAATGATGGGTCTCCACGACTCATCGTTGTTCACAAAGTCTCCGAAACCCGGGGTGTCGACAACGGTCAAACGTAGACGAACACCAGCCTCCTCAATATCTGCGCTGATGGATTGGATAGAGACGGTCTTGGGTATTATGTCAAGGCTAGGTCCCTTGCGGTCCTTGGGCGGGTACAGCGAAGTGTTGAACAGAGTGTTCACCAGTGTAGATTTACCCAAGCCAGATTCACCTATAATTCACCAAGATTAGCCATCACATCGTCAGAAATGGGAAGTTTGATACATACCAACTACCATGACATTGAAGTTAAATCCCTTGCGGACGCTCTTGCGATGCCATTGGTTTGGCAAGTTAGCAAAACCGACATAGCCTGTCAGCTTCCTTCGGACAATGTTCCTGCTGTCATTGACGATGGGGCCCGAAGAAGGCACCGCGATCGGGGCTGTGAGCTTGAGGTCAGAACTCGGCGGAGACGACGGTGGAGGTGAGGTAGGCTTGCCTTCGGTAGGCGCAGGCGACGCTATCGAACCGTTTGCGGCTATTATATGTTAGCTCGAGTTATCCAACGCCATGATCATGTAAGAGAGAAAATTGCAAGAGCGTGTCCGAAGAGATATACCGGTGAGCGGTGGGTTTATGTAGAGCTCTTCGTACGAAATGGGCTTGTGAGGCCCAAGAGACGGAGCATCGACAACCAGCATGCTCCGGTAATGACGAACTGGTGGCTGATTTTCCTGGTCCAATAGACTGCTAGACCTCACTGAAGGGACTGGAGGCGTGGTCGACTCTCTCTGCGGCACAGTGAAGTTCTCCATAAAGTGATTGTTGTCCAGTTGAACACTCCGAGCTCGTGCCTTGCTGTGGGGGTTGAGAAAAGCCGGCATTCTATGAATGGTTGTTTCTTTTGTTTTCTGATATTTTTTTCTGGCTTTTGAAGAGGGGGCAGCTTCTAACGATGGCCAAATATTCCAAAGAACCAAAAAAGTGAAGCCCAAGAATTGATAGATCAACCAAAAAACGAATGGGAGGACGTTCGGTAGGCGAGAGTGTTTGATGTTAATGGGATGGGAAAGGTGATCGATCCAGAGAGATCATCCACTAGGATAGAGATAGACACTCCAGGTCGGATAGGTGCCGACTTCCATATTATCGGCTACTCTTGCAATTTTCCTCTCCATGAAACGGGTGGCTGCATCAGTAAAGATGGAGAAAGCGCTTACCCATAGTGAATATGTCAATAGATGTCGGAACTTAAGAGATATGGTGAATGGAAAGCGCGAGGTCAAGTCTAGAGAAGTGACAATGTTAGTTGCGAGATTCAACGCTGCTATTGTTGGTGTATTTGAGGAGATGAGGATGAAGATGTAGATGGCTCCTGAAAAGGAGAAGAGAAAAAAGATAGGAGAGCTATCGCAACGAGAGCGAGAAGCGAAGAGCGAAGAGCAACAGAAATCAGGTTGCTACGAGGGAAGAGTTGCTACCGAGGTAGGAAACCAATAGGAGTAATTTGTTTATGTGTGCATGTAGATGAAGTCGCGGTGCAAAAGTTGAATGTCCACGTACCTAAAATGATGACTTCGAGTCGCGTGTCGATTCACGTCTTGCGACGTTTCAAACAGTTTGTCGAAGAAACGAGCGAAAGAAAGTAAAGGTATTGGAAGGGGAAACCCGAGTCTGCGCGCACCTGTTATCTCGTGAAGTTCTAGAGAATGTCAAGATTGCAGTAAAAAGAAAAAAAGATGAATTGGAAGAATGGTTGGTAAAACGAAGAACCAATCTACCAAATTAGGAGGTTGTAGATTAACGGGAAGAAGAATTTACCTTTACGTGGGAAAATGAGGTTGATGGTGTGCGACCCGACCTCCTGTTTCTAGTCTCCTCTCAACTCAATCAAAAAATCAAATTTGGGGCCCTGGCCATCTTGCTTCAAAAGGGGCTTGGGCTCGTGTACCATTGTATCTTTGTACCCGTACCTGAGTAACTCTATTAAGTGTCTCCACTTTACACTAACAGATTACAACTAACTTTCCTACTGGGTTCTGTTAATGCGCCAGGGCCAAGTGAAACAAGGATACCCGTTGCACTCTAGTTCTCTAGACACTCGTGGGTGTCAGTGTGTGGCTAAGGATCTTAACTACAGGGACCTATGAACAGGGGTTCTCACTAAGTTCAAGCTTATTGATTGGTCAAAATCTCCAATTGGGCGGAGGATTTAATCAACTGCAGTGGTTAGAGCTCTTTTTTTTTTCTTGCAACTGCATCGGCTCTGCAAGCTCTCTGCCACCGGTGCCACCTCATCATATCACTACCGTCGCCCTTCTGTTTCTTTCTTCTCTTTTTTTTTGTAGGCGTTTTTTAATCCCATGGGCATTCTTTTCTTTCCCGCGTCCCGTCCTTTACAAAATAGGCAGGCTGTCTATCGGAAGCATGCATCGGATAGTAACAATCACGCCCCCAGTTGAAGTTCTATGAACTAGGTACCTCCTATGTGCCTTGGTATTACGGTAATTTCAATATGGAATCCACTCCCAGAAAACGCGTTTAGTTCTATTGAGGTATCTAGGTATATGCAGCTTTGACCCAGTATCTGAAAATGTACTGTAGAGATTAAGCCGACTTGACCAACTTGACCAACTTGAACAAGCGACCAAGCATATCCTATCCCAATAAGCCATAGATGCAAAAATATCGATCGAGGTTAGGGAGGATTTCCCCAATCGCAGGCGTTCGCAGGTCCTCGGGGCGACGTAGGCCTCTGCATAGATTCGTATTTAAATGGTTTGTCGTACGTAAACCTGTATGTACGAAGTACCTACATGCGCTATATGCGTATGTGACGACTTTCCGCTCGTGTTCACAGGAAAAAAGAGAACAGGGAGTGAGAGCTAGCGATCCAACTAGTTGGTGACTGGTCGCAATCAAAAAGGTCACCAATTTGGCGTAGGATCGCATGTTGTTTGTGGGGAAGCCATCTAACTTACATAACCCCTAGGTATGCAATGTACGTACCGCATACGGGAACACTCGCTCCGTTCTCCGATCCCTGCGTCTTGCATAGTACGTACCTTCCAAGTTACATTAATCCATAAATATCAAAAGCTTCATCTGTATGTCAAACTAAAAAAGGAAACATATCATCGCTAATCTTATACTAGAGGCTTGAATCTACAGTCATGTCGAATATCTATTAGCGCTTAGATGAATTATTACCGTGCTGAGCATCCTAAGGAACACCCAACTTGGTGTATGTAGGCAGGTGTCCAAGCGAGTCTGCCGGTAGTTGACCAGGTCCCATGTTTCATTAAACGATTGCCCAGATGAGCAGAAGGATCAAGAGCTAGCTGTTACTCCAGACGCCACTTCAAAGATCTTATTATAAAAAGCAAGTGACTATGTATGAATAGAGGGTTAATAGAAAGCATGAGTTCCAACAAGCTGAATTAATTCGAAACTAAGAGTAGATACCTATCTACCATAATAACTCTACTTCGATAAACTTGCCAGGTGTATGTAGCGATATTCCTAGGTAGTTGAGTTGCAAGTATTATACTCCGATACCTAAGCTGGAGCTTCATTAAATATACTGAAGTATGACTACCTACTCAAGTAATCGCATACTCTTATACGTCGACCTGTCACGATGCGAGCCTAGCAGATGGAGAAACAACCATGTTGTTACGCAAGGAGCTCTAACCCCTTGTGCCTACGAAACGCGGTATACATACACAGCGTGCCTTTTGTCGGCTCTGTTCCAAGACTAGCCCCCATGGTCCCCTAAGGGCTGAGATCCCATCCTACCGGGTCTCTAGACCAGACCTTAAGGCTATCCTCCCAAGGGGGCGAGGGATAGTAGGTAGAGAAAACCTCTAACACAACCCATAGTCCTATTATAAAGGATATTTTGCGTAGACTGGAAAGTTTATATCCGCATAATTCCACGAAGTGTTCGTTAGATAGTCCCGGTATAATGGAATAAGTACCCAACCTTACCTTGCGTTGAGTATGATGCCAACAAGGGAGTAACAATTCTTCCATTTTATGATATGAAAAGGCTAGTTCATAGTTAGAATACTATGTCTACTCTTAGCATAGCAAGTAAAGTGAATATCCGGGACGTCAAAAGGCACGGTATCTTTGCCAAAAGGCACGGTGACCCACATGGTTTATACCCATTACAGCTTAGCAGTGTGGATACTTGATCTTACAGTACAAAGCCTATACAAATTTAAGTACCTTTTCTACCCCTCCATGATATTATCGTTGACCTTGCTGTCGCCCCCTAACAACCCTTCCTGTTGCTACCGCAGGCGCTGTAAAAGGTCCCCCTACCTTGTACAGTCATTAACAGCTCTTATAGCCAGCGCTGCCTAGGAGGCTTATCGTAAGATATATCCCTTCTAATACAGCCATCTCGCCGCTGGGTCCCTTGTTTTGGCTAGGTGGTTATTATAATAATCTCGTCTTATTGTTAAGAGGCGATAGCAAGGTTAACGATGATATTAAGCAAAGGCTGGCAAAAAAGGTACTTGAATTTGTATGGGCTTTGTACTGTAAGATCAAGTATCCATACTACTAAGCTATCCCCACGACCGCCAGACATGGGTCCAAAAAGCATCCACTGAAATCAGCCTTTCTAGCCAATTAAAAGACAGTTTACGAGAAACTAAACATGGTATAAAGTAATTAACCAATCACATTCAACGTTTATGCTTTCCCCATGTCCTTCATGAAGTGAAGGCTTTAACCTTTTAAGGAAAATCGATAAGGAATTACAAGGTTAAAATTTGATTTTTAATTGGCCGACACAAGTGTTTTTTAGTGGATGCTTTTTGGACCCATGTCTGGCGGTCGTGGGGATAATAGGTATAAGCCGTGTGGGTCACCGTGCCTTTTGACGTCCCGTGAATATCGCTTTTAACTACATATCATTTAGATTTGGACTATCATACATTTAACGGACTATATAAACACCAAAGGTCGGTAGCTACAGTTAAGATTCCATGCATTTTAATTTTGAACGTCTTGTTACATCATGGGACGTAAAGAGTACGAAGTGCTGCTTTACTTTATCAATTTAAATACCTATGTTTTCTTACTTATTCGTGATTTAGGTTAACAACTTGTTATTGTTAAAATCCGAAGGAGTCGAATAGAGCTTCCAATATCATGCTACTCTCGAACATTCCTAGATATAAACTCGATAGCGAGCACGATTAATGATCATACCTACCTAATACATGTAATATCGTCTCATCGGTTACTAGGTATAACTTTCCTTATCAACCTAGATCTATTATAATATCAACGAGACTAGTATTCTTAAAGTACCTACATAAGAATAGAAAGAACATCGTAGCAAGCAAGTCCAAGTTATAATTAAAAAGGTATTGTAACTTTCATGTTTAAGTAACATGACTTATAGAGTAAAGGGGAGCGTTAAGAGTAATTATTTGCATCATTACATCATCATGAACTGTAAATGTATCTAACCCGTTCCCTAGATGAGACAAACTATCTAAACACCTTCTACTCCCTCGGATATCATGACCGCCGTCTAGTAAGACATAACCAAAAAATCTAACCCATTTATCTTTTAAAAGTTTTCCTAATCACCATCCCCCTCTAATCCAGCCATGCCCTTATTCCGCCGAAACCGCAAACTTACTCAACCGTCTCAGCCTCGCACCGAAGAAATACAGCACCCAGATGCCCACGATCCCAATGGTACTCAAGCCGCCTAGCAGACTCGTCCCCCGCGCTACGCCCAAGTTCGCAAACAGTGGGCGCGCGAACAGGATACTCGCGAACGCGAGCGCGGAGCGGAAGAAGTCGTTGCCGGCGAACAGGCTGGCGGCGTAGCGGGGGTAGCTGAGGGGCACGTAGACGAAAATGCACTGCATGACGACGAACACCGAGGCGCCGTACACCGTGATACCTATGGTCGGCGCGATCCACGGCACGTCGGGGCGCGCCGTCCACGCGAAGATAAACAGACCGATCGTGGGCCCGAACGCGGCGCCGAGCGCGGGGACGAGCCTGTTCTCGTGGATCGGAAAGCCCTGGTGCGCTATTCGAGGATTCATGTAGAAGTACAGGTATGCGGTGTACGCGACGACGCCCATCAGACAGGCTACGAGCACGCACAGGAACACGAGGCCGACATGTCCGGCGTCCATGCCGTAGTAGACGGGGTACACGAGAGGAAAGACCTCGAAAAAGGAGTAATAGATGCCGTAGATAATCGCGGTGTATGTCTGGACGAACAGTATCGCCGGGTCCTTGAGCGTGATCTCGAGGGGTTTAATGAGCGCGTCGATGATGACGGCTCGCTTGTCCATGTTGCGCTGGTCCATCTCTGACTGTGACATGAAGCGCCCGTCACCTGTGAGTTTGCGCAGGCGTTGCGCCCGGCGGAGGAGCAGGTTCGGGGTCGATGTTTCGGGGAGGAAGGCAAACATGGCCAGGAAAACAGGGGACGCGGCCCAGATTATCTCGAGGAGCGACCATCGCCAGCCCATGACCGGAACGGAAAACCCGGAGAGCAGCGGGCCGAGGGCGGGCCCGCAGTATGCGGCGCTGACCCACGCGATTAGAGCGTATGGCAGGGACATCTCGCTGTACATATCGCCGAGAGAGGCGGCGCCGTTCGCTAGACATGGCGAACCGAAGAACCCTTGGAGGAATCGGAGGACCATTAATCCTGGGTAATTGGTCACTAGCGCGGTTGGAATAGATATAATGACGAACAGAAACATCGTTATGATGTAAACTGGGTTCCGGCCGATGCTAGGTAGCTCGCTAAGAGGCGAGAATAACAACGGGCCGAGTCCGTATCCTAGAACGAAGAGGGCCAAGCCTAGAGAGGCCTCTGTCACATTAACACCGAACTCTTCCATCACACCCTCGGCTGAGGTAGTGTAGATGGCGCTTGACGTGTACACGACAAAAGTGTAGAGACATATTATAACAGCCACCAGCGCCCGACGCAAGTTAGACCAATTCCGAGGGTTGTCTGGGTCATCGGTATAGTACCAATCAACAAGAATCGCGCCATCTTTCGTCTTTTTAGGAACGATAGGTGTTGACTTCGTCTTTTCGAGTTCGTGTCGTTGGTCAACCTCATACCGTGCTTCGGTGTTGTGGAGAGTCTCGGTTTGGCTCTTGGCCTGGGTCAGGGAGGCGTTGTACGACGCCGGATCTATCACATCTGCTTTTTCGATTTGACTCTCTTCGTCGTTGGGACCCGGAATTATTGATTTAGAAGTCGAGGAATCAAAGTTTAGAGGATCTGATCGATATTCTGATGAAGTGAAGTCGATCGAGTCCGACTTCTGTATTTGCACCCAGGCTTCCGGGAGCTCAAAGTCGGATTTCTCTTCGGGATATTGGAACACACGGTTACCCGTAAGGAACCGTATGAACTGCCCTACTGGGGCATCACGAATAATATTTGACATCGTATTGATGTCACTTATATGACGATTTCCAAGATGAAGCTGGCCTGTATGTTGCTTTTGGTGATAAAGCACAATTGTGAGAGAGGATGAGAAAAAAAACTTCTAGGCCGATACTAGATGAGATGATAAAGAACTGACCTGAAGAAATTCATCTATATAAAAATACGAATGTTATATAGAGATGTCTTCACCTGGGTTGACTCACCTCGGATTTATGTATTATGGAATGGGGGATACTGATATCACGTAATCGGACATAGATCTCCATGGTCTCTATTTCCAATCTCCATGATGTAGAAACGGAACGAAAAAAAAAAACGATACCAAATGCTGGTTTCTAAGCTAGACGGCGGAATTTTGCACATGAAGATGACCAATCTCTGCTCGTGAAACGAGTAAGTTGACAAGCTGAACAGTGAAGATCGAAATAAAGAAACGAAGTGGGACTTTAGATCTTGGTTATCTTTAGCGTTCTTGGCGTAAGACTTGAAATCTGGATCAAAGAAGATCTTCTCAGATTGGATGAGAGTCGTAAAGATATGTAAATAAGTAGATAAATGGGTGAGATGTTGAGTCAGTAGTGGATCTTGACTCGCAATCTATATGTCTCCCAATTGGTCCCAGACTGCCGGATTTAGCTTCATTTTGCCTAGTGATCCTTACATATGTAGCTAGATCTAGATAGGCCTTTATGAATTTATCAGCGATATATCCGGATCTAGTAGTAAGAACGCCATTTTTAAGTTTTGGTTTAGACTTTGCGTCATCTTCAGGGGGGGTCGGAATTGAGCCGAGCTTTGTAATCTGAAGTGAACATTTTCCCAATGTAAAAATAATTACGCCGGATTCGAGAGACATATGAAATGTCTTAGAGCACGTGTTAGTAATAGATGCCCCATATGTTGAGGAGCTGAATTTCGTATATTGTAAACATGCACGTATGGTAATTCCTTGTGAATGTTGAAGTCTGTTGATTGAGTCGTCGTCGGATCCACTAATTACATGTGCATAGGTCCTTCTGGGTCTCGATATCCAGTACTTTCCATTATTGCATTGTTTTTGATATCTTTGGAAAGTTAAAATGTGAAGGTGAAGAGCGTCGAGCCTTCTGTAGTTGCGACTTGAAACTCGAAAAACTTTACTGTATATATGCAGTGCGCTAATGAGTTGTAATCAAATAATCGAACCTGGGAAGTCACGAACGTTGAAAATCTTTATTTTTGATTGATGTTGCACTACGCCCAGTCTGATAATGCTTTAAGCTTCTGGCCCTGGTCACTCTCTGGTGGCACAGTGTCAACTAGTATCGGGGGTAACCCTTCTATAGACGTGGGAAAACCAGCGTCTGCTTGGGCCAACTCTTTCTGTCTTTGCATACCGTCGAGTAGTTGCTGCACTTCTGTGTCGATAGCCATGCCTCGCTTGCGACACCCTTCGATGAGTTCCTGCGCTCTGATATCCTCTGCTTGGATACACCTCCTGATAAGTGCTAGAGCTGAACCTCTGGTCATCCACCAATTATTGGGCAAGCCCGCTGTCTTGCTTGCCTTCATCTTTTCAAAGAATTGGAAGGCCGGCCCGTAGTCATCCTGTAGGCTGGAGATTCGGATCAAATGATCATATGTCGTCTCGACGGGCTCGATTGAGAAAGCTTGCATCTCAGTGAACAGGAAGTTCATCGACCTCTTCCTCGTACATTTGCTGAGCAGGATATGATAAGTCTCAAGATCTGGCCCGTCGGCGCAGATCTGCCGAACATTTCTATACAAGTCTAAGGCTGCTTTAAACTCATGATGAATTTCAGTAGCCTCTAAGACAACGTTGAATGCAGCACTGGGTACTTGATAATGTGATTTTAGCTCACTTAATATCGCCAAGGCATTATCCGCCTCTGAGGATGATTCGCGGAGAATTCGAAAAATCGATCGTGTGCTAGAGAGGTCAGGACGTAAACCTGCTTTGGCCATGATACAAATGACCGTAAACGCTTTCCAAAGGTTCTTCTGCCGGGCATGGATGTCTACAAGAGGTTCGTAGTGGTGTAATTCAAGTTTTCTGCCACGGCTCGAAAGCATTTGAATTGCGCTCATAGCTAATGGTGCATCCTCATGGGTGGACGCTGTATTGAGTATGCTCATTAAAATGCCATCGGAAGGATATAAATATCCTGGCGAGACTGAATGATCCCATATGTATTTAATTCCATCGTAAAAAGCGTCTCTGCTAAAGACGTCGAGAAGGAACTGCCACGCATTTGAGGATAACGGCTCACCGGCGACATTTGCGATTTTTAATCGGTGCTTGAGGATCGAGAGCGCCTCCTCGTGGAAACCTAACTCCCCAAACGTGTAGAGAAATACCTCGTAGAGCCAATTTGGGACCGTGACGGGATTCTTTCGCATCTCTTCTAGTTTCTCTAGCGCGAGTTCGTACTGATTATCCCTCAGTAGTCCAATGATGATACTTATTAGGTCATCTGCTGTTGGCGAATACCAACGATTCCTCATCTCGAAGAGTACCTTATTTCGGAGGACATAGTTGGGATGGACAGCTGTGACCTGTGTTTCGATGTTAACTTAAGAAATGCAGTGTTATGATAGAGTTACCTCACTTCTAAAACAGCTTGATACACCTGTGGCGTAGTCGGAATTTTTAGTCTCTCCATTTCTCTGAGCAGCTCACGAGCAACCTCTGCGGATCCATGATTCTTATCGACATTCGCTCGAATGAGGCTCTCATAGAGCAAGGCATTTGGCCTCTCGTCCCTCTCCTTCACTAGGTATTCGACTAGCTTTACAACCGATAAATAAGTGTCTTCAGAAGCCGTAAGCTCCTTGAGAGCGGCGTATATGGTCTTCGTTGGGATTCTATCGAGTTTCGTAGCGAAAGCATCGACGCCCTGAAAGAGAGCTCCGGGAACCCACGGGTTTCGTTTCGCTAGTCGTTTGAGGTACCCGATCCTTGATTTTTCGAGTATTTCGTGGTCACTGAGACCGGGACTCTCGGTAGCTATGCGACGGTATTCTCGCCAGCTCTGTCTACAAGTGATGTGGGTATTGTTACCGGGGGGAAGAATTGGTCGTTGACGAGGATGACGAGGTGGGCCGATCAGCCTTGAGAGGGTGGTAATATCTACCGAGGGACATAAACATCTCCAGAGCCCGTCAATAGCGATGCGCTCCCTGGGCATCGCGTGGTTTAATACCAATTGACGTTGATCTAGGTAGTTTATATCTACCTCGTATGTCGCATTTAGAAATTCTATGTAGGTACGTACATCCACATGCATACAGTGCGTTGAAAAATGTTGATAAGAGATAAGGGAAAACTTTGGAACGTTGCAGTGCTACACAATTGATTTTCGCGCTTGACCCCAGTTGGCAGCAGCTGCCAGATCAAGTCAAGAACGTTGATTCACAAGTATTAACTGGCCATTCCTCCTCTTCGTCTATAACCGTGAACTAGGTAGGTTGTTGGGTTTTGACGAAGTGAAAGGCTTTCCATGGTACTTCAATGGAAGCAACTTGAATAGAGAAGGCCTGAGTCTCATCCTGGAGCGCACTTGAATTGTTGCTACCTCTCCCTCCTCTGTTGGACATCGGATCTGTAGTGTAATCACGGTTTAATACCGTTCGCGCCAACACCATTCTCGGCGGGCTGGGTATCCTCTTCGTCTAAAACGGGTGTATCCTAGCACTCTCCCAATTCTAGCAGCTCATAGAAGCTTGCTTATGCGCCTTCATACTGCCACTCGGGGTCCTTTAATATTGACTTCTTTGCCTGTACCTATACCATTCGCGTAGTACCGATTCAGCTTCACGAACCACGGCCTCTACCTCGACCTCTTCCTTGGCCCCGTCCACCACGACCACCTCTGTCGCCGCCTCTACCACCGTGATCTCCTCGTTGCTGGCCATGTCCGCCGCGGCCACCTCTGAATCCACCTTGTTGACCGTGCTGTTGTTCTTTAACAAGGTCGATGATCTCGTCTGGCACTCGGAGGTATTTGATCTATATGTCTTGTCAGCAATGCGCGTATGTATAAGCTAGGTGATCTTGTGTGGTAAAGCGCTCACGTTGTTTCCCTTGATGTAAACCTCGGGAAGACGGACGAATTTATCTCCTTCCTGTTTTCCAATATTAGCTACGTCTCTAGCTTGAGTACAAGAGTAAGGTTGCCTACGGGGCTCGTCTGGATAACCTCCTTCAGGGTCAAGTTCATCCATGTGTCGCATTGTATTAAATGGCCGTTTAAGGTCTCTCCATTCTTGAGCTCGACAAGCATAGGGTGTCCTTGGGCCGCGTTCAAAAGGCCGAGAGGTAGCTAAGAACGAGATTAGATTAGCGCAAAGTAGTATACCAAATGGAGAAGGTTAAGAAGTACCATTTTGGACGAATAGCTTGATTAGCTGTCTATGGCGACTGAGGTGAGTCGCAAGTAGGAGCTTAATCTTGAATTTCGCGACAAGGTAGGTATCTTTTGCTGATAGCGTGACAATTGAAGCTCGAATTCAAATGGTGGGGCAGCAGTGTTCCATTGCGGACTCTCCAGCCACATATGTCTTAGGTAATGTTCATCCCGTCCGAGGTCTGCCCATGTCACAACTCTATCTTGGAGCTCAGCCACTAATTCATTAACTAAGCCACATTATTGGCCATCATATTCCCCATCCCTCACAGGCTCCATGCGATACCGAAGCCCTTCTATCTTCTACATAAGAGCATGAAAATACTTTAATGAGAGCAACAATCAATTAATCGATCGTCGTATAAGAAAGTTTGAGTACCTATACATCTAGTTAATAATACCTATGTTAATACCTATGTTTTATTCCATTCAAATTCATATAATCATAAGAATATCAGTAGTATCTATCGGGTTTCAACATTTTGTGTTTACTCTATCTTGACTCGGGCAAGCCAGGCTTCAAATCCTAGACTGAAATTCTCGAACAGATTGCCGACTTGAATGCAGATGTACGTACATACATACATACAAATGTAGGAGACTTAACTACCATCTACCTAGATAGGGATGATGATTGGCCGAGTCTGTTTCTGTTTTGCTCATCACTTCATGATTGCGTACGAATCTATCCCTCAATTTTATTCGGCATTGACCTAGCTTAGTGCAAGCTGGGTTAGGAGGACTCGTCAGCTAGTTGAAGCTCATTGGCTAGACCGCCAATCATCCCTGCGAGATGATAGTTAGGCCTACACAGCCTCATATAGAGAGGCAGCGCTAATGGCCTTCGATCATTTCCAACAGAGATTGCTGGCGGTCGAAATAGTTTCAGGGCTAATGGATACCTACTAGGTAAATAAAATCTGCGTCCTGCTTCGTTTTACCCTGAAAATACCCTGAAAATACCCTGAAAATACCCTGAAAACTGACGAAATCGACAAAAACCCACACACCGGATTAGGGACGTTCGAATGTGGGCACATTTCCTGAAGTGATAATTGTCCGCGTGGCACCCCACCTATACCGCACCCTCGCGCCCTCATCGGAGGACCCGGGGCGTCTTACATATTCCTTTACAGCCCTCTTCGTGTAGGCAACCATATTTTGTCTCTCTTTCCATTTAGATCCTCTGTTGTGTGTGGGTGTTTTGTAGTCTTGCCATGCCAAGGCAACCTCACTTTGTCCATTAATCTTTCATACAACAACTTTTAGGTGCCTGGCCCGCGACGATGCGTGGCTACCTACAGGCTCCGTTGCTGCTAGCGCCGCTGCTGGCGGCGGCTCTTCCAACGAGGCATGAATGTGAGTCTTAACCATTTGCCAAGTATCATGAACACTTGTGACATATTTCTAACGTATAACTATTCAAGTTAATACCCCACATGCCTTAATCAATCTCGATATCAACAACTTTGAAGATGAAGTCACCCTTCAAGCACCTGTAAGTTAAAATGAAGGATTCGACATGAGGTCGCCCACTAACCGAGACGTTACTTAGTCTCTTCGCCTTAGCATCCTCGAGTCTACATCTCCATGCGGCTATGGAAATGTGACCCTTAATGACCAAACACTTGCGCAAGATGAGAGCGGTGCTGGTTCCGGATCGATCACGACTGAGCAGGGCAACATCATTCTCGCTAACTGGGGCTTCACCTGCGTGCACCTCGAAGATGAGTTTCAAGGACAGCTGATGACTTTTGAAGTCATCTCCGTAGATGACAGGAAAGTCGACGATGTTGGATTCGTCGTTCAATTTCAACAAATGGCCCCAGTTTCAGTGTCGTTAATCAACGGTACCGGGTCTTTTGTCGAGGTACCCATCCCCGGCGAGGACACCGACGAGCCTTCGAATAAAGAGACCTCGGCGCCCTTAGATGCTGAATTAGCTGAGTTGAAGTCTATGATGCGACAATTAGCGGCGCTCGAATATGCCATTTCTTCTAAGGTTCATCACATCTCCGAGACTTACGATTTCAAATTCAAGCGACCAGGTCACTTCCATTCGCTTTCCGATTGCGATAGCCTGAAGTGTGTCGTGAAAACGATGTATGTCCGGGCGAAGCACATGGCAAGCAAATTGTACGGTGGTGGATTTGAAGGCGAAGGACCGTTTGGTGGTAGACCGGGCAGGCATCATTGGCCATTCCATCATGGAGAGGGACACCATGGTCATCGACCTCATTGGATCCCACAGCATCATGGAGATGGAAACCACTCCCACCCATTCCCGCCTCACCATCCGCATCATGGACCTCCTCCTCATGGACCTCCTCATGGACCTCCTCATGGACCTCATGATGAACCCCCTTTTCATCATCCGCCTCCGCCCCCTTTCTGTGATTGTGGGCCACCACCACCACCACCTCCACCACCACCTCCTCCTCCTCCTCCTCCTCCGCCTCCGCCTCATGACTTCTGGGGAGAGCACCCTCCTCACGGCCACCCGCCACCGCCGCCACCTCCACCTCCACCTCCACCTCCTCCGCCGCCTCCGCCTCCTCCGCCTCCTCCTCCTCACCATTCCTTTGGAGATGAGCCACACCATGAGCATCCCGGTCCGGATGAGGGATTCCATAAGGAAATGGTAAGTCTAAAGAAAATACCATTTCAAAGCTATGTGTCGCTAATTATTTTAGGGCCCACCTGAGGACTTTGATGACGAGAGACCTGAGCGCCCTCTCTTTGAAGATGGGGGATTCCCCCCGCCAAACCACCATGGTGGACCACCCCACGAAGGCCATGGACCACCCCATGAAGGCCATGGGCCACATGATGAAATGGCACCGCCTCCTCACCATCCTCCGCATCACCCTCCTGTAAGTTTATCTAATAAGTATAAATATGAAATGATCTGCCTACTAACACCACGAAGCCCTTCGGCCCACCTGGCCTATTCCAGACCATCTCAATCATTCACGTTGGAGCTGTGATCATCCTGCTTGGTCTACTCGCTAGCGCCCTACACACACGCTGTTTCACCGTATCCCGCAGAAACCGACGTTCCGGGTGCGGCGGGCGACATGGAGCCGGGGAATTCCGCTGCCAGCACGATGATGGTTTCTGGGCTACTAGACGTGATGCCATCAACGCTAGGTACAGCGATATCGTCAGATGGGTAAAAGAGGGCTCGAGGCGCCAAGAGCTCGAGGAAGAGGAAAAGGAGGCCATCATGAGACAACTCCACGGGCCTGGAGGCGAAGAGGACAACCTGTCGACGACCATGGAGCAGGAGATCGCGCAGTTCCGCGCTGCTGCGAACGTTGTGGGCGATATCGTCGAAGCCGAGGAGGGACGATCTCGTTCTCGCGAATTTCCCCGTGAGATGCGACAGCACTACTCACCGCAACGCAGCGCTCCTACTCCCCCGTGCCCCACTTCAGCCTTTCCCGATTACGCTCTCGTCGACGAGGAACTTCCTGCCTACGACGAAGGAAGTAATGATTCTCGCTTCGTTGCCGACGGATTCAGATACACCCCCGGCAGCTCATGCTACACACCAACCGAGTCGTCGGCAACGGGATCATCTCTCGACGAGCATCTAGGGAGAAAGGATTAAGAAACCATGAAGATACAGATCTTGGTAAGGCGGCTGGGTTCTTTGTTTTATTTTAGTCATGTACGAATAGGGGCAGCGACCGGCGCATTATACTCCACTGCGAGGTAATGCTGGGGCTTTAGATAAACGGCCGCTGGCATAGCAGTGTTATGAAGCGTAATATCATAACAACTTATAAAGTTCATTCATAGCTTTTCAAGATGATTACAATCAGTAGAATTAAGTCATATTTTATTTGTTCATTCAAAATCTCGAATAACTGACGCTGTGCTTGATTCTAATCGTTAAACTTAGGTAAATACCTATCTAACTACGTACCGGTTCCGCAAATATCACAGGAATAATTAGGTACAGCGGACGCATTCAAAAGTTTTTACCATACTACATAGCTTAGTGACAGCTGGCGGGAAAACTAGTGCTGCTGTCAAACAGCTGGTTGTATCAGACTGCAGCTGGCCGTTACTCCATTTTCAGCTGGAAGCCAGATTTGGTATGGTAAAAACTTTTGAATGCGTCCGCTGTACTTAAGTACGATTGAAGCCTTCATTAGGTAACCATCCTTTATTGTATGGAGATTGCTTTCGTTAATTATTAAGCCGGGTATTGAATAGGCATTGAAAGATGTGCAATTCTCATAAAGCTTCACTGTTCAGATTCCGAAGATCTTGTTCTTTGAGACTTATCTCCTTAACTAACACGAGTCATCAGCTCTACAAAAACAAGTTTTAATACTTTAATACAACATATAGAATAATGGAATATAATTAGATAGAATTAAGGAACTATTTCAAAAGTGATAGTGAAAGTTACGTTTCTGTAGACAGTTGACCGAGCTACATCGCGTGAATACCCCGGGTCTAGAATTAAACTGTTAAGCAAAATAAGTGACATAACTCTCATTGATATAAACTACGGGAATATTCAATAGCATTTTATTCAGGATTAAAATAATTATATATAATCTATTTCTCTTCAAAGTTTCAAGAATGTTGCAACATCCCACGATATAATACACATATCATGCTAACAGCAATAGTATTGTCATGTTACATGCCCAATTATACGATTTTTATAGCTTTAACGTACCTATATTGTCCTACATTAATGTGAGTCACTTGTATATTTCTATCCAAACTTTTATTTCTTACGAATTGTGCAAGAAAATCCACGGCCGGGTGAATTTTTTACCTACCTAAGGTACCAACTGCTATTCAGTTGGTTACTGTTCATTATTTAATATGGACACATGAAGAAGTGAAAATCAGTTATAGTTATGATATTGGATGGTATTATTAAAATAAGACGGTAAGTTGCAACTAACTTAATGTGATCTCAACATATCTGACAGATGCTATATCGACGTCTAAATCAAGGAACTAACCTTAGGTTAGATCTATGAAGATACTCCCCTTGACTACGGAAAACAGTATTACTTTCTTCCTAAACTAGGCATGGAATTTGAGATTACTTAATAGAAGGGACCTGTGCTTGGTTTTCACACATGGAACTGTAGTCCCCCGTCACCTTCTTATTATCGTCTCCCAGCAACACCAGAAGGCGGTTGCTAGGCTACCAATTGGCTTTTCTTAGGAACTTCTATATGACCACCCACACTGTCAATCTACTGGATGTGAACTCAACTTTGATAATATGTCCAGTCCCCCACCTGGTTGAATTAAATTCCTTCCCTTCTCATCAGTTTTTCCTGGAACTGGCTTCCACACACAACTTCCCTTTTCATCAATTTCTCGTGGAACTGGCTTCCACAGATAACCTCCCTTCTCATCAATTTCTCGTGGAACTGGCTTCCACACATAACTTTCCTTCCATCATACACCATCTCTGCCTTCAAGCTCATCAACCATTGTAAAAGTTCAACTACCTTGCAATGGATGAACTCTACCTAGCGCGTGATAGGGCCATAATGGCGGCGGAGGCTAGACTCGAGATGATCGAGGACAACATCATGTAGTAAGTTTTCTTCGCCTTAATTTTAGCTGTGGACATGACCTTCTCCCTCCGACCAGCTCAATACTGATTTCGTTCATTACAGCAACATGCGACAGGGACCTACCAATGCTCGCCTTTACTGTGGTCACTTCTGGGATGTCCACCTACACGTCCTCAAGCCAGAGCCGCAGTTTTATGCTCGAGCACTACAAGATGCGCGTAGAGTAAGAGGAATAAGGGTCATATGAGTCTTACAAACTTAGTCGGCTAACTCGTACATAGAATTACGTCTTGAACCTCGAGCATGAGAACGCCGATATGGTGGAGTGGTTGGTCTCGTTTCTCTACTTCGAGAAAGGTACGTACCTACAAAATCGTGACCTAC
The DNA here is from genome assembly GCA_022836615.1 of Annulohypoxylon bovei var. microspora. Taxonomy (NCBI): domain Eukaryota; kingdom Fungi; phylum Ascomycota; class Sordariomycetes; order Xylariales; family Hypoxylaceae; genus Annulohypoxylon; species Annulohypoxylon bovei. Next base: position 80,269 of record MU405256.1, on the reverse strand, counting down.
CTTCGAACTTCACTCTTTTTTTTTGGTTATTTATATCATACTAACGGGTCATTAATAGTACCGAGGGGTTTGAAGGAGCTTCTGGACAACCCGGAGACCTTCTTTGTCACCTGCAGCGAGGTCCTACACCTCGCGGCAGAAAGTGGTATCTGGAGCTTCCAGTATTCCCTCTACGAGTCACTCGTGAGCCTCTTCAGAGAACAGGCTGCCATGCTCTTGAATTACCACCAAGCCGCCGGCGGGCAAATCCCTCCCTATTCAAGCGACGAGGTCCTTCTTGATGACGACTTCGTGGAGGACTTCACCGAGCTAGCGACACTTATCTACACGTCTGATTCGCACAAGGCCTTGCGTTCGGTCATTGTGGACTTCTTCTACCACACCCGTTTTATTGCCCTGCAATACAACGTATTCCGCCGCCTGTTGGTGAATCTTCCCGAACTTTCTCGAGAGCTCCTATTTGCGAGCCTCGATAGACCCAACATCACGATGCAGTCTAACGACAGAATGCTTGTATTGTGGTAGGAAGAGGTCTAATCTGGGCCTACCGAGTGCATATGCGGTTGATTACCATCTCTCTCTCTTTACTACGGTGACTAGTCTGGAACTAGTATGCCGTTCAACAACATCGTCAATGGGTTATCTAAATGGTTAGCTGGATGGCGTGTAGCCATCATGCTCAAAAGTAGCGAAGTACATAGCTTTTTCACATCTTGCATTTTCTGCTAAATGGTCGTTTTTCACCATAGCTTGGGCGTAAGTCAACAGGGTTGTATTTGAAAACTGGAACCAATGAACACCGTGGCATGAATTCATTCGTACAACTGGCACTATGTGAGATTATGAAAAATTCCGTGATAATGGAATATGTTTTATGTTTGCCTTTGGTCCCTCTATGTCCCTCTATCTCCTGGTATAGTAGTTACTACGTTTTTCTCAACACCACCCCTATATTGCCCTGTCTGCCGTGGTATTGTAACACCTTGTGTCGATTCTGACCAAACCCGAGCCATACGACGAGTATTGAACATGCGTTGGGGATATTGGCAAGTCATTCTTTTTTACTTGTAGTACCCGCGGAAGACGAGGCAGAACCACACTGGACAAACAGACAGCATTATGATAGAGAGGATTATTTTAATTAGGTAATATTTAGGACCGGGCAATACACTGACGTTCAACACATACCCTTTCGCTATCCAACATGCAATAAAAACCGACCTTGAACGTTTCGTCAATGTACCTTGGTATCTCCTTGCTCGTCCCCGAACGCCGAATCTATATGCCCCACGCTATCCCGATCGTCCATCTATTAGACATATCCATGATCTACTAGTATATGCATATAACAGGCGAGAAAGATGCTAGTAGAGGCTCATTACTAAGAAAATGCGAGCAGAAAAAGACACGATTTACACAACAGCAGCGTCGATCTTCTTGCCCTTGACGCTCTTCCACTCGATCGTAGCGCTGCCGAAGACTGTGAAAGCCGTCAACGCCGTGCCGACGACGAACGCCGTCGTCAGAGCGTTGCTGTACGAGAGTATGACCTGCGGGATGACGTCGGCCGAGAGGGTGTTCTGCAGGTTAGTCGCGCCGGCGTTGAGGATGATCTCGGGGTCGAGGCCGGGGACGTTGACGGCGAGCTCCTGGACGAGCTTGTTGCTGAAGACGGTCTGGCCGACGCTGACGAACAGGGCGCCGCCCATGGTCTGCACGAAGACGAGGATCGACGTGCCGGTGGGCACGTCGCGGATGTCGAGCACCGTCTGCACGGCGATCAGCGGCTGCTGCATGCTCATGCCGACGCCGGCGCCGAACAGGATCTGGTAGCCGATCCACATGCCGGTCGAGGTGTCGGGCTTCCACGTCGACAGCAGGCCGCCGCCGACGGACATGAGCACGGTGCCGAGCACCATGAAGGGCGCGTAGTAGCCGAACACGGTGACGGCGGCGCCCGCGCCCATGGCGAACACGACCACGCTGATGAGCATCGGCAGGTTGCGGATGCCGGAGTCGACCGCGCTGACGCCCTGCACCGACTGGAACCAGATCGGGATGTAGTACACCATGATGAAGAAGCCGGACCCCACGCCGAACGCGAACAGGCTGCTGGACCAGATCGTGCGCTTCTTGAAGATGCGCGGCGGCACCGTCGCGTTCTCCTGCTGCACGTGCTGCACGTAGATGAAGGCGAGCAGCAGCACCCCGAAGATCACGAACAGCGCGATGATGCGCCCGCTCTTCCACGGGTACTCCGTGCCGCCCCACTGGAGCGCCAGGAGCACGCAGATGACGGCGGGCATGAAGAGGACGGTGCCGAGAGGGTCGAACCGCTTGATGCGCTCTAGTAGCGGCTCGTCCTTGGGCTTGCTAAGCACTGGCTCTGGGAAGAAGAAGAAGATGACGAGAAGAGTCACGGCGCCGATAGGTAGGTTGATGTAGAAACACCATCTCCATGTCTATTTACCCTCTAAACATTAGCCAGTGGTTCGGAGCAAGAGAGCAGACGATTGGAGTAAAGCGGGCAGAAACATACCACTTTATCGGTAAAGACGCCACCTAGAAGGGGGCCAGCAACCGAAGCAATGCCATACATGCTGCTGATGATACCACTATCTCGAAGTTAATCCAGGCATACCCAAGGTCTAGAATCAGTGGACTTACGTGTACATAGGCCGTCGAGCAAGGGGAACGCTATGCGCGAGGATAAGAAGCGCGCCGGACAGGATACCGGCAGAGCCCAGACCGGCAACGGCACGGCCGACGATCAGCGTTACCGAGTTCGGCGCCACGCCGCATATCAAGCTGCCGAGCTCGAAGATGGCGATCGCGGTGAGGTAGACCCATTTTATGCTCAGGAAGGTGTAGAACTTTCCGAACAGAAGCTGCAGGGCCGCGGTGGTCAGGAGGTACGCTGCGGAGAGGGGATGTCGGTTAGCCAAGGGGTGCGGATTCATATTGAAGCATGGTTGCCTTACCACTTCCGTACCAGCCCACGTCAGGTAGACTGTGAAATGCATCTGTGATCTTGGGGATGGCGGTTGCGATGATGGCGTTGCTGTGCAGATGTGTTAGACACGGGATACTTGCGAATCACGGTATGAAAGAGGAGACATACTCGAGAGCCATCAAAAAGACACTTAGACATAGTGCCAGGGTTATCAAGCCCAACTTCAAGCCGGTAGGGTATTCGGTGCCGTCTTCTCGGGTCTGAATCTGCCGTATGGAGTCCCCATGACGAGATACGGCCGTGGTATGTTTAGCAAGCTCTTGGTTCTTCTCCTGGTCAGGGTTGACCGCGTGGATGTGCCTCGAGTCCCCAACGATGATGATAGAGCTATTTGAGTCGGAGGAATCGTCTAATGAGGGCGAGACTTTCTCGTCTCTCGTTCCGTCCATGCTTGTGTTGCTTGCTGTCATTGTCAAGACGCGAGACTACGTCTCGTTGACTTCAATACGCGAGAATCGTGTCAAGTTACCTGCGTAGAGACGAAATTTCACTAGGCTCTGGTAGAGGTCCTCGGAGTTAAGTGATTGTAGGTACTACCGTAAGTATGCGATAGTCGGTAGGGAGTAAAAGACGAAAGGGCACTGATGTTTATATTGAACGATTCCCTCTTCTAGCTTGACTCATGTGGGAGCTATGTTATATACATATGACTTACATGCATGTATGTGCAAGGCATTAAGCGTGCGTAGGTACCTAATTAATGACAATCTATCCATGTTCAATGTCAAATTTTAGAGCGGACACATAATAGCGGGAACATTAGGGAAGAGAAAGGGGTATGAAACTATCCTGCTTGTCAGCCCGCCGAGTCTTGCGGGCACATTAGCGTCCCGTTCATGGTCGAGATCTACTCGGGATTCTTGTTGAGCCCGTCCGAGATTCACGTGCCCCGGGGTCATAGAAGAGTCAGAGTCTCAGAAGAGCCCGGTGTGGTGGCTTATTGGACGGTTTCTTACGAAGGGGACATTTTTAGCGTGTTCAAAGGAAAGGATTTTTTACTATGTATCATAGTGGCTCAGCTTACTTAGCTAATTCTGCATGGCATCGGGCACTTATTGACATAGCGTACCTAGTCGCCAATAAACGATGCAAGATCTAGGACAGGGGTACGGACTTTACGACTTAACTAAGCATCTAAGCAGTGATTTATCTCCGAGATTTGAACCATCTCAATGGGATTCCGTGGATCTAGCCGCAGTGGATTGGCCAAGCTAGGAGTGGTGAAGAAAATTTAAGATGGGATGGAATTTTGACTGAGAGCTCTCGGCTTAGAAATTCCATCTAACAATTCACATCAAATTATCGGCCTTCCGATTCAGTGTACATCGAAAGCCTGATGATAAGAAATATTGATGCTGAAATACCCTGTATGTCGCCTAGTAGGAGGACATGGTGCGACTGTTGCCGAGATTGTGCCTTAAAGATGATGAAGCAAAATTGAAGCAAAATTCCTCAGGGGTTACGTACTAACTGGAACCTGGTATGGTGGCCCATAGGTGGTACTGTGCCAAAAAAGAATTAAATTTTGGAAAATAGAAGTAGCTATGCCTAATACGGTAGCTGTGTTAGTGGGTATTAAGCCACATATTGGTGGGATGATAAATGAGTACATGCATCAATAGCTGGAGGTAAGTAGGTAGACGCATGGTACCTGTGTTTGCATATAAATTTAGCTATAAAATTATGTACCTATGGTCGCCTTGCTAATAAAGGCCTTTTACCTAAGTATGTTCAAATTACTGACCTTGCATGTACGTACAAAGTTGTAATAGCTGTAATAACTGTAATACCTAGGTAGCTGTAATAGTTGTAATAACTATAATAGCTGTAATTGGAAACGTAACCCCATACAGCCTGTATTACCACGTCTTGAAGTCTGTGATATCTACCTACTGATTGTACTACTCAAGTGGAATGCATGATTGATTGATTGATTGATTGATGGTGGTTACTATTAACAGCTACTAGTAAGGTTACCTTTATGTAATCACTCAAAAACGATGCCTTGGTACGAAGGTCAAGGCCAAAAGTTTCGCACATTAACCACGTTCCTTACCCAGTGCGTAATCAAAAGGAATGGAAGTAAACACTGTATTAACTTTAGGCTAAGACCTAGACCTAATAGTGATCTGTCCACTATTTGTCCACTATATTCTAGTGGATTGCTGTTACGGCTTAGGCAGCTTAGCCACTAAAGAAAAGCAAGCCACACGGTGTGTACGTGTTTTAATTTACACGGGTTAGCCCTTGGTTAATGTGCGAAACTTTTAACCTTAACTTTCATATGTAAAAATAAATTATATTAATGGTTAATATTAAGCAATTAATATCATTTTTATATAAAGTAAATATATTATAATTATTATAATTATTATAATTATTATAATTATTATAATTATTATAATATAATAATTATAATGGTTTAATTTTACATTTAAATATTTATTTATTTAAATTAAAAATAACTTTATTACTTTTTTAATTAAAAACTAATTAATAATTTAATTAATAATTTAATTAATAATTTAATTAATAAATTAATTAATAAATTAATTAATAAATTAAATAAATAATTAACATTTAAATAATAAACTTTTACATTTAATTGTACGAGTAATCTTATAAAATTAAACGCACGAAGTACCTGCTTAGCGAGGGATAAGCCACCACCCACCTGTGGCTGCAACACACCTTACCCTTTTAGGCAGTATTTACACTCCAATATTTTTTTGGCACAGTCTCACCTATGGGCCTCCATACCTGGTATGACTCATGACTCAGCTCGCATTATTATAATATGAATCATTATGATTGGTTCTTATTCATTTCCAGTTATACCGGACTTTCGGGTCCCTAAATCTTCCCGTCAAAGCTCATCAATTATCTCCGTGTAGGCCTTTTCAGTCCAGACTTTTGTCAATCATTAACCCCAGAGACTTAACCCCATCAATTGTCCGACGATGTGTTGGACTTTTGCTTCTGTACTTCAACGAATCTTTCTTTAGCCTGGCTACTCTGCTAGGAATGACGTATTTCTGTCTTACATTTTAAAACAGACCTACGTGCTTTTCACTATGATGCCTATGTTTCATTCTACTCACCGTCAAATTCCAAGTTGCAATGCAATCCTAGTTAAAAATAGGTTCCTAACTTAAGTGCCCGTCGATTGCGGGATGATAAATGGCGCCGACACCCGCCGTATTCTTAAATTAGGTATGAGAGCTATAAAATGTCATTTATATAATTCTGGCCTTCAAAAACATCAAGAATGCGAATGTCGGAATGAATAACACCCCAAGTACTAAAATGGCAGTCAGTCCTCGTTCATGTCGATGATATCGTGACATGCGTCACTACGTGCGCGATCACACCTAATATGGCAGTTCAAAACTATGCCGTCCCCGCACCCCAAAAATCAAAGCCGCGGATCTTCGTTTTTTGGGGGCATCAACACCTCTGTACCGTTCAATCCTGGCGTTGCAACGATAAACTTCCATGCATACGATCTGCGCTGATTGGCGGTAAGCTCATCCAGCGGGGTTATTGTGGTCGAATTCTCCAATGTGTGACTCTTTATAATCGAAAAGCGATTCTTAGATCGAAGGCATTGTTCGCTACCTACCTAGTGGTATCCATCCTCTCGGAATATTGTCAAGATGTGGCGTAGAAGTAGTAAAGGACAGGCCTTAGTTACGCTCCTTCTTCTCACTTGCAGCAATGCATGTCTGCATGAACGCTTCTCGCATTCGCCCCTGATAAAGAAGCAGGATACACCTTTGACCCCATTGAATCCAGAGGAAGCTACTCTCACAGATGCCATTTCTAACACGACAATATCGCAATGGTCCTACTACTATACCCATGGCGCGCATCTCGCTGGTAAAAATCTGTCTATGGCGGAGTGGACGGCAGATCGTTGGAGAGAAAACGGTTGGAATTCCAGCGTCGTATCCTACGACGTCTACCTGAACTATCCTGTCAACAAGTCTCTAAGCTTGACGTATTCCAATGGGACCATCTATCAGCCGGACTTAGAGGAAGCCGTGCTGGATGAGGATGAGACCACTAGCTATCCCAATCGAATACCTACATTCCACGGATACTCAGCTAGTGGCAGTGCCGATGCCGAATTCGTCTATATTGGACGTGGCCAGCAAGTTGACTTTGACAGGTTGAATGAACTCGGCGTACCCTTAGAGGGCAAAGTCGCCGTCGCGAAGTATGGAGGCCCCTTTAGAGGACTGAAGGTGAAAAACGCTCAGGAGAATGGTATGATCGGCGTAGTTATATTTACGGATACTTCCGACGATGGGAACATCACCGAAGCTAACGGGTATGCCCCGTATCCTGACGGGCCGGCGCGGAACCCATCGGCTGTGCAACGGGGAAGTGTGCAGTTCCTATCGATATATCCAGGTGACCCTACGACTCCTGGTTACCCCTCAAAGGAAGATTCACCACGGACAGATCCATCACGAGTGCTCCCTAAGATCCCTTCGATCCCAATATCATATGTAAATGCGATTCCAATTTTGGCCGCTCTTGACGGACAAGGAACAGCTGGTGCCGAGGTCAATCGCACGGGCTGGGTGGGTGCGCTGAACGTGTCTTACAGCACCGGTCCCGCCCCTGGTACGACTATCAGCATGTCAAATCTCATGGAAGACGAATATACTCCGATTTGGAACTCGATCGGGATAATTAATGGCACGATCGCAGACGAGACGATCGTGATAGGGAACCATCGAGATGCGTGGATTATCGGGGGCGCTGCTGATCCGAATAGCGGGACCGCGATTATTGTCGAGCTTGCAAAAGCGTTTGGCAAACTCTTGTCTCAGGGATGGAAGCCAAAGCGAAACATCGTCCTTGCCTCTTGGGATGCGGAAGAATATGGTCTTGTGGGATCAACAGAATGGGTTGAAGAATATGTCCCCTGGCTTACTGAGACGGCAGTATCCTATTTGAATATTGTGAGTTACACGAGCTGTTGGCTTGGCCATCTAATCTATTTATATTTTTCATTATTTTTTGTCGATTCTTTTATGTGTGATTCTTTGAGCGAGAGACGAGTCTGGAGGCTTCTCATCATTAACGACCAACTTGGTTGGCCTAAAAACGAGAAAAAGGGGTGATGACTAATCTCGGATACTGCAGGACGTCGGCGCATCTGGACCTTGGCCTTACATAGAAGCAACTCCCGAGTTACACACAATTGCGACTGATATTATGAAGAAAGTTTCATGGATGGACACGAACCGTACCATGTATGACATCTGGCTCGAATACACGGAGGGATCTGTTGGTGTCCTGGGAAGTGGTAGTGACTACACATCTTTTGTCCACAACGGAATTGGTTCTGTAAGAGAACATTCTCGATATATCTCATGGGATTGGATTGCTGCTAATGATCAATAGATTGATATGAGCTCTGGATCAAGTTCGACGGGTCCTATATATCACTACCATTCCAATTTTGACTCTTACCATTGGGTGAGTAACTGAAAATATCAATCGTAGGGAAGTCATTGCTAACTCCTTATCCTTTAGATGACTACATTCGGAGACCCCGGGTTTCTGGCTCATAAATCTATGGCCCAAGTGAGAGATACTTTTACCTATTAACCTGCTAGTGGCAGTAGCCGTATAAAGGCTAACTATTCGACTAGTATTTGACACTCTTAGCCTATAATCTCGCAGACCAAGAAGGGATACAGTTCGACCTGCCTAACTATGCTACGCAGCTAGAGAAATATTATGAGGATCTCGTTTCAACTATCAATTCAACTTCACAAAGCCTAGACACCTCCGCGCTGCAGGATGCAATAGGAGAGTTCAGGACTGGTGCGACGGAGGTGGATGCTGCTGAACAACAGGCAGTAGCAACGAATGACTCTGAACTCCTAACATTGGTGAACCACAAGTATAGAGATTTCCAGCGTGCTTTTGTATCGCAGGGCGGTCTCCCAAACCGCGAGTTTTATAAGCATCTCATCTTCGCTCCCGGACTTGACACAGGTTGGTTTACCGTCACTTGTTCTTCGCAAATAGGAAATGATCTCTCTAAACTGACGCTTACTGGTAGGGTACGCCGCGACGACATTCCCCGGGATAACAGAGGCTGTGGAGGCTGGCAATGCATCACTCGCTGCCGAGTTTGTCCAGAAGACTGCAGATGCTATTATAATGGCTGCGAATATAATTAAAACCTAGTAAACCTATAGAAACATAGCTAGGTTAACACAATCCCGCGCTTAAACCTTTGTTAGTAAGGTTCGTATGTCCGAGAAGAAATCGGTCTTTATCCCCCTTATCGCGGGGTTTAAAATAAAGGCATTGTCTTGAGCGGCAGCCAGATAATTAAAACAATTGTTTTGTTACTATACGTTCTGGTATTGGCTCCTGCTAATATAAGAGGTAGGTAGGTTAAAATGTAAACTTCTAACCTGTTGATACCAAAATTTCTGGCATAGTTGCCCATAGTTACTCATTTGATTTACCTTACATGCCACCATGGACTACTCACCACCTTTTTTGACGCTAACACAGGTGAATGAGGCTTTAAAAGAAGTCGCAGATTACAGAAGACCTTGGTATAGAACAGACGTTCAACCTACCTACAAATTCGACGAATACGTCCCAAAGGGAAAATTCTATAATGATAGGAATCTACTTAACATTATCGCACCAGATGATTGGTATTTTCGAAACGGCATTTTCCACGCGGTCTCTACACCCAATTCCAACGAGTACTTGTTTTTCAAGAGGTGGATGCTGGAGGTTGCGCGTGGATGGTGGCGACCTGCGAGCGAAGCGACTCTTAACCCGGAGGCTTTCGCGGGCATCTATGATAGAGGACAGGTCAATTTCTTCCGAGTAGTGAGGTCCCGTGTAGACAAACAGGTACAATACGCTTTTTGGACCCGCATAGCTCGCCGACGCCACGACGAGGCTTTAACATTCGTCGTGCCCGGTCAAGGGAGGAATGTCGACCCTCTCCAGTTCCGACAGGAATTGCTAATGTTTAGCCTGACCGGGATAGAAGCCGCTAACATGAATAATGAAAGCTCTATCGAGGTCGAGACCCTCGCGCGATTTATACGTTCCCCCGCCGTCAAGGCGTCCTTCCTGGAGTACACCGAGGATTACCTCAGTACGCACGAAGCTACATCAAATCCGCGGTGGAACATGGTACAGCCTTTCTTGGCAAACCCGGACCTCGCGGCTAGTAGGAGACGTGCGTATGGCGAAGGAACACCCAGTGAAAGGGAGAACTTGAGTAAAAGTAACTGGATTCATGAAGATCACGCTTTGCGATTTATAATCTGCCTCTACAACCTAGGCCGAAAGCAGTTTGCTTTGGCTAGTATTGACTCAGAGGATGCATTGCATGGCTGGAGTAGCTACTTATTTAGCGAAGGAAGCTTCCCCGACGTAGAGGATCGACACTGGTTTGGATTTTCCTTACTCATGTTGCTTATTTCGAGCTGGCAGCACAACAAGGCACATCCAATATTCGAATACGACGACTTCTTAGTCCCAGCGCTATACCCGAGATTCCAACCACGCCCGTTCGATTTCCCCCAAACCGAAGTTGGCGAAATTGACCTTAGCCCACAGAGTCCTTGGGTCATCGAAAAAGACTACGAACCTCCGTTTGACTTAGCCGCCTGCCGCGCTTTGGGCTACCTTCGTCCTAATGAGGATGACGAGTTGTTCGAGGAAGAATCCGAAACCGAACTTGGAGATACCGGCAACAGACTTCCACCTTACCTTGAGGTTCAAAGACCACGAAGACCTAGAAGGAAGAGAAAGGAGGGAGAAGGCCCTCTGACTAAGCATTAATCTCGAGAAATCAATTTGTTGATATATTGGAGCAAAGTACAAAAAAGTTCCCTTAACTAGAAATTGTCTCTTAAGTAGGGACTGATAGGTAGAATACCTAATGTTCAATTGAATCTCAGTTAATTAGAACCCAGCTTTCTTGAGCGTCGGTGGGCTATTACTGTGCTTAGGTGTATTGGACTGTGCGTAATACTATCCCCTACTTGCCCATACAGGTAACTAACACGTGCTATGGCGGGTAGTGGATGCTTGCTGTGTAATACAGGGGATAGTTTAGTGCACAGTCCAATACAGTAGCATTAATACATGGGGCGCTTGATCTGACCCCATTCTGCCCCTATTAATCCCTGTCTGAGGACAATTGCCAGTTAGGGGGATATGCTCGAATATTTGATTATACCGATATGACCTGCCTATTTATATCAATCTAGCTCTTAATTCACGTTTTAAACATTATGTAGGTAGTGTTAATGTACAAATTATATGATATTTACAACTGGATACTCTAGGTTAATGTGTCAAACACGAATACCCCTTTTTCTACATGTCTAGACCTACCTATGCATTAATTTTAGACCAGAATGCCACCAATGCTTGAGCAGCATGTGATAAGTCGCGGCCATTAGCTCGCTCATGGTAAATTCTGCTCTGCATGTACCGATCCCGTTCCTGGAAAAATGGCTTGACCTGTTGTCTCCAGGTTTGATATTGAGCTACCTCTTCGATAGTAGGGAGTTGTTGTTCTCCTTCAGCAGTTTGCTCGAGTGGAAATCGTATAGGTAGGAGGATCCCATGAATTTCAAGTTCTTGCACGATACGATCTTCGTCAACGTCCATGGCGACCGGTAGTTGAGAGTTAGGTTTGGTATTGCTGATCGCTCTATTCACTCGTTCGAATGCAGGGGACTCTACCCGGGGTAATCTTTGCTGCACCAAGGAGAATATGTTTATCGCCTGCGAATTCAAATGAGCACGGTCGTGGGCCTTGCAATCGTACTGTTTGATGAATTTCGCTGGCTTTCTTCTGCGCTTCTTTGGTTTGTCCGCTGTAACACGTTTCCGCTTACCAAGCCCGACGTTACGCTTCATATCCTCTTCCGCCTCGTCTGTGGATAAAAGGCCTTCATCTGATGAATCGTCTTGGGGGCGCGGCATAATATGGCGACCACTTTCGACGAATGCCGCGAACTCGGCGCTCTTGTTTTCAAGTCTCTGTCTTTCCATTTTGAAATGTGGTTTCGGTACATACTTCGGAGTTAAGGCACGGTGAAGTAATCTCCTGTCTATGATGCCTATCTCCGCCACGCGGACGCAGCCACCCGACAAAGGAGTGCATGAATTTTGCTCGGATAGGAGAGACTCGGAGGGTGACGGAGGTTTCCATTCAATAAATCCAGATCTAGCTAGAGTCAGTCTTAGCTGTTTGGATTTTATCGGAATTATCTCTTCCCATGCCTGGAGTATATTGGGATTTTGTCGTGATTTACTCGAGTTGGCTACGTGAAGCCTGCGTTTCTCTATTACTCTGGCGATGAAGTGGCTCTCGTATACCTTTTGCTGAGATTCCCGCAACTTTTTGTTTTCGTAGATTTTACGAAGTTCGGCCCATCGATTCTCATCGAAGTTCTCTGGTTTTGGTAATTGCTGTAGTTTAGCACTGACATCTTCTAAACCTAGCTCATAATTCACTAATGCTACACTTCTACTATCCAGCCTTAAACGCATTAAGGTCCGTAGAAGTGGTGAGTGAGCCATTGTGACGAATTTCAACGTCTATCGATAAAGGGGAAAAGGGGTTAGGGGATAGATAAATAAATTAGTGGGTAGATGAACGAGAACATATGGGCAACTATTTTCTTTTAACTGACTTCGTAGTGTCTTAAGATTTTATATTTCACATCTAAAACTGGATTGGGATCTCTTGTATAAAGTGCCTTGTGATATTATTATCATTGAAGTGGACTAAGCCCTCTGTAAGTTCTTTATGCAACATAATCCCTTTGTCAAAGGTAGACGCAAAGCGCTGTCGATTTATTCGGTATGTTCATAACGCAATCTTTGTGGTGAAGTCTTCCTTGATCATTTCATTTCTTCGTTCCTTCGTGTCTCTTCTCTCATATCTTTACCCGACCGTCTTTTTCTTTCTTCCTTGACTACCTAGGTACCTAGATAGTCGACAAACCATTGTATTCAATTGTCTCCGATTAGCGTCTTTTGGTGTTGCTTGCTATCAGAAGCTAAATCATATACCGGAACGTGACGGCCCTGTCGCCTTTCGTAGAGAGCTCCTCGGGAGTATATTGAGCCTCGACACCTTGTCCGATGGCTTTCTCCCTTGCCTTGTTAATAGCAGCGTACGCTACGACAAGAATTAGCGCTGCGATGATACCTGCACTAATGAATCCTAGCTCTAAACCATGGCCAAGTATGTATCGCGGAGAATCCTTCTGTCGGTAGAAATTGGATGCTATCGCCCCGCCGAGATTACCTACGCCAATCTGAATAGCCATTCCAGCACTGCGCTTATAGCTGCCTGCTAGATTATTTGACAACCAGGTGACCACTCCTGGGAATGCTGGATAAATGGCACAGGCTACTATAAAGACACCGCCATAGACTACCTTAGGATTAGTACTAGATATACACCTTCTATGTGTTAGCAATCTACTATAGGTCATTGGAATCGCTGTCGAGCTGCGACTTACATTGAAAACCCGACGATCATCACTAAGAGAAATGCAATGATAAATGGGCTGCGCTTTCCTACACGGTCCGATATAAAAGCGAATACAACTGATAGAATTGCAGCTACTATATATATTGGTACGGTCATGAGTTGCGCAGTGCTCGAAGAGTAGCCTAGATTCTTGATAATCGTCGGAAGAAAGAGACTGATGCCATAGAGTGGACACACAACCTGCAGGATAGTTAGTTTAGTCACAGAATAAACAGAATCGACAGCTGTAAGAAGTGACATAGGAACTTACCCCCCAGTAGACAAATATATTTACCCATATCTGCCAGTCCTTGAAGGCTTCAAAAACGTATCTCCACTCAAACTCCTCTGCTTGGGCTACTTGTGTTTGCCCAAGTTCTTTGCCTCGAAGTTGCCCCTGGTATTTTAGGCGGAACACTACAAATTCTCGTTCTTTTGGAGTAAGAAACGATGCAGTTTCTGGGAAGTCATGTAGTACAAAGAATGCAATGGAAGCTATAATGATCTGAAAGGCTTAGTTCCGTTTCGCTTCGTTGACTGGTAGTGTTTCACTTACAGTCGCAAGCCCCTCGAGAATGAAGATCCAGCGCCAGCCTTCTAGATCCCCAATACCATCCATCTTTGCGATTGCAAAAGCGAGAAGTCCGCTGAATGCGCCAGCTATTGAAGCAGCTGAAAAGAACATAGCCTACGATTAGATTAGTGAACGGCACATAGAAAAAAAAACATTTTTTAAATAAAGATGGCTATTTCATGCGTTATCATACCTGACGAAGTTGTATCTCATGACGGCTGTACCACATGGTAAGATAATACTTGTACGACACGTTAGCTTAAAACAACCATACTAAAATCATAGAAACTTACAGCACATCCGGGATACAGGCCAGCCTCGGTGACACCGAGGAATAGTCTCGAAATGAGTAAGCCATGGAAACCCCTCACTATACCCATTAACGTCATTACTATCCCCCACTGCAGATATCTTAAGTTAGCAATTTCGATTCCTTGTCAAGCGATCAGTTTTGAAAGTTCTGATTTCAGATAGCTATTAGATTTCACATACCGCAACCATGATGAGTGGGAGCCATCTGGAGGGACGTAGTTTCTTCAACAGTAGGTTGCTTGGCACCTCGAACACGCCATATGTGAAGAAGAACACTGTTAAGCATAGATTATACTCGTCAGAGCTCATCCTCAAGTCTTCCTGAAGACCTTCGATTTTTGCGTTTCCGATATTTCCTCTATCAAGAAAGGACAATAAATAGAGAACTGCAAGCATTGGGATTAAGCGGATGTCCATCTGATTAGGAAAATTAGAGTTAGTGAATGGTTTCTATGGGCCAAAAAAACTTGCCAGATATGAAGAAGAGCGTCGACCTTTCGTAGGATTTTTTTCTCGTCAAGATCAGCGAAAGACTCAAGAGTTGTCCCCGGAGCTGTGGTAGGTGCCTCTATATGGCCAACATCGCCATGCAGTTCTTTTCCATCGTAAGACTCGTGATTCCCAACACCAGTCTTAACGAAATTCGATGTATCGTCGTTGGACGCCATGGTGGGTGGGTAGGCGACTTTTACGCTATACGAACATCGGGTGTTATGGTAAATGGAGAGATTGGGGATGGTCCGGGCGTGTTGAATGGGAGGGAAGACTTATAGGTAGGTATGGGTCGATTGTAAGACTCGTTGTTCGTTGGACATTCCACCGAGAGGCACTAAACAGGCGCGCGTAGGATCAAATCAATGGCGCATGCGGGGACATTGGAGATATTCTCCCTAATAAAGGAGTTCCCTGCCCTAATTTAACGAATTACATCATCTAATTGCGCTAGGACATTAGGAATATGGATTTCCAGTACTTCAAGGGGCGGGACGGGACCTATGAGAAACGATAAACCAAGTGAGCGTCGAGATAACGACCTAAAGCAAGTCGATCAATCTAGGCCGTATCTAGACAACATAACTCTTGATACGAAACCTACATGCGTTACAGTTATTAAGTTAAAGCGGACTGAAAATCGGACTGAAGGAGGGTTTGTCGGCAGAGGTGTCGGCACTCTCTGTAAGGGGCTCTTAACTATGATGGTTTTCGTGGAGATGAGATTGTGGAGAGGACTAGGGTGCTAGGAGAGCTTCTTTGAATATGCGGGGGAAATTGGCGGGGGTGGAGTGCCAAGCCCACCTCCCAGCTCTACTCAGACTTTAGACATGCATATGGTGTAACTATCGTGGTGGGTGGGCCTTATTATTGGTAATGACGCTACGTAGGTAGTTTGGGGTATTAGATCAATGTCTTGACGAACTTGAAAACACGAATGGATGGGTACCTAGGTATACACCGGAATCTGGTTAGCAATGTGGACGAATAGTACCTAGGTATTTAATAAAGTTTTTTGACTCTTAACGGTAGGTACGAAAAAAAACCCGCGGAAACTCTGCGGAAGCTCTGCGGAAGCTCTGCGGAAATACTACGATTGGTACAAGATTTTAAGCTGACTAAGCATGTATTTTTAAAGTTTTTTTTACCAACCTTTCATTTATTAATTCATATGAATCTTCCGCAAACTTAGACTTGAGTTACTTATGTAATCATGCGGGAAAATCCACCAATTTCCATTATATACTTGGGTACCTGCTTACTTACCTACTTAACACGTAGCGAATTTTCTGCAATGGAATGTTTGTATTAAACAAAATTCAATAGGAATTTGCTAAGGAAAAGCATTTTTCTTATAATATCATGACGCAAATTGTGGGTTAAAGACTGACATATAATTATAAATTTGATCTCATAACCAAAGGTCTAACATGCATCTTTACCCACGTCTTTCTCTGGCAACTCTTGTTATTTATTAAGTACCTACCTAAGTAAGTATAAATGTAATCTCGATATATGTTAATAATTAATAGCCGTCACCTTCAAACCGAGCGACATGGATCATCAATCCAACGTGGTGATCTATAAGCTGATTGTTATTCAACTCTTCTTCACTTCCTATAAGACCGCCCCCTTCGAAGAACCCGTAACGGAGGTATTTTTCGACGAATTCTCTTTTACTAAGCGTATCCCAGGCACCTTCAATCTCATCCATGAAATAGAGCCAGTCTGCAGTGTCGACCACTTGGGGATCAGCCCCCTTATTTAATAATACCTCTATGGCAGACAACAGTCGAGCTTCGATCACAACACCCAGAATCGTCCATCCCTCTTCAGCCCCTTTCGTATTTTGTGATGCGGGCACAGCAGGTCGAGCCTGGTCGAGAGATTCTCCATGTTCTAACCAAACAGAGATGATGGCGTCGAAAGCTCCAACATTGCCGCATTCAATGGCCACCAGCAGCGAGGTCGCTGTGTTACATCCTTGTTCCCGGATGAGAAATGTGGCATTGCGAATTGCCGATTTACCTGCATAAAATGCTCCGTATGCGCACTGGTGTAGAAATTCGCTCAGATCGTTATAGAATTGGTCTTCATCATCATCATCCGGTATTGAAAAGGGTAAGTCATCGAGGAACAGTACATAGGCCCGAAAAAATTCAAAATTGTCATCAGTGGTCGACGCGTGAGTAATCATATCAGCATTTCGCATTAATATCGTAATGTAATCGTTTGGCTCATATACAAGAGCCTCTAAAGCTTTAAGCATCCCTAGGATTTCGAGTGCATTGAGCGGGTGCCTATGCCGCAGAGCTATCGCGATGGGATTTTCACCTACAAGGTCCTGAATAGGGGGCATTGGAAAGATGTCATAATCTATCGACATATCCATGATTTCGCTGACGAGATGGCTAGATTCCGCTACTACGACAGATTGATTGAGAATCCTTTCCATCCCACGATTTTTTAACTGTTGTATTTGGGAAGATGTGGGCCAGTCAAGGATTCGTTCTAGCACGGCCTCCGCGTACCTGTTCATGCCCACGCGTATTGCTTGAGAAAAGCTGGGGACTACAACAGAGTCTTCAGTAAGCGGTCCTGGAAAAGACCCAGCAGCAACAAATACCAAGCCGCAAATTTCTATGTTCCGCTGCAGCATTGATCCCGCCGGCGCGCGGGAGAAACAGTCTATAGCATACTCGCATGCGGTTAGACATGGAGTTCCGAACGAATCTGGGATGCACGGGAATGGATGAGCAAATCCTGCGAATTCGCAGTCACCTCGGATGTTAGAATTCTCTAGACAATATTTCGTCGTCGGATGGATGGTTGGATACAGCAAGAGCGCCCGCACGGCATCCGGTCGACCTAATCTAACTGCAGTATGAAGCGGAGGCTCTAGCGACTGCAGAGCCGGGTAAATAGCGTTGACTGCGCAAACTGACGCCGCAGTTAACCCATCCATGAATCTGCGGAGAAGCCATTCTTCCGTGTCCTCTGACTCGATGGCCGCGTTTAATAGGGGAGCGGGATACGGACTGTCGACTAACGAAGGGTTTTGTCGTTGTGCTGCCTGCCTCATACCATCACGCAGGGCTATATCGAATTCGGGCGTAAAATAGCGATTTGGGAATGCTACGACACTTCGAATTACCAAGGCGGGGTCCTGATCGAACAGGCTATCGTTCAAGTCGAAAACAGGTTCAGTCATCTTGTTTATGATTGGAGGACTTAGTAACTTACCAACTGATAACGATTTATAGCAAGTATTGTGGGATGGAAAATGAATCTAGTGATATAGTAGTAGTTACTAGAAAGATGTGTTTTCTGTTCTTTCACAGTTCCATTGTTAAAGTGCTCCAAAGCCTTTGTTCGTAGTGTTTCATCTATTCGGAGACAAAATGATGGAGCAACATCAACACTACCTACTTTTGTTTTGGATCGCTTTTCATTTTAATAAAAAGCAAACGTTCCATAGAAAACAATCAATACTGTAAAATATTTCCCAGGTGCCCGAATGGGCATATTAAGCATTGATGGTTAATCGTTGTTCATTAACACTTAACCTAGGTACCTAAGCAGTATACCATGGGTATGGGTTAGGGTTAGGGTTAGCTTGTAAAAGCCCATATGATCACGTAATAAAAGGGGGAGGAGGTTAGTTAATATTAACAAACGAGCACAACCATATCTCATTTGCAAAGATATGTCAGTCAGTACCTAGCTACCTATATTCAAAATAAGAAAAGGGCTAAAAACTTCCAATTGTGCTAAAGTACGTCCACCCTATGAAAGCCACCGTCCTGTCATCATGAGGTAATAATTGATATAACGCTGCGTACTAAGCAATGCGGCTATCCTAGTGTACCTATCTAGGTACTTACCCCTTAGTATTAGTTTGCGCTGCAGAACTTTTACGATTAACCACTGCCGTGATGCTTAAACTGCTGGAATATTGGAATCCTGCATATGGGATATCTAAGACCTTGGCAAGCGCCTTTAGTCCTAACAAATTCTTCATAGGCAACAACTGACACTCACATGAACGGCCTAAAAAGAAGTTACAAGTGTTGTATAACTTGATGTTCGAACGACCTTTAATATCGATTTGCATGAAGCCTCTAAGAATCCCTGAAAATTCTATCCCTAGAGGTTAAATCTATCTGAACGAGCTGTTATTCTTGATGGAACTCCGAGCCTTTAATGGGGAAACCCCCTCAGGCTTCAGATGAACTTCTTATGCGAGCGACTCGAAGGACTCACCGACATCTTCAAAAGAAAAAAAAGAAGCAGGCTTCCTGCACGGCATATGCAAACATGAAATGTATCACATCGGAATTCATATAAGCTATCTAGATAATAATCAAATTCCTAGCGCTTCGGAAAAGGGTGGACACAAAAGGCTGCAAGCACTTAAATTTTGATTTCGTATATACGAGTAAAACGTGCGGACGGAGTTATCTTGACATATTCTAAGGGCGTACAACTTCGAGAAAATTACATAAATAACAAGTTAGATGTCTACCTGTCGGGTGACATATGTAAGTAGGTAGGTACACAAGGAATTGGCGGACATCCCCAATGCATAAATTATCCGACATCAAACTCCTCGTATCCAATCCATCCTGGATGTTGATCTATGGCAGAAAATATCCAATATAGCTTTCTGAAAGCTGCAGAAGCTGTAACACCCGTCTTGTAAATACAAAGTTCCTATCAGAAAAGGGGGCTGATTTAGCAACATGTTATCGTTCTTTCGCCTCCCAGACACTTATTTACCAGGCGCAAGATAAATATAAACAGACAGGAGGCTATTAAATATCGATTCACATAAAAGGCCTCCTTAGCTCGAATAAATATTGACGATTAAGGATATTCTTGTACGGTTTACACGCAAACGAAGCTTGTGAGAATGTAACCTAAGAGGAACGAAAAATGTCTATCCTTGGGGACCATCCTTGGGGAGTAAGATGTGTTCATGTGGATATACGGACTGCGGATTGACATCTTCTGCCGTGACAGCCAACTATGAGTAAGGTCTAGATCCTCTTTTTGCACTTCTTATTTCAGCTTCGGCCCTAATATCTACCAAAGAACCAGACAGCTTTGAATGCGGAATTGGTGGTAAGCATGCGAAACTCCGAAGGCTGTGGCTGGTTACATTATCCGATGGAATATGTCAAACATCGATGCCAGTTTGTCGTGAGGTACTGTCTTGTCCTCGCCTAAGGGAAGGGGCTGATATAAGGTTATAATCCTGCCGTGCTGAACGTGTATCATAACGGAACTAATGCTACGTATAAGTACTAGAACTGTACCAATATCTTCTAGGATTTAACTTTGTAGATTAGTCTGGAATTTACCCTCGGATTACAGCTTGTTTAAGATGGAGGGTATTCGAATTGTTATCATCTACTTGGCTGTGCCTAGCGTCTTATTTTCCGTCTTGCGTCAGATACTCTCGTGGAGAAGTAATGACGACAAGCAAGCCGAGGGAATCCCCGGACCTCGACAGTTTCCTGTCGTCGGGAGGGTTCATGACTTGGATAGATTCTGCATGTGGAAGAAGTTCAAAGAATGGGCCGACATTTATGGGCCTATATACCGGACCAGTATGCTGGGTGAACAATTCATTATAATCTCAGACCAGAATATTGCCGAAGAGCTACTAGTCAAAAGAGGTCACATCTACTCCGGGCGTCCTCAGATAAGAGCTCTCTTTGACCATAAGACCGGGCCCGGCTATGTCGCGTTGATGGATCGACATGGTATAGAAGCCTCTGATGTTGATAAGTCTCTTCAGTTGCTAACTCTTCTAAAGACATATGGACGCGCCAACGGAAATGGATTCATGCCGCAATGGCAGATTTCCACCGACACCATTTCTTTGGTGTCATTGAGGATGAGGTCAAACGATATCTAATCATGCTCCTCCTAGACCCATCAAAATTCCATGCCAACACCCGAGAACACTGTGGTCGCATCATGAGTCGGTTAGCTTGGGATGACTCTTCTCAGGGCAAGGAAAACGCCGACAGCGCTGACCGCACCCTAACACAGATGTCTGTGTCGGGGCCGATTGTCAACACTATGACACCTCTTTGGGCTATTCCTTGGGCGTTGAACCCGTGGAAGAAGTTTGAGAGAGCACGCGAAGACCAGCAAAGAGCATGGTGGCTCAGTTCATTTCAGATCGCGAAACAGAGGTTTCTTCGAGGTGACTTGTCCAAGAACGCATGGTCAAACCGATATTTCACAGGGCTCCAGAAACAAGGTAACCCTGGCCTAGAGCAAAGTCACCAGGAAGAAGAATTCGCAAGCTGCATGCTAGGGTTTCAGAATCTAGTCGGTGTCGTGACTATCAGTGGCCCGCTGCAATTCTTCTTGATGGCAATGCTGCTACATCCAGAATGGCAGAAGAAGGCGCAAGAAGAAATCGATAGGGTATGCGGTGACCGTATGCCGTCAACAGACAATATGGCGGATTTGCCTACGGTTCGGGCATGTCTTAAAGAGACGACCCGATGGCGATCCGGTGTCCCTCTAGGTAGGCAAGCCACAGACTCTAAGTAGATAGAACATTTCGCACGTGGCTTACTTACATCCCAAATAGGAGTGCCCCACCAAGCCGAGCAAGACGACGAGTTCCGGGGCGAACGGATCGCTAAGGGGACTGTGATATTAGCGTGCGAGTGGTAAGTCAGATTTACTTTAGCTCAGATACTGACGATAGAACTGCTCGATTACACAGTCTAACTCGGCTTAAGGAGCATGAACCGCATCCCGGAGCGGTACCCCGACCCGGAGAATTTCCACCCCGAGCGCTATCTGGAGAAAGGGTGGCCGACTTACCAGGAGCCGCTCTCGCGATACCCCAACTTCCGCGAGGGGGTGGGGATGCACACGTTCGGGTGGGGCCGTCGCGTATGTCTCGGCCAACACATCGTAGACGACGAGATGTTCGTCTCGGGGGCGGGGGTGCTGTGGGCGTTTAACTTGGTTAGGAAGACGTGTCCGAAGACCGGGGAAGTCGTCGAGTTTGATAGCGAAGCCACCAATGCTCATGTGATCTTGGAGCCGCTGCCCTTTCCGTGCGACTTCCAACCGCGAAGTGCCGAGAGAACTGCCCAAATTTTGTTGGGATATGCGGATACTAGAGATCAACTGAGGGTGTGAGCGACGACACGGTATTTGAATTTAGCGTCTCGAGTCGGAGTTTTTTTTTCAATATTTCATTTCGTTTCATCTTGGCTAAAGACCATCTAGAGGATTAATTTTTGTTGTTTAATAGAGAAGGGATCATTGACACTAGGTACTTCCACAGAACTCATGTCTCGTTTGACTGCATATTATTAGGTACCTAATCTGGCTCACTATGCAGGCTAAGAAACTTCTTTTTCTTTTTATCATCACTAAAACCATTGTTAGTGGCTATAACGTATTAGTAATTGCCTCTAAGGTAAGCCAAGCGTGTTGCGTGATTTAGGGGGTATCAGTCGTGTTTAACCTAAATAGCGACGTTTGGCATAATCGGATAAAGTAACGACAAGACTAATCGCGATATAGTAGTTAACAAGACGCTCTTCAGCCAATCAATCGTGAAGGAATATTTATTGCAGCGTACCCTATCCGACGTTGGACGAATCATGCCGAATTGATTACATGCATGGGTTGAATATGGTGTGCTATGCCAGGGCCATGACGTGCTAGCAATCTTCAGCTGAGCAGTCCAATACCGTCGCACATTAGACGGTGTTTAGGTAGAAATGGTGCGCGACGCCACTATTTTCCTATCTGCGTCATTGAATTATGCCACCTAGGTAATTGAATTAATGAGGGCGAATTGAAAAGGTCGTGGTCGTGTCCTCCTAGCTTGGATCATCCGCGGTGTAGCTGTCTACCGCTTATTGTCCTATCACCCGAGTATCAATATGACCGCTCGTCCCGACTCTAGATTGGCTACCAATGAGACGACTGGTCTCTTGCAGCCAGGTACATTTAGCACTGATTCAGGTGACGAGACTTCCAGTCAATCCTCTAATAGTAGTAGCAGTAGCTTTATCGACAATCCTTCTCTAGTAAAGACTTATGGAACTCTTACAAAATCCGACGAAGAGGAACAGCGTGAACCGAGAACCACTTCAGATGGATCAGCGCAACAATCCTATAGCAATGGCTTCATTGCTAAAGTTGTGATTGCTTTACTTGTTGGTAAGTTAAGAAGGTGTAGGGGTAGACCCCAACCTACCTGGGTAGGTAGGTAGGTACCCAATCCGCTAACATATCCTTCAGGGGTGTTTGCTTCGAGCGCAGACGGTTCGCTGGTAATCGCGACGCATCCCATCATAGCATCAGAATTCAACGATCTAGAGAACTCTAGTTGGCTATTCATTAGCTTCCTCCTCGCAGGAGCTGCAACCCAATCGTTGGTAAATAACCTCTCCCAACACTACTGAGAGGAGCGAATGCCTGACACCAGGATCGTAGTATGGGAAGCTGAGCGACATATATGGCCGCAAGTCTGTCTTACTGGTTGCCTATGCACTTTTCGCTATCGGATCGTAAGTAGATTCATTGAGACTTCTCGGAAGACTGAGCCCGACCAGCTGACTTCTCCTAGTGCTTTAATGTAAGATTATCAACATGAACCCCCGAAGTATGAGTTTAGACCTTATCAAATGATTCCATATAGTGGTGTTGGCCAGTCGATGTGGCAAGTTATAGTCGGCCGCGTAATATCGGGTTCTGGGGGTGCTGGATTAATGTCCTTGGCGGCAGTGATCATTACTGGTGAGTCCGTTGGAACTTTTCGAAGTCGGGTGCTACTTAGGTAATGCAGAGACTTATAATCTTAGATCTTGCCCCTTTGAGAGACGTAGCTTCATGGCAGAGTTATCTCAACGTTGTCGCTACTGTCGGGCGAAGCTTAGGCGGGCCTGTGGGAGGCTTTCTTGCTGACACGATAGGATGGAGATGGTATGTTTATGATATCCTACGATGGGAATGCACCGCTAACCGATTATGACGATAATAAGGTCGTTTTTCGGGCAGGCACCACTATTCATACTCGCTATGATCCTTTGTGCGATGGTGCTTCCTAACCTAACGACAAGACAAGGTCAAATCGATGCCGAAACCACCAAGGGTCGATTAGCTAGGATTGACTTCCTAGGTGCCATATTTCTTGGTAGCGGACTTCTAGCTATCCTCCTACCACTGAGGATTGCGGGGCAAAAGGTGCCATGGACGAGCCCTATCGTTCCGTCGCTTCTTGCAGCAGGAGCTGTCTTGTTAACGCTATTTATCATAACGGAGATGCGCTGGGCGAAGGAGCCAATACTTCCACTGAGGCTGCTAAGAAACAGAGATGTAGTCTTTAGTTACCTTATTATGGTTTGCCAGACGGCCGCCCAAGTTGGAGTATGCCCCCTGAATCCGAACACAATCCTCGGACTCAAGTTGCTCACATGTACCTTAGATGATGTTCTCCGTCCCGCTTTACTTCCAAGTTACCCAAAGGTCATCCAGCACCGTCGCTGGAGCTCATCTCATACCAGCTGTCATTGGGAATACCATTGGCGGTCTTTTAACTGGGTTTTGGATCCGAAGGTCAGTAGTTCTTTTTGGGACCAACCTAGGCCCACCCACTGTTCACGGATAATACTGACGTGATGCGAACATATGAAGAACCGGTTACTTCAAAGTGCCACTCGTGTTTGCGGGGATCGCATCCTTCATTTGTTATGGGTTGATAATACTTAGATGGAGGGGTGAAACTAATTGGGTCGAATCCTTATATATTTTCCCCGGGTAAGTGTGGTCCAGGGGTACGTATACGTGATCGTTTACTTACGGTAGATATGTAGTGGTTTCGGTACTGGCATGTCTCTGAATGCGGTCTTTGTTGCTCTCCAGGCGGCAATAAACCCCATGGATAGAGCAGTAGCAGCATCGGGTTTGTATCTGTCTATACCGATTGGGTCAATGCTCGGTATGGCTTCCTGCAACGCCGTGCTGCAGGGGATAATGCCTGTGAACTTGGCGTCGAGATTACGCGGCCTCGGCATAGAAGGGATTGAAGCTGAACAGGTAATTAATCTAGACACCCCGTCGAATTCATCGATTGTGATGCTTCTGATGCTGACGATAGGAAAGATCATCAAGGAAGCCGCTGCACGAGTTGACTATCTCGACGAGGCACCGAAGCAGATCGCCCAAGCGGTCGCACAGGCGTATGTGCGTGGACTTGAGTTCAGTCACGGTAAGAATGACATCAGCAAGCATTGCTTCAGGGTATTCAACTGCTGACTCAAGTTAGGCGTGTCCTTGTTATGTGCTGTGTTGGCAACAATCGCTGCCCTGTTAATGAGGAATAGAAAATTAGGCGGCCGATGAAGTTCTAGACCCGGTATGTTAGAACAGAGAGAGGAAATATCTCCCTGCGGTCTCCAGTACCTAATAGCTTTAGGATTTTATATCATGTTGGTACGAAGCAAACTCCCAACGAAGTTACACGGCATAGAGCCAACTGCATGGTTAGATTATTGGCAAAATCGTGGTTGGTCAGGCGTGAAAGTCCCCTTTACTCGCCTTCCGTATCCTGTAGGCACTTCATACGGATTATCTTTCCATTTTAAGTTTCCCTTCTCCAGAGCTCCGTTCCCTATCACTAGGAACTGTCTATCGTGCTTTGCCTTGAGTTGCTCACGACCATGGAGGACTCCAGTATCCTTCAGCTTAGCGGCCGTATCGCAACTAATACGGCCAAGGTCAATGACTACTTGGTTAACAACAACCTGCCGCAACCTTCCTTCGATCTGAATGCACCTTCACAGTTTTCGATCCCCCTCAGTGAGCCCGAGATCGCGGCCGCGCACCAAGCTGTACTTCATGATTGCCGCGAGCTTCGCGACTTGATGCTCGGACCTCGCGAATATTTAACAAGCTTCCAACACAATGAATTAGTAGGTCAGCAGGTTATCACGCGCTTTAAGCTGGCTGAGGCCGTCCCTATCGGTGGGGAAATTACTTTCGCAGAGCTTGCCGCCAACGCCGGTCTCCACGAAACCCACCTGCGTAAAATACTCCGTCTCACGATCGCTCAGCACATATTCGTCGAGCCACGTCCCGGTGTCGTGGCTCACTCAGCTGCATCCCGCCTCATTGCCGAAAACAAGGTGCTCGCCGATTGGTTGCGATATAGCACCTCCGACCTTTGGCATGCCGCTTACCACATGAGCGATGCTATGGCACAATTTCCCGGTTCGGAGGAGCCCGGCGAGACGGGCTTCGCTTTGTCTAACAAAACAAATAAGGGCATGTTCCAGTTCTTTGCCGAGAACCCAGAGCGCTCGCTGCGTTTCGCGGCCGCTATGCGCTTCTTTACCCAGCGACCAGGTCTCGAACCTGAACGTGTTGTAAACGGCTACCACTGGGATAAGATCGGCAAAGGTGGTATCGGAACTGTCGTAGACGTGGGAGGTTCTCACGGTAAAATCTGCATCGAGCTAGCCCGTCGGTTTCCGTCGCTCAGCTTCGTCGTGCAAGATCTGGACGAGCCCGTGGTGCGAGACGCCGAACGACAGCGACCGGAGGAGCTTGCCGATCGTGTGCGCTACATGGTCCACGATTTCTTTACGGAGCAACCGATTAAAGGCGCCGACGTGTATTTCTTCCGAGCCGTAATGCATAACTGGTCGGACACGTATGCTGCTAAAATCTTGCAAGCCCTTATCCCGGCGCTGAAAGTCGGGGCAAAGATCGTACTCAACGAACCTGTCATCCCGGAACCAGATAAGGTTCTCCCGGGAAACGCGGCGCGTGTACGAGCCAGTGATCTTGTCATGCTCGAGCTTTTCAACGGGGGGGATAGAGAGATGGAGGATTTCAAGGGGCTTTTTGCTAAGGCACATCACGGGTTTCAGTTCCACGGTGGAAGCCAGGTCCCGGGGTCTAACCTCTGGATACTGGAGGCGGAATGGGTGGGAGAATGAAATGTATGGATATAAGACAGCCCCTGAAAGATGCTCGCTTGCCTTCTAGCAGAAGACCAGTCCTACCCCACCTGTTCGCGTGAAACCCAGTTGCAATGTGTTAAATCAAGTCTCAATTGCCTCAGTATCCTGGAGCCATGGCCTCGTCGTCGTCTGCATAAGCCAACACATCTCTTAGCCTTCAGGTGATGCTCGCAGTAAATAATAAGGTGATTCCATTTTGGTAGGGAAGCCGAAATAGGAATAGCGAATAATTAAAATAAAATCTCCTGACTATGATGACCAGGGAGATCGTTAATGACGTCAGGGAAAGAGCTTGGACCAATAAATGGAATACAATTTTGCGCCTTTTTCGCCTTGCCACCAAGGCACACAGCCACACATGCTGGAACAGCCCACAGCCACAATGCATGGAAACTTTCTCTCCCGAAAACTATTACCTAAAAATCCCCATAAATCTTCCAAGTTCAATGTTCAAATGCTAGAAGGGGAACATTAAACTTAGCATCACAAGACATTCAATGCGGGAAGTTTTACTGCATTCGTATAGTCAGAGTCACAAGGTTCAATAATCACATTATTGGTACCACACTCATTGATTTAAAACAAACATGGCTCTTTCGTCTCGAAATACTGGTGTAAGCCAAGACCTGAATTGTGCCTGTCCAGCCTGTCCAGCCTGTCGCAAAGCTGGAAGGTTGCCTAGGCGTGGCAGTGTTGAGGCTGTCTAAGCATAATAAAGTACTCAAACCTACCCATCCTATGGAGAGATGGGAGGGGAGAGGAATATAAATTGACGGCAGTACCTAAAAAGCAAAGTTCCCTTGATATTCATCTACTTAACACAAAATTATTCATTCTAATTTCGCTCACCATGAGTCCAATCACAAATGCGATCAGAGAGGCAGCCCCCCGCAATAGAGACCTATTAGCCGTTCTCTCCGAGACAGATCATGCACCGCCAGCATTGGAGCAACAGAGGCGTTACATCGCTGATCTCAACAATGAGCTTTCCACCATCCAGAAACATATTGTCGTGTTGGATGGGCAACGAGCTAAAGAGTTTAAGGAGCATAAAAGATATCGCGACTCAGTCATGAAGCGCTTTGCCTACCGTGTGAGTGGCAAGACAGACAAATTCCAAGCTAGGGCCGAGAAGGAGGAGCAAGAATATTTTGCCGTCTTGCAGAAGGAACACCAAGCTAAGGAGCAGGAGGAGAATATTAGAGCTATGCGTTCTAAGGCCCTAGAGGCGCAGAGCGATTTAGAGGCCGAAGTGGACCGCCACGCAGAAGCACAGCAACAACTTGACAGTCTTTATGATAGTATCTTCCAGGGACCAACCCCAGCTTTCCCAGAGGAAGATCGGTCTGAGCAGGATGCAGAAAGCATCTTACAGGCATATCACGATTCTCGCGTAGTAGTAGAAACGGAACTCCAAGTCGTGAACCTTTTATCTGAAGCTAAAGAACGACTCAACAACGCTCTCGTCTACACAGAGGAGGCACTGAGTTATAGCCGGGTGGACATGTTTGGCGGAGGCACATTTTCGGATTTCATGGAGCGTAACGCACTAGACAAAGCCGATAATCAGGTTAGCCAGATGCGTTTGCTCTACCGGCAAGCGCAACGCATGTCTCAACACGTACAAGACCTCCCACCCGTCGGAATCGCAAATGGCAGTCTAATAGGTGATATTTTCTTCGACAACATATTCACCGACATGGCCTTCCACGAAAAGATCAAAGATTCTCGCGCCTCTCTTGAGCGAGCTTGGGGTTGCCTGCTCTATCAACTCGCCCAAGCCAAATCAAGACACCAAGAAGCTCGAGAAGAGATGAATGTCCATGCAGCCGCGCTGAAGACCTCAAGAGAAGAGTTGCAAAAGGCGAGAGAGCGCATCTTTGAGCGCATAACCGATGGCAGCACGGGTGAACAGGCAATCCCCGCGGACGATCCGCCTCCATATTAACATCTTCACGATTTAGCTTCCGAATGAAACCCGACAAAGCCCAAGTAGGGTTATTAGCATCGCATGTGTTATAAGACGGACCAAGGTTTCAACGGAGTGAGTTAGGATTTGAATTAGTTCATATAACGCTACAACGCTAACGCGAATGATGGACCGCAGCACTATGGCTGTTCAAAATTATAGTATCCCCTTTACTGCCCATATGACTATGTCATATATTAGCAGGTACCTAAACAAAACAAGGTCAAGTCAAATATGACCGCTAGTTTATAACTATGACCACACGCTCACAAATGCATACACGCCATCTTTCCCGGCTTCACTTTTTAAAAACGTCGAGGGCGTTTCTTGGACTTGGCTTCACCTTTCTTAGCGGTCGCCGCCTCGCTCTTTTTAACACCGCCACTGTCGTCAATGCTTCCCATCATGACGTTCTCGTCATCGATCATCTCGCGGTTCATGTGAGCAAGGAATTTCTCTTGCTCCTCCAGGAAACTCTTGAGCTTGCGTGTTGCGACTTTGCGACCAGCGCTATTAGCCTCACGCAATTCCTTCAATTGCTGTCGGACACGCTCCTCGAGAATCTCGAGGCGGTACTCGCTGAACTGGTTGTACAGCTCCGGAAGGTTTGAGATGGGTCGTACGGTCGTCAAGACCGTGTCATCGCGCACCTTCCAGGATCGTGGCCGAAACGAAGTTACCATGCTGATACGCTCCGCCGTGCCGAGGGCTCGCAGAGCCTGGTGCTCTATGTATCTACCTTGTAGCACTACCGCGCATCCCTATTTTGCATGATTAGTTCTTTTTTTCTTTGGTGATAACAAAAGACACTGATGATTTCATGTTTGGGATAGAGCTTACCATCTGTGGACCCCGCACTTTCATAATGTCGCCATTTCCAGTACGGAGAGCCGTCTCGCCTCCGATCATGGTAGTGCAGTCACTAAGCATGGTCACACAGACGAAAGGGTAGCTATCCATGTGCCAATCCACAATGGGCTTGTCGTCCTCCCAGGGACAGCCCGCGATACCCTCGTCCGCCTCGAATTGAGCCCGGTCGTTGAAGGCTTGGAGCTCTTCCTCCTTCTCCTTCTCGGATTTGACCGAGATATTGATGTGGCCGATTTCAAAGTCCATCTCAGTCACCAGGTCGATTCCTGCGACTTTAGAGATGATAGCTAGCGTCTCCGGGCTCTTCCATACGTCGTACACGAAAGGTGCATACCTAAAGTAGTTTCTAGTTAGTCACATTTGTACGTCTGATATTCGCCAGAATGTTTTAGAGACAACTTACTTATTCGCGAATCCTCTCAGTTGGCATTGTGCCAAATTGCTGGAATACTGGCAGTTGCTTAGCACCTCAGGACTGAGGACCTCTTGCCTCATCCTCATCACGGCCTCCTCTGTAAATAGAGGAAAAGGCTCTGAGACGGCAACATGAGAGATACCAGTATCCTCGGCGAGACCTATTTCCTTCATGGTGTACACCTTCGGTGTCTCTTTGAAGGCAAGGTGTTGCGAGGCATCAAAGGCACCAGTTCCCAAATTTGACACAGCAGGTGCTGTAATGATCGGAGTCCAATTCCGTTTAACCTCAGCGGGGGCTGGCATCACTGCTGCGGCGGCCATTTTGGATATAGAGATGCAGATGTATCAGGATGGATACGAAGAGATCTTCTAAATGTGGGAGAGGTGATAATGAAATTGAATCAGATAATGGTTGATCAACGTCGAGGTCATAAGAGTGTCCTCGAGGCTTCCATTTATCATCGTGAAGCTGGTGCTGCCAGTCCGGGGTCCATCTAATCCTTATCTCCCAAGTCCTCGACTCTAATCAATAGTCCGCTTCATCTCGCCAATGGTAGTGCCACGGGGCCCCGGAAAATGTGTCGCTGGTATCATCTATGACGAATCTAGTCGAAGATTGGGCATCGTGATGATAGATAGACAAGACACGGGTTCGTCCATGGCAGGCTTGTCGACACCCTCAAGATAGGGCGGCACCGTGGTGGAACCGACGATGAGGGCATGTCGGACCGTCCTTGTATCAGATATCTCTCCAATCAGCAAGTTAGCTATGAACTATATCTCGATGGGAATTACTCGCCAACATACGTGGTTCAACCTGACGAAGGGATTATCAGTTTGAAAGGTGTGGAGGGGCTACCCCAGCGTTACCGGACGTAAATTAAAGCGGCATCCAGACTATCAGATGCGATGCCACCTGGAAAAAGGGAAGAGCCGCGATGCACAACCTGACGCAGGTTTAGGAAAGAGAAACCGAATACCGAGAACAATTGCGCATTAGCTTTCGCGATGTCGGTTAGAGGAGTTTAGAACTACAAGCAGCAAGCAACAAGTTTGGGGCTGAGTGAGTGAGAGATGCCCCTTTTTTTGGAATCCTCGGTACCCTGATAACCCTGTCACCGTGCCTAGGCCATTTACCACCCCGCTGACTGTTGATAGTTATTTGCATGCACGTATTTATATACTATACATACTGTATACCTTTTCGCGATAACTACGATAATTCTTTTTACTATTTACTATTTACCGGGGTAAATTGGTTCTCTCTAACATATACGTCAGGTCAGTGTAAGTCTTAATAATATATGTGATATTAGATATATCATATCCTTAACCAGATTTGGTACGGATGATCAAGCCTCTTACATACACATACAGAATCCTGCGTGCGTGAGGTGCGTCTGAGCTGCGCTCACGTCGCCATGTCTCCATGCGACGTTATCTCCGTTAGTAATGCTCGGAATATGGTACGACGCCCGATAACGGAGATAAAGGAGAACGACTAAGAGGATCCAACGCCCCTTACACCTGGGACTAGACCTTGCTTATCATATGGGTTCGAGTCGATGCGCTCAAAGCTGGCAAGGCTGGTTGCTGATCCCCAGATCAATCTCTTCGTCCCCATTGATCTATTGATAAAATGTGACGGTTTGCCGCGGTGTCCTGTCACTTTTCGCGCCATGTCTTCCGCAGATCCGATCTAATTGGTCCGTTTGGGAATGCGGAGAGCTATCGACGAATTCCTATAGGTCCACCACAGTCGGCTGCGTAACATCTGCCGAAGGGTTGCATAAAAAATGCTGGAAGGATTCTATCATACCTACACATAACGCCTGCCTATACAATCTCAATTTGGACAACGTCTCTTTTTTCTTATTTTCAAACTCTGACTAAAAACAACCAATTTAGTCTATATGCTGGCGTACCAACTATGTTATCGTCCTTTTTTTCCATTTTCCATTGCTGCTAGAAACCTCCATCTTCATTTGTCCTTACAATATATCCGGGGAACACGGCATGAGGGGCTACTGTCGTTTCTAGCTTAACGCTATATGTATACATCGTTACCCGGGTATCTTCGAGTACATTGCATCAACTTGATGTATCTTATGCTGGACAGCTCGCATCGAAATACATGATCCTATGTAGCATGTATACAGAGACAATACCATGATTGTATAAACATGGATCCAAAGACTTGGAGCAATCAGGATCAGGATGCATCCCATACAACTTAGCGAAAGGACGGGTTTCAAAGACTACCTACCTACCTACCTCCCTAAGGTATACACCATTGAACCTGATGACTACCAGTACTATGTTTAACTACAGATAGACATATATATCCCGAGCCAATCAACACAGCCACGCACGATGTTGATATGCAAGATGTGAGTCTGGAACACATATTCCGCAGTCACTTGACGAGTTGGGGGGCAGCTTGGACCCTGCACAATGAACTGCATCAAGGGCACAGCCGAAACTCTCATGATTCTGGCTGATGGCGGTTAGCATAGCATAATGTCACACTAGGATCCTAAAGCCAAACTGGCGTATGGAATACTCGAAAACCTTGTTTTGATACCGATTCTGCATGCAGATGGAAGCGCAGACGGCAAAGGACAGCTTATAGATCCCGAGATACGAACCAGTATAGATCGCCGAGCAGTTGCATCGATAGATGAGTGGCATATGATTCGTTTATCTTGCATACTGCATTTCTATATTTATGGAAGGTGAAGACGATGAAGCCGGCAAAACGTGTAGAGTTGTGTCAGGTCATCTTCTAATAAGAAATACGCAATAGTAAAGCGTTGTTGGTAGGCTAAATGCCTATAGACATGTATTAGACTCCATAGATCTTCACTCACACGATGATGACTCTTTACCTGGGTACCTACATAGCCTACCTAGATTTAACATTGAGTAGCGGGAACATAAGTTACTATGATCCATGAGACCGGGGAAAACTGTGCAGTTATATCATTCCCTTTGTGGAAAATCACATGTAAGTTATATGATGAGTAATTTATGAGGATCGAGATTAACCTTAAGGAAAGGTCAAATCGGATTCAGCCGCGGAGATAGGCATCTTTGTTTAAGTGGTAACTTAACACGATATGATAACCCCTGATCTTTAGGTATATTCACTTGATCAGTTACGGGTTTAGACTTCATGAACCTTCACTTCGTTATAAAATTGATGAATTTCTATTAGTATAACCCCGCAGTATTTTGTGTTACAGATTTGGTCTGTTAACTGGAACGCTAACCTTGGCGATTATAACCCCTTGTTCGATGTATAGCCAAAATAAAAGCGTCTGCATGCAGGTATAAAAAGAAAGCAAACATGAAATGCCTATAACTCCCAAGGTTATCATTTTATATCGACTGTTATTAAACTATGTAACCCGTGAACGCTGTCTTTCGATGATATCAAAAGCCTTTTGACATTTTTTGTTAGAAATTTGACTCGAAAAAATTAATCTTTGACATGGTTTATTAGCTATAACTACATACCTAGTTATATTCTAAGGCGGTTTCTTTAAATTATAGTATGATTAATAGTTGAAGATATACCTAGACCAATCTTAGACCAATCTCAAACCATTCATTGAGTATACCCCTGGTCCTCGTCTAATTATTCCAAGCTCATCAACCAAAATCGGTTAAAGTCGAGTGAGAAGTTTGGAATCTTTGTAACGATATAGATATATGAATAATCTGGTGCCTAGTTACCTATGAAATAGAGTACCTATAATTATATTGTATCATCCCCCCTGTTTGCCACTCTCTCCTGAATCCAGTTCCACATTCGTATTATCTCATCATGACTTAGAGGTTTGATATTTCTCATTGTCTGTGATAATCGGGAACTGGATACGATATCAAATATGGGGTACCCTGGAATATTGTTGCTGTGGCATCCATCGTCCTTTGCAGAGTGGGTAGCCGCATGAGTATATCTCTGTCCCCACAATCCCAGCAGTGCTTGGGATGGATGTTTTGCTTGTGATCTACCAAGCGTAGATTCTAGACGCTGCAGCCATTCTGCCGGTTGGACGATTTGGAATGAAGGACCCCCCGAGGTCTCCGAACCCCATCGAAGCAACTGGTTCCATGTTGGTGACCTATGAGAGTTCAAAACATGGTATATGGGCATCTCTGAGCCAGCCAGCGCTCTAGAGCTATTTTCGGCCAATGCTATCTCTAGGACTATCTTCGCCGCTTGATCTACCGGTAGCCAATCCAATGGCTCATTGGGTAGTTCTGGTAAACACTTCGTGAAGCTAACGGTCGACAGCATCAACGGATACGCTTCATTTGCATTCCATACGCCAGCATGATTCCCGCAGAGCTGGCCAACACGGATTACCGAGATTTCCGTACTCATTGCAGTACTAGTAGACATATTCCTGAATATATTCTCACGAGCCCTGGCGCAAACTCGCTCAGCTACCCACTTAGACCTTGAGTAGCCTAGAGGAGATGCATGAGATGGGTCCAAGGACACCTTCTCCGCGATAACGGCAGATGGGTCGGAACTCACTGCTGCTGTCGAGCTAATGAAAAAGAAGCGGGCACCGCTCGACGCCGCTGTATTGATCAAGTTCCGGGTTCCCGATATGTGGTCTTCGAAGGAGTTAAGACGGAGGCTGAAGTTAACGGTCCAGGCCGCATGGATGAAGACTGAAGCTTCGGCCACAATACATGCCCATTCCTGGTCAGGAAGGCCGAGGTGACCTTCAGTAAGTTGGCAGGGAAGGCAGACAACTTTGCCGTCGGTAACTCGCGATACATTCAGACCCCGCGGCCTTGGCAGTTCACGATCTGATAACGCCCTCAGTACCCGCTCCTGAGCAGCAAGTTTCGTCTGGCTACGAAGCAGACAATACACCTTGCGGACTTTCGAATCACCGCATAATGCAGAAAGTATGTGAGCTCCAAGCGCCCCTGTAGCACCCGTGAGTACAACGACGTCGGTATCTTTCTTATAACGGCGGATATTGTATGCCTCAAGCTCGCAGTATTTCTCCGCGAGTTGTTGCATGAATTCCCATTCTTTAACGTCGCTGTTTGAATTGCAAACGCCGTCACCATTGCGTATTCGGATCAGATTCTCTGCCAATGCAATAACATTCCCATTATCATAAATAATATTCAGGGGTAGCTTCGGAGATCTTTCGGGAAAGATGTGAGATTCGATGAGCTTTCTTATCTGAATGCACGCTATTGAATCAACCCCCTGCTGGAAAACGTCCCTACGAGGATTGATTTCGCGCCCTAGAATTTGAGTAAATAAGTCTAGGATGAAGGAAGTGAGATCCGCATCCGAAACGATCTGGTTATTTATACGAGCGGCTCCCCCACTTGAATAGGATCTCTCGATCACATCGGCATACCGGGCTTCAGCTTGGCGCCGCAATATGGACCCCTTGCTGCTTTTTGCCAGAGATTCCTCTCCTTTCGGTTCAATGGCAATCAGCATTGACCTCGCGAGGCGAGAATGATTTTGCGTCCCCTTGTTCAATATTTGAACCTGTGGCCAAACTGCGTCAATAACATCTTCATCCGAAGAATCATTTGACGCTTTGAACAATAGAGCTCCGGCATAGTCTCTGCCTGCGCCGAAGATGAGTACGTCGCGTACAAGCCAAGTCGAAGCTTTGATGGATTCTTCAAGCGGAGAAGGATCAAACTTTTTACCATTGGCTAGAGTGATCTGAGCGTCCGCTCGACTGTGATATCGCCACGCATTCGATAACGACGGATGGGGTTCGAATAGATCCGACGTAGCATACGAGCCATCATCGCGATTCGTCTTCGTTATAAGCGGCCAGTTTGGCTTGATCACGAGTTCCGACAGACCATCCCCTCTCGGTTCGAACGATAGCGCGGAATCATCGATTGGCCGGAGGTACTGCCATTGCTTGTCCTTGGTGTAATAGCGGTGTGAAGACATAAGAAAACCGCATTCGGCACTCCCCATTCGCGAAACGAGGTTAACTCCTAGCTCAACTAGCCTATTGCCGACCGAAGAAGCTAGAGCAGCACCGCCGACACCGACTAAATCCATGCTCTGGAGCATGCGGATACCTTCGTGCTCTTCGGCCAGCAATTGAAGGACATATGGTACAGATGAGAAGTACTTTACGGGGACCGAGCTTCTTTCGCGAGCGTATGCTACAGAGCGGATAACATTAGCGCCGGTGATGGGTACGATACTTTCTGGGAAGAGCCAAATCATTACCCCACTAGTCCAGGCCCTGAAGCAGTCAGCCAGGCCGCCATGGTATAGAGGCGTGGTGGTAAATGTAGCAGGTTGGTTTATATGCGGGAAGCATGGCAAGCAACCCACAGCTCCCCATTGAGTCTGTGGCATCGGTTTCGGCACCCCCGACGATGTGCCTGAAGTGTGCAGCAAGTATGCTATATCACAATTCTCGTTTTCCTGAATTTTTACATTAAGAAAATGACCATTTGGGATGTGCGCTTCCTGAAATGAAGGTATCTTGATGATGTTGATGTCCCCTTTAAATTGGTGTCTCCGCTTTTCTTGAACATTGTCTACTAGAATCGTCCTCATACCAGAACTCTCGCAGAGTTTCTCTATCGCCGAGGAATCGAGTTGAGGACTATAACAGCGAAATAAGTTTATAAGAAGTACAATGGAAATATCAACGAGTTAAGGGGTCCTCACGCCAGGAGAAATGGCCTGCACCCTAATCGCATGAGCCCTAGCCATGTCAGGATGAAATCGAGGGTACTTGCACATAACAACCCGACTGTAGGTGCTTTATTGCTTCCAGTTTCGACCTTGACGAGTTTTTCTAGTATTGTAGCTGCCCTCCTTGACAGGTTGCATAGTTCCGAAAATGTAATTTGATCAGGCGCTACAGATGTTTAGTATCATACCTAGGTATGTATTATGAGAAGGACTGTGTGTAGCATACGCCAGTTAGATGGAAGATCCGATGTATGATGAGCAAAGCCTAGGGCGGGTCGCCCCGCGAGACGTTTTGCTTGCGCTTCAATTAGTGTAAGGACTGTTTTGAATGAATCTTGACCTTCACCATCCCTTTCCTTGAGTTTTGCTGCTTGTCCTAAAGTGCATGTGAAGTAATTGAACTCTGGAGACGCCATTGGATCGCATAGAATAATAAGTTTCTTTCATGAAGAAGAGTAAAACAAGAGAGACAGAAGCTGCGACTAGTTAATCATAATAATCATTGTCTCCGGTTTCATGAGGTCATCGATTTCTAAAGCCATGGTTTCGATGTCAAGTTTATGTAACTTTAAGAACGACACACACAGTCGATTAGGAAATGACAAGATGGAATAGACCAAATATGTAATTAATCTGTAGTATATTCAGCAAGACTTCATATGATGCGCGACATATGATATATCAGCTACCTCTCTAACAAGTAAACATTTTCGTCGTGCTGACATTAACCCTACTCCAACGTCTTCCATGCCACCAAGCAGACAGAATCACGCTTGGCCAATAGAGATGGTAGAGAAATAACGCTGGTAGCGGGTCCCACGTCTCGAAGATACCCTCTTTCCATGTAAACAAATGGCGCGAGAACTCAAGTATATCTGATGAGACACGACTGAATTCGACTAAACCCAAACACAATAACAACGTAGGATGAATGAATAAAGAGACTAAATCATGCCCTATCCAATATCTTGGTTGTACATTGGCCGGCGGAATAACTAGCGAGTCTCTTGTGCCAGTTTGGAGCCCCTTCCCATTTGCAAACTCTATTTCCATCTCCTTTAAATCTGTATTATTATTAATGACAGAAAGGTAAGCATTCGTCATAGCTTCCATCTCTAAACCCCGCTGCGCAAGCAGGACAACCGCAGTATGAGCACGGGGGTTACACTCAATAGCGTAAATATCCTTTTCGATCCCGCAAGAACTGACAACTCCATCGCTTGCCATGAAATCGAAACTAAGATGACCTGTCATGTCTTTGGGACTTGGCGAACGCCGCACGAATTTGACAGTGAAAGCAAACATCGCTCGCCACAAGGGAGAATTCGACGGTAGTGGTTTGTAATGCATTAGCAACTCGGCACTGGGGCAAGCAACGAAGCATTTCACTTCCCCGCGTACCACTAGAGAGTGCGTGCAGTATTCTTCGCCGCCAGGAATGAATTGTTGTAGAATCCAGGGGTTAGAGTCCGATATTGGCAATTGAGAGAGATATAGCTTGGTTTCTTCTTCCGAGGGGAGAGGTAGAAGAGTCATATTTCCGCGATTGATATCGTCTATTTCGATTGGCTTAAGAATAAATCTCCGTTCTGGGGTGGATGTCTTTGAGGCCAAGAGAGTCTGAAAAATGTCATGATTCGACTTCACCTCATGCGTTTCCGGTACTGGGAGCCCTCTATGTTCGCATTCTTCCATGAAAGATCGTTTATTATGTAGTGCAGATGTAGTCTTGATATCAAATTGTATGCACTTACACGACGTGTGATGCTCTATTGACTCTTTCGCATTAGCATCTTGGATAGCATTAGCTACTCCGGAGCAGGATACCCATATATCGACCCGCTCTGTCTTTACTATCCCAATAAGTCGCCGAACATAAGCTTCAGAACATTCATTGCTCTCTGATGCCGGTAACCGGTGGAAAGCGGAGAGACTCCGTGAATATCGACCAGGACATGGAGAACCGTGGCTTTCAAAATCAGCTCCAATAACGCGATGACCTGAAAGATAGAATGATCGAGCTAAGGCCAACCCTTTTGCCATTCCTATTCCTGTGACTAGTATTGTTTTTCGAGGTAATCTACCCCGAGGCCCCACATCTAGTGTGCGGCGAGGACATATCTCCCTTACAATGAGGCAGATGCACGCTATTGAAGCTGACAATGGTAGTAATAAAAGACTTAGAAACACTAAACTAAAACATCGAGTTGTTTCTCGCATTCGATATTCGGTCGTCATATTAACAATAATTAGTAAATTAGGCGTTGTGGTCATGTTGGTGTGGGATCGCGCCCTGGGAATAAAAAGGGGGCGGGGAAAGGGGGCGGGGAAAAAGGGGAAAGGAAGCATTACATAATCAGATTTCCAACCGCTGCACGCGTCTCAAACTACGAGTCAATTCACACTCCATTAGTCGTTAATATAAATTTCATTCTTTCATAATTACGTAGGGATCCATTATTACTTCCGCATATTAGATTTATAAGACGTCACCACTTAAGATGGGCTGAGGATTGACGATAACAACGAATCCCTTGTACATACCTAATAACTGCCGAAAGCACTGAGAATTAGCACTGAACACATACATGATGTGATTCCCCACGCAAATTCATATTTCACTTTCAATATTAGTATTCAATGAGAAGCATTTACCTTCGAAAATGGAGGATTTAGACTTTATAGGCTAAAATTAGGTACCTAATCAATCATGCGTCAAAATTGTGCAGACTAAGATCGTGTGGGCTACAACGGTTTTGGAACCGCTAAACTTTGGCGGAAGGCACTAAATCTTTTTATTTTTTGGTAGCTGGGTGCCCTGGTCTATAGTGGTTAACCACTAAATTTCAATTAAATTTTGGCGGAGAGATCCTAGCTTGAGGCGAATAGTAATGATTAGATAATTGCTGATCTAATCACACCCTAACTTCAGGGGCTTCCATTAAATTGTTACGTAAGCACTGGGATTAACTAACTAGATCAGTTCTCTCTTTTTAGAATACTACAACTTCCACTACCTATCAAGCTGCCCACGTGCCCAATTCATGATTTATTTTCATTGTTGCATTTTCATTACTCTAGGCTTATTTTAGAGGCGATCTCAAATGATATACTCAAATCCTTGCACGCCTTTGATGAAGTCTCCTTCACGCCTGCGCTTGGATTCCGTCCGGTCGCCCATTAACGGGATTCTTCGGTATATCCATGGAATATTGAGATGTCCGATCATTGCCACCATCTCGAACCTCAAAATGGCCAGTAGAATATCCATTCTGTTGATATGCATCGTACAGTCCGTTTGCAACACTCTGACCTTCTCCCAATACTATGACAATATAGTTAGTAATTTACAATGGATCAATCGCAATGGGGTTCATGTAGTGTGCTTACCTCCAGCTTCCTTCGCAGCTTTCTCCACACTAAGATTTTCTGTCTCGAGGTCCGTATAACCAGTATCGCTGCTATCAACATATGCTTCAATCCCAGCACCGTCCCGAGGGTACGTCTTTGCAATCTGCTTGTGTCTTTTCAGGGCATCTTTTAGCTCCTGAGGGGACACACCGTTTAAGAAGGTACACGATCCCAAGGGATTAGGCACAGCGAGTCGAAGTAATCCATCGCGCGTCTTCAAAATGGCGGCTGTGCCCTTATCTAGTACTTCCTCGTCGAATTGAGGGTGATCGATTGAAAGGCCAGCTCGAGAGAACAAGCGGAACAATCGACGATGTTCTTTATCCGAGAGTAGTCCGCGTTGTTTAGCCAGAGTGGCAGAGTAAGCCATGTCAATGGCGATCGCGTGCCCGTGACGCAATGGAGTCTCGGGAATAAGCTCATGCATCGGCGACCATCTACGAATTATTTCGTATTAGACGAGGTATTGTTATAACTTCAAGAGACTATAACTTACGTGTGTCCGTACGCGATCACTCTATCGAGGCCGATCTCATGGAGATTCGGTGATTCCAGCTTGAGCATTTCGAAAATACCCTCGCGGTTGACCTCATCGAAATCAGAACATTTCAATAACCACCATAATACAAGAATTACTCACGATGTCTGCGGCACTGCGAATTTCGGCCCTCGACCCATCGGCTCGACCAAACTTCGACTCGATGAGTTGCTCACAAAACTTGTCTAGGAGGTCGAAAACTTGAATATGAGAGCAGGACGAGATCTTGATCAATTCAGCGAATCCATTTCGGACTTGCGCTATTGGTAGAGTTCGAAGGAACGTGAAGTCGAGGAACGTGTGCAGCGGAGCATGATATGCACCAAGTCTGTTCTTATACCGACCATAATTGACCGCTACCTTGATGCTGACGCTTGCATCAATCAAACCAATCACCGTTGTGGGCACTCGAATGAAGTTGGTGTTGCGACGATATGCGGCGCAAGCGAATCCGGCAACATCTGTGACGAGACCGCCTCCTACCACCAGTACAGGTTCCTGGCGATTGTGAGTTGATGTCTAGCAACACCATAGCAACACATAAATGTCATACCTTTCGGATAATCCCGAACTCGTTCATACTGTCGGCTATTTCGAGAAACGTGTCGATAGTTTTCGCCTTTTCTCCAATCGATGTCTGATGAACTTTAAGCCTGAGCTTATAATGATTGAAGTATTTCTCCATCTTGGAGCCGTATATCCCGTATACGTTCTTATCCGTCACGGCCAGAACCCGACCCCATTTCTTGTAACAATCCGCAAGATTTGGGTTGGTAATATCGAAGATTCCGTCAACAAATGTGAAATCATATTCGATCTTCTCGTAGCCTTCTATGTGGAAGCCATCTTTGGTCTCCTGAACGGTTGCTTTCAAATCAGACATTTGGAGAACATAAAAATTTTTCTAGGATAGACAAGTAGCAGCACACAATACAATGCCTGTTTATGCGTATGAAAGGTAATGAGCTTGGGGTATAGTCCTTCATAGGGAGGAGAGCACCTCACGTTGAAATACTGAGAGCTCCTATAGAAGGAACTGTCATGTTTGACGCTCAATTAGTCATGACTTCTCGGTTTCGACCCCTGAATCCTTTGTCTCGCGTTAACAACATCCATTTCCGTCATACTTGACATTGTTTTCTCTATTATCTAATATATATTTTTTCGCAATATGTATGTAACTCGATGCTAAGTGAAATAAACTTCATTTCGTCCCTGATCTGCAAGAGACGGCGCGCGGCCAGATCTCGCGCTAATGGAAACTAGGTAGGGAGAAATAGATCTTGTTATTCTGTCTAGTTTTCTGATGACGCTTGTCGGGAAAATGTACAAATCCAATTAATCCACTATTACTGTCGTTCCACGAGTAGCTAAAGGATACTTTGCAATGATTTCGTCAATGTCATAGATGTTAAGGTGAGTTCTAACCTGAGCGCATAGACGTATCATAGACTGCATGACGTGATTATATGTACAGGTGTTTACCTTGTAGGATAAAAGATAACATTAGAATACATAAAATCTACCACTTACCACAACTCTATTTTCAAGGATGTATTTGATGAGGATTGGCCGTATCTAAACACTCCAAAACCTTAGCAATATTTCTCGTATTTGATATGTACCTACCTACTTAAAGGTACCCAATTGGAAAACAAGTCAATGACATCAAGACTCAAGCGAAAACACGTGGTAATATTAATGCATACCTACCTAGTAGCGATCATAAACGCTTCATCGTCTAAGTATTTTAGAAGTTCTTTTAGTAAAGTCCACGCTACTAGGGTAAGAGGCGATCTTCTTTGGCTTCTCATACCACAGCACCTGAAATAGGGATAATGAACGAAGCCAAGAATAACGTGTTTGGGGGAACCCCATACCAACCTCAAGGAGAAATATTTGTCAGTATAATCACAGTTGTTACTAAAGTTCACTACGTGTTCTAAGCTTATGTCGAATCGCATACAGTTCGACGATGGAAGGGAGATAGAACTACTCCACTTTATCTATGCTCATCCTCATCTTGAGGATATGCGAGGTAACCCTCAAAAGGTTTTGGATGCAATTGACGAGTACGGCAAAACTAGAAAATACCTCAGTATGTGGTCCTATAGCGCTCACATATTGTTTTTTCTATTTCCTTTTTCCTTTGAACTTAAACGCTTCGTACCTGTACATTGTATTTGAGCCTAGAGAAGTTTCAATACAATAAGTGCGTTGATATATGTTACTTACTCATAAGTCTACAGTGAACATAGGGGAATACAAGTCGCAACCCATTATTGATTTAATCAAGGAAGAAAAACCACAGATCATCGTTGAACTCGGTGGCTACGTTGGCTATTCGGCTATAGCCTTCGCTGCAGCCTTGAGCAATATCGGAGGGAAATGCTATTATAGCTTAGAAATGAACCCCGAGTTCGCTGCTGTCGTCTCCATGCTTGTTGATCTAGCAGGACTTAAAGACGTTGTGAAAGTGGTTGTTGGCCCTGGTTCTGAATCCCTCAAACGACTGTCCAAGGAAGGCATCCTAAAGCACATAGACCTCCTCTTCCTCGATCACTTCAAACCGGAATATACACCGGATTTAAAAACCTGCGAGGAACTTGGATTGGTGTCTAAAGGATCGATATACGCGGCCGACAATGGTATGTTTAATCTTCAGATGGTTTCTGGTGTCAATTCACTGACATAATGTATAGTAATCAAGCCTGGCAATCCCTTGTACTTGGAATATGTCCGAAGTACAGTACAGGAAAAAAGGCAAAAGTTTTATACCGAAGATGCAAGCAATCCTAAAGGCAACCCCAATTTGATATACAACAGCCAGCTTATTGAAGGCTGTGAACCTAGCGGTGTGCCGGTAAGCGTCTATTACCATCAATTTCACGTTGCATAGATCTTAACAATGCATAGGATGCGATCGAAATTACGCGATGCCTAGGAATACAAGAATGAAGAATTGGCACGCAAGAGTGGAAGGGATGTTAAAGTATTCGAAGAAAATGTTAAATAAGTGATATGTTTAAAGATTACTTATGATAACTTATTTTTTAATGTTTTTCATTTCTTTAAACAAATTAACATTTCATTATTACACTTTATCTTCGCATAGGCATAAATTATAAAACGATCGACATCAATGACTATGTTCAAGTATTCGAAAGTATCCTTGAATTAATGCAATTAATTAATCGATGTAGCTGGGAGAAGTTACCCCTGAATCCGTAAGTCATTAAGGGGTAATAACCATTGTATTACGTAAGCTAAGGCCCACCGTGACGCCTTCAGCATGGACCCACCTTTCTTGCTTAGTCTTACATGATTAGGTAGGTAATACAACACGAATATGAATGAAGCTGATACATCGAATGTGCTTAATAATGAACTTATAAAGGTCTAACTAGGTATAAATGCAAACTACCTACCTAACTCCAATTGTGTAAAATATTCAATATGTAAAAGATCGCATGAAACACGAAACACTAGATATTATGACAAAGGGTCGGTTTTGTCCACCACACACCTAAGGTTAGGTAGTTACTAGTTATGGCGCGTAGTCACCGCTGGAGTCGTTGTCATCAGAGTCGGAGTCGGATTCAGATTCGGATTCGTCGTCTTCCGACTCTGACTCGCTGCCTGAGTCGCCGCCCGGCGGTGGAGGTGGGAGCGGAGCAGGCGGTGGACTTCTGAGAATGTCTCGCATAACTGGGGGAGTATACTGTAGAGTCACGACTCTATGTGCGGGTCGTATGTGCTCCCAGGTTGTGATGTTACGTAATTTTCTATGGTTTTGCACCGACTCCGGTATGGGACACATGTGAACTGGTACATAGTCCGAGACTGTTTCTTCTTCGTCCTCATCCCCTTCCCCCTCTTCTTCGCCATCAGCTTCTTCTTCGCCATCAGCTTCTTCTTCACCATCAGCTTCTTCTTCACCACCAGATTCTTCTTCACCATCGGCCTCTTCTTCACCATCTGCATCGTTATCGTCTGCATCATCAGCATCGCTATCGGATTCCTCGATTACACTGTTAAAATGATTAGTTGAAGTTCATAATTTCAAATCTAAAC
Source organism: Annulohypoxylon bovei var. microspora (assembly GCA_022836615.1). Lineage (NCBI taxonomy): Eukaryota > Fungi > Ascomycota > Sordariomycetes > Xylariales > Hypoxylaceae > Annulohypoxylon > Annulohypoxylon bovei. The sequence continues at coordinate 35,294 of MU405256.1, read as the reverse complement.
GATAACAGAGATAATGGGCCTGTTATTAAAATAATAAAAAGGACACAAATAGCTTTTAGATTTACTTACGGTGGTGGTGGTGGTGGTGGTGGTGGAAGAAATTGATACCTGTAAAAACATGTTAGCACTGGTTACCTATATATCTGGATAACTTGGAAGGAATTCAAAGGTTAAATGCCCTCATGTAAATATTTACAAGTGTAAACTGAGCGACAACCAAATCTGGGTCAACTTACTCATAAGGCATGACTCTTTCGGGTCTCGTCCATGACACGTCAAGGGCGCGGAAATATCCTGGAGGTCTTCCAAGAATGCCTCGATATCGTCGAACCTTTCTCCGAGCTAGCGGAAGCATCGTATCGACAACCCAGCGAGGAGTAGGCATGGTGTCAAAATTATTCACTTGATTACCATTCGCGTCCGTGTGGGAAGCCTCTATAGAATCGCCTAACCCGGAACCAGGAAATTCAAATTGTTCGAGCAGGTCGATAAGATCGTTCGAATAAGGGGTCTCAGGAGCAGCGAGACGGGCATTTACCGTATTCATGGGGATCTCATTCGGACGATCAGCTAGTGCGTCTCCACCAGGGAAATGTGCTTGACAGAGCGATCGAAGATTTACTCCCATCCAGTATCTAGTTTCTCGTTAGCTTCTTGAGTAGGTAAGTAGGTGTTTTGGGCTGATATTTCCTTAAGCAGGACAATAAGACCTGCTAAAAGAGATTAATAAAACAATGTTACCTACTGTTATAAGTTAGCTAATTGCAATTAGGCGGGGAGGGGAGGCGAGGAAAACCTCAAGGAATACGGTTCGGGGGTTTAAATCGGGATAGCTTCATACATACCATATCTTCCCAGTTCCTAACTTCACCTGTACTGAAGATACCATTCTTGGTCTTTTCAGGATCATCACCATCCAGAGCTGACTCGCCAAAATCACCTACGACGACTATAACCTCAAGAATTAGTACTTTATCCTTTTAGAATAGTCGGGACATATACTTACCCTCAGGAAACGCGTTAGTTTCCGGACCAGCTTCGGATGGCCGGCCTGGACCTCGCTCATGATAATGAATGAAAATGTTGTTCAGCGCAAAGTCGCGATGGGAAATGTCTGCTCGCACATAGATTAGTTCATAAGTCCTCGGAGTACCTAATGGGAATTTAAATACTTACAAACCCAGTTGTCTATTTCATTATCAGTACCTGGCACCGTACCGTAGTTGAAATATCGGATAGCCTCAGCAAGCCTTTCAGCTACGTGCTATAGAAAAAGTTAGTGTTTTCACCCTTTAGGGGTGCTTAGCAAATAATTTGTTTATAAAATGAAAACTTTCATCACATGTTAAACAAGTATTAGGGAATTTGTTAAGGGTATTTGACAACTTCAGATTTTACTTACCCAGATAAAATGCTCAGGTACTGGTCGGCCTAATTCGTGGTATTTTTCCATCAAATTTTCTAAAGTGCCGCCGTTGCAATGCCTATAATATAGTTAGTTTATAAATGTCTAAGAACTAGGGTAGTTACCTAGCTGTAAAACTTACCTAAAGTACATGGAATAAGTCTCGTCATCATACCACTGCCAGCAAAGCACTTCGTTGAAAAGTATTCTCTCAACTCCGTTAACAAAGATGGGACTGGGTAACCGGACATGTGCTTCTGGCGCGGTTGAAATCCGAAGTTCCTCTGGCAAGTCCAGGTTATATGCAGCTCTCTCCATAACCTTGTTGACTACAATCTCATTAATTCCCACAGATTGTACACTGAATACCTTGTCCCATTTGAGGGAATCAATGAAAATAAAGCCGTGGGTGTTGATTTCAGGGTTAATGGTCCAGGCATCCTCTTCATCTCCAAGATGTTCGTATGGGAGAAAGACCCCATAGTATCTGTACGGCAGGCTCTTCGGAATCGACATTTTGAATTCTAATTACAATAATAATTATTTACCGACATCCTTGATTGGCATTGAAGACGCCTATATATATATATAATCCTCCTAAACCTAACAATAATAAAAGCAGCCTCTTCAAGGAGAATCACCCGTTGTCGCTTGCACACCGCACTTCTGACCATGGATAATTCTTTATTTCTACTTTGTTCAATGCACTTGTGTTAGGACAAAGACAATTGTAAAGAAAAATAGAATCATTGATGTTATTATTGTAAAGCCTTTCCAAATTGAAAACATAACAATGCTTAGAGCTAACAATGCCATTCAACACTACCTAGGTATGAGGTTAACAATGGGATTCTCAAATTTACTATAGTTACAACCTAGCAAGAGACATTTGTCATGTTCACAAGTAGGTAGTAACAGATATAACTAATCCTACTTAGGTTAAAGGTGAGATAGAGAAAATATACAAACATGTTAATAGATTAACTTACCTGTCTAGTTACCTGTCCGTCTTTGTATATATTAGTATCGATAGTTGCTTTGGTTAAACGTAACTATTCATATCGTGTTTCTGTTATAGCGATCGTCAAACTTGATAGTATGAGCGGCGAGGGGCTTCAACGTCGTGGATATACCAACCGATAAGTACATACTGATGAACATATCTATCGTCTTCGCTTATATCTAATAAGAACGAACCCCGACAGACATGATGGTAAAGGTAGGTACGTTTCAAGCATACGATATCAACCACCTACCCTAATATCAAATACCTATGAACCAGCTCAGCAGGTGATTTTAGAAATACTGCACTCTCTCATCAGTGTATTCGTAAATCAATCTAAATAACCAACCCTCTCATGAGACAATTCTATTTTGAAATCTCTCCCCTTCCCACATGCTGAGCATAGCTTAACCTACATACATCTCATCTCAGCATACCTCCAACACAAAATTTCAACTACCTTGAAACAAGCTTCCATTGAAACCTCAGCTACCTAGGTAAGTAATTAATTATTCTTCTTCGTCCCTCTCTACATCAACACAAACCTCAACTTGCATTACCCGTACAGCGCGGTTCAAGGCACCCATCTCCACCCATACTCATATAGTCAGGTCACGTCACATCACCGCGATTAAACCAAGCTAACCTCCTTTGCCAACTAAGCATTTCTCCAACGCGCTCTTATCCGCAACCATGCCTCTCAAGAAAGGCGTCCTCGACAAGGACCTGTACGCCAGCCTCGGCGTCACCCCCGTCGCCACCCGCGACGAGCTGCGCGACATGTACAAGAAGCTCGCCATGAAGTGGCACCCGGACAAGGCCGGCGACACCGAGCGGAACAAGGACGAGTTCCGCAGCATCCAGGAGGCCTGGGAGGTTCTCGGCGACGCGGCCAGCCGCAAGGAGTACGACGAGTACCACGCCAAGCAGAAGCAGACCAAGGCAGCCTCAGACGGGTTCGTGCGCGCGACCCAGCCCGAAGACCCGTTCCAGGGCGGCCCGTCCTCGCGCCAGCAGCAGCAGCAGAAGCAGGACGGCGCGGCCGGCGCGACGTTCCTCAGCGGCGGCTACATCCACGCGGCCGTGAGCCACATGCGCCGCCGGGTGCTGGAGCTGGACCGCGACCTGAAGGAGACGCACGGGCGTCTGGGCGCGCTCGCGCGCCAGCTGACCGCCGTGTACGAGCACAAGACGCCGGTGCCGGAGCACGCCGCCTGGAAGCAGCTGGTGGACCAGGCGCGGTGGGCGTTCGGGAACTTCCACCGCCGCCTGGATTCGCTGAAGCGCATGATCCCGCGCGCGGCGGCGACGCACGAGAACGTCGCGTACGCCGTGACGCAAGCGCCTCTCAAGGGGATCGCCCGCTTCTCGGGCGAGATCTTCCAGGTGATCATCGCCGTGCTCGTGCTCGCGCAGCTGGTGGCCGACTTCGAGCGAGGTCGAGACGTCCAGGTAGAGATTAAGGAGCAGTTGAAGATAATCGCGCTTCCAAGCCAGCATTAGTGTGGTTTGGGCGATTCGCTTGGAGACCTATTTGTTTGTGGTGGAAAGGATCAGGACTAGGAGGCTCTGAAATAGGTTGCTAAATTGCACCGGACATCTGCTGAAGAACGCACACTCTATGTACCTAGCAAACACATTCTAGCTAAATTCCCGACTGGCATATTGCACTTCCCATATTCCACACTTCACACCCGGAATAACCCTTACATAGCTAAGTCTATTAAACTTTTTACTAAAAGCTCATCCTAGTTTTCAAATATCCTTCACAAAGCCAACCTCAACGACCCTGTCCATCGCAAGTCTCAGGTTTGCGATTTTAGCGCGCGTGTTATCCCTGATCCAGAGGAACGTCGTCAGGAGAATGCGGCGGGCGAACGAGCCTGGGTGATTTTTAACGTGCATCTGTTCCTTGCCGATGATGTACATGACCTTGCTAGCGTAGGCGCGGTCGAGCCTGCCAAGCTCTTCCTTCGTAGCCTCGTCGTCGAGCCCAAGCATCGCCCTGCTTCTATCATTCTGTCTAGCGGCGGCGGCGGCGGCAGCAACTTTGGCCTGGGTTTCCTCGTCGGTTTGCCCATTAGTCTGCCCATGCTCCTGTTCCTCCGTGCTATCTACCCGCGCCTCATCCTCGCTGCTGCTCCCATCGCGAATGATGTGCATGCGCACCTGCTCGTAGATCAGCGCCGCCAAGTCCGGGGTGATAACCTCGTCCATGTAGCCGTGACGAATGACTAGTCTGTAGCAACCGGGAACGGCGGGGATCCTCGAGACGGCGTACCGGTCGCTTGAAGCCACGGATGGAGCCTCGACGGGGTGGAGGTGGAAGAAGATGATAGCATCGGGTACGGTGCCGAATTTGCTGACGAATTGCGTAAACACAGTCGGTGTCAATATTCCCGTCTTGTCGAAATAAATGCCCAGACCCCTGATACGGCTTACGGCCCCGCCGCCCCAGCGGGGCGCCAAGACCAGCGGGCTGTCAGGGGAGTCGTTCTCCCGGTGGAGGAGCTGGGCGGGCCGGAACCGGTCTTCGGCTTCTGCGCGCCACTGGTTCTCCTTGCCGAAACGCCAGAGCAAGAAAACGCAGGTGAGGATTCCCGCGATGGTGATGGTAAACCAAGCACCGTCGGGAACCTTTGTCAAGGCAGAGGAAAGATACAAGCAATCGATGGTAGCGAAGAACAGCCACGGTATGAAGATAACAAACGGGGACAAGCGCCACACGATGAGGGAGGCAAGCGTAACCATGCATGTGTCGAAGAACGTCACGAACATGACACACACACTAAGAACTATTAGTATTTTATCATATAGAATAAGAATCGAGTAAGGCTAGAAAACTTACCCGTAGGCGTTTCCGAGGCGAGTTGTGTTAGAGTAGACCCCTGTGACGAGAATGGTTCCGCACATCAAAATCCAGTTCACGAAGGGGACGTAGAGTTGTCCGTGGAATTTCGTCGACGTGTGGACAACCTTGACTTGAGGACAGTATGACAGTTTCATCAATTGACTGATGAGCTATTAAGGTTGAGTTAATACAACATCTCAAATAAGGAGTGAATGGGGCCTTACCTGGAAAACGGCCGTGATCATAGCTTGCGAAGCAACGATAGCAGCCAACACAGCGACGATCAAGCTAGGGTATAACATTCCTGGGGGAACAGCGTTGTAGAACGGGTTGGAGTATGCATCAGGATTCACGCTGATGTATGCAGCCTGACCGACGTATGCCAGTAGCAAACATGGGTAACACCAGGACAGCCAACTAATCTGGATAGCCCTCATGCTGAAGGCACCAAGATCCGCAAACAGAGCCTCGACACCGGTGAAGGCGAGAAGAATACCGCCCAGCATTCTCCAGCCGTCCGTTTTCTTTTCCATGAAGAAATGGATAGCATAGTACGGTGAAAAGGCCTTCAACACTGAGTGGTCATAAATAACCAAGTTGTAAATACCGAAACCGGCATTGAACCCCAGCCACAGAATGACAATTGGAGCGAACACGGTTGCCAACTTTGAAGTTCCTAGAGGCTGGATAGCGAAGAGGAGAACCAAGATTCCGCATGACGTTCCAACGATGATAGGGCTAGTTATGTTCGAGCTCACTACGGAGAGACCCTGAACAGCACCTAGCACGGACTGCGCAGGTGTTAACACACCGTCAGCGATAACCATTGAGACAGCTAGGACGCCGATAGTCTTCAACAGACCACGAGTGAACCTGCTTCGCTCGATAGATGATCGAAGTGTACGATTGGTAGCACTCATATCCTGAGTCAGGTGTCGCTCCATTTTCACGAGGCGCGCCTCTCGAGGATCACGGTCGGTGATATTAGCCTACGCATGGTTAACTTCAAAGACACATTCTCCGGATATTTCAACTACTCACATATCGGGTAAGTAATGAATAACAGCTGAAGGTACCCCCTTCTCCTTGATTATCGGCGTGTAGGATGATCAAGATGTATTTCAGCGTCACCATAATAGTCAAAGACCAGAGCACGACGGAGAGGACCTGAAGAAGGTCATCGTAGCTAGGCGGAGCGGTGAAGGTACTCGAGAACACATATAGAGGACTAGAATTGGTTAACATCAACGGCTTGAAACCATTTCATTCGAATTTCAGGCGATGTCTTACCTCGTCCCGATGTCACCGTAGATCGCACCGACAGACTGATATGCCAGCCTTCACAGCCGATTAGTATCAATCTACAATTTGGTGTACTCCACAATCAAACGGGAACTACGATACCAGAGCAACGCAGAACCCTTGAAGACCTGTTTCTTCCGGCCGTCATCTTGGAGCCAATCATCTTCTTCTTCGACTTCAAGATGATCGCTACGCCTGTCGCGAGACGCGCGAGAAGCCGTGCGGCGAAGACCTGGGCCACGAGACCGCGACAAGCTGCGGGTGTGGAAAACGCCGCCGAGATCTATCGCACCACCGGCACTAGAGTCCGAGTGCTTGATGGACGTGTCGTCATCCGCAGCAATTGTGATCTTGGGTGTCGCCATTATTTCCTTCAATCCGCATTGGGGCTATTGGTAGGGCATCAAAGGTATGTAGTTCAAAGTACGTAAATTTTCCGAGGTCACACTCAAAAGGATACACTGCAGGAATAGATTTGGTAGCACAAATGGGGGGGTATTAATACATATTGGAGGGCAGGCAGGAAATCTGGCTATCCGGGTGGTGTGAACGCCATCTAGACCAAGGCCGGTTGGGTCTTTGAGGATCCCGGGTCCCAGGTGAATTGACCTATTACCTTTCAGATTTTTGGTAAAGATAAGACAGCCACACAATAATCTCCTCACTGTTCCTTTCTCTTGGAAAGCCAGCGTGGGGAATGGCTTTGTCCCGGGTTTCTCTGCATGTGGGAGCTAACAAAAACACACATCTTCTTGCTTGGGGGCAGGGTGGAGAGCGAGTCCAGCAGGTGAGAAATGATATCATTTTCCTGCTAACGGGGCTCCGAGAGGAAGAAATGGCGCTACAATCGTTGCTTGAAGAGCTCACCGAATTAGGATAGCTTCCCTTCGTAAATTTGTTACCTATATCCTAGCTGGACAGCTAGAACCTAGGGCACATCCAGATTGGTGGAGGATGCAGTGACAAGGGGTTGTCTAAAGAAGCTCATGAGAAAAGCTTGCCTTCGCGTACGCAACCATAATTTTCCACCGGCGCCATGTCACATGACCTTGAGGCCTCCGGATAGGGGGATTGCAAAAGCTAAACCCGATTCCACGGATTGATATCCGGGGTGTGTAGGACAAAGTCGATATATGTATCTTGTCGAATTGGAGAACTGAAGTTTATCTCAAGTAAGCTTTGCGGTACATAATGTTACCGTCATCAAAATAGAATTTAGTACTTAGTAAGGTTTAAGGGACCATGGTAGTTAGCAGTGCATCACATGCTAGACTCCAGGGGTTGATTAGGCTGTTGGGACAGAAAATGGCTCATCCCGATGGTATGCGGATAATGCACTGAGATCTAGACACAAACATCAAAATGTTGGCTATTATAGTGGGTGAAGTTTTTTCCTTTTAATTAACTGCTCAAACTCGTAACAAAAACTGAGGAACATCCTAGGTAGCTTGGTTAGCAATGCTCACGAGATATTGGCCACTGGGCCGCGCTTTCATCGAACAGGTTAAGACGTATGCCACCTGAGCGTGTGTCCATAAAACAACTAAAGCGGCCTGGAATACGTATGTCGGTAGCGTTGATGGTGCTCAAGGGCTGGTAGTGTTGTGTACCGAAGATATGCGGATATGCATGCGACTTCCAACACAGGCAACTGTAAACGCTGTGTTATATGAATGGCAAACTAGATAATTCGTCGATCCGAGCTGCCCAGATCATAAAGAAGAAGCGAATCTCCATTTGTCTAATTTAGTCTTCTCGCCGGTTTAAATTCTCTTTTGTTTTTGTCTTCCCAGATAGTGCTTTTTCCCTGGCCTGAAAATCCATGATCGAATAGTCTAAGTCGCCCTCGAATGTCGACGTACGCCATTTACACGCCTAGATAATACCGCACTTACCATCGACTGAGCTGTCACATCTGCTCAGTTAGTCCAATTGGTCGACTGTTTCTCCATTTTTCTGCGACCCATTCGTCTCGCCAGCCACCTTCGTCCCATTTTCACGAGTTACGGGGAAGATCCAACCGAAGCTGTCCTTGACCTTTCCTAGCTGGATGCCTTTAAGTTGGGTCAAGAGCCTTAGGCAAACCGGGCCGGCCTCTTCGTTCGCATCAGGGATGTAATTGACTTTCTCGACACCACCCTCGGTCGACAAACGAGAGTGCGCTCCAGCCGACGAAATGGATTGAGGTGAGGCAGGGTCAAAGCGTCGCGTGATGGACCGTATTGGCACCAGCGCCGCAGCAGTGCCTGCGGCCATGACTTCAGAGAACTTAGGCAGTTCTGTGTATTTGATCTAAAGTAAAGTTAGCAAAATTGATTGATGTACGCTCGTTTCATACGCAGAGCGAATCTCACAGATCTTTTCTCCACGTTCCATCCAAAGCTACGTGCAATGTCTAGGACACTGTCTGCCGTTACGCTCTGGATCACACTCTTCGAGTCGGGTGCTACGAGTGTCACGTTGTCGCCATCCACAATGGCGCCGATGAAGCCGCTTGTGCTGAACTCGTCAACCTCTGAATGTGTCGCACTATCCAGATGAAGAGTGATGCCATATCCCTCAATTCTGGCCTTGTCGCTCCACCTAAGCACGGGTGCGTAATTGCCCCCGACCTTTGCATTTCCCGTTCCGTTCGGAGCTGCGCGATCGAAGTCGTCTAGGATCAACGCGTTGACGGGATGCGTACCGTGGTACACACCCGTGGGGAGGACGTAGACGCAGAAGGTGTACTCCTCGGGAGGGCTAAGTCCCAATTGTGCGCTAGAGCCATAGATCTGGGGTCGCACATACATGGCAGCACCTGTCTCGTGAGGCGGAACGTATTCGGCGTTGAGAGAAACAGCAGCTTTCACGGCACTGATGAACAGGTCGGTAGGTACAGGGGGAACCGAGATAACGTCGGCCGAGTGCTGCATCCGCACAGCATTGCGATCGGGTCGGAAGATCTGAAGATCGCCGGAGGGGTTGCGGAAAGCCTTGAGGCCTTCGTACGCTTGTTGGCCATAGTTGAGGGCCGGGGCCATACCATGGATGCGGATGTAGGGATCAGTCACAAACTGGAGCGGTGTCCATTTGCCAGTTTTCTGCGAGTAGTGAGACTCGATATGCCCATTTACTAACGGGGCCAGAGAGTTAGTCAATTCCTACGTATCCCGTGTTCTCCGCCCAAAGTCAGCAAAAAGCAAGCTTGCTTACCCTCACGAACTCGAAAGCCGACATTAGACCAGTCAATGGTGTTAACCGGCGGTGGCGGGAATGGAGGAGCCATTGTATTAGTATCAGAGGTTTATATCGTTTTGCGAAACCTTCGATTGACCTGATAATGACCCAATTTCTCGATTTGGACTTTTGAAGACACAATTCGAAAAGTAAGATGGTACGGTGAAATGGTATATTAAGCTGAGAATATACAATCAAATCATTGGTTCCTGCGTATTCGAAAATTCGTGGCTTCCAGAGGGATGAGTTACCTCCGAGTATCGGAATCGCGGGGTTAAATGTCACTTACGTGGGGTCCTTCCACCTGGGGTTAAAACGTCAGCTTAATCATCAATTTATTATTAGTACTAATCACCTGCAACCCAGTTGATTTATCAGATTCACTCACAACTGTCTGGTCTGAACTAACTAGAGTCTTGCAAGATAATTATTCTGTCAAGCTTATAGTTAAAAAGCCGAGGGACTGTATTGAAATATATGGAGAGCGAAATTGGCTCTGTCTTTGTCATTCTGAAAGTTCCTTTAACACCATGACTCCCTTTGCTCACCAATTCTTTGACCTCCAATTCAACCTCCAACTCAACCTCCAGTCCTGTCAATGTCAACCAGACCACGGAACCTTCGGTAAAAACCCCGCCCTAGCATCATTATAAGGCTAAAACCAGGCCTGTCCTGAGCTCATCCCTGAATGTTGACCAACACTGAAGTTACCAGAAGATCCAAGCTTCCTAGCTGGTCTCCTTGGCGAATAATTTCCAAACTCATATAACTCCCAAAAACAATCATAGATTCGTAGTCATATCGACTAACAGATCGCATGAACAGATATTTTCAGTCTGCCCAGCTATCCGACACTTCCATCAACGCAAACCCTTTCCTTTTTCACGCTAAGATGTTAAATAGGTGATCCAAGTGAGCTTGGCTTGAGCTCCCCCTCTGCCCAAGCCCGTCCATGTTTCTTTCCGTCGCGGTCCGCCATAGCTCAACGCCCAAACGGACATCGACTCGTTGTATTGAATGTGTCGTCGGTTTAGTTAGGATACGAGGTCGTAACCCAAGTCCAGAACCAAGTATCTGATTCCGTCGGCATAGGGTTCGCGGGACTAGTGGGCTCCATATTGTCGTTTCCTGTTGCACAATATTGAGATTGTTTTTATATTCGTGTCTTAGATGGTTTCTTTCGTGTTTCCTTGCGCTGCTGTTCTAATAGCTGCGCGTATGCGACCGTGTGACCCGAGATTTCTCCAAGTGGGATGGGATTTCGAACTCTCCAGCTATTTTCCTGGATCAATCAGAAATAAGCTCGATGTTCCTGCTTATGTATTCTTGCACAGGTAACGGGAATAAGTATATGTAGGTATGTATAAGAGCGCACTCTTCGCGGCTAACGGAACTCCGTACGCAATATCGGAGTAAAATGGATGTCTTTGGGATACTGAATCAAATACGATTCTCCACCTTGAGGTGCCGGCACCGCGTACGAAATTCCTTATTAAATCAACGATTAATGTAAGTTCTTGAGTTCAACAACTCTAGAAGATGGGAGGAGGTGGAGGTGTGTTATATATCTGAGGTAGGATGTCTATCAATGACGTTCGCGCCCAACTGTTGGATTTATAATTATTTCGGAGCCAGCATTCGGAACTCCGCCGAACCAGGGATTTTGCAGCGCTACCGATTCCTTTCCACGTTCCCCGAAACAATCGGCCCTCCCTAACGCGTTCTCGGCCGAAAGAGATACGTGGAGTTGATGTGGGTTGAACAGTTTGGAGTCATGTTCCCTATAGTAGATGCCTTATTTTCGACGACCAGCCTGCCCAACCAAGCGAACGGCATGGCGCCATTGGCAAGCTGCCGACGCGCCAATGTATGTGGTTGACGATCGCTACGCTTCGGGGGTTTCATTTCCACATGGATATCGCATGATCATGCGGAGTTTCCACCCCGCCGAGCCACCTCAGCTCCGCGTTACCACACCTCCTTGAGCGGGCGCAAAACACGGAGGGGGATGGTTCCATCTCGGTGATCTGCCTGATTTGATCTTATGAAAGCAAGATAACCATGTGGTTGGGAACTGTTCGCCCTGCCTCCTCGCCGCGGGTTCTTCCCGAGCACTACATTGTATGCATGATTCTAGATCTATGCCGGCATTTAAGATAGCTACCCCGGTCGTCTGATTCTCGCATGTCTCTCTTCAGAAATCTCAGACATGTATGGTCCACCACCTTATTTAAGTTATCGCGATGGCACAATATCTATCACTTTTTTTGCAGTATGGTTAGACCAATCTGCTGATCACGTACAGTCAACATCGAGCCACCATGAAACACTTACGCTATCACTACTCGGTTGATAATGTAGGTAACATCAATCTATCAATGTCTTCCATAATATGTATGATTCGATTATGCAGCTTTAATTGCTTTGTTGTCGTCTTCAATCTGCCCATATCATCAAGGCATCATGAATATTAGATCTATCGTACAATACGATCATGACACAAAGATGTTGCGACGACGAGACCGACGTAGAGAACACACCATATCGAACTCCGCACTTCATAACTGGTGAAGTCGTATATGGTGGATATATATACTTAAAATGAATGTGGTAGTAATGGACCTTACGAGCCAGCATAATTGACGATGCTAACCTGGTAGTTGCAACATCATATCAATGTCAAACTACCTATTTATTTTCTTTGGTTAATTTTTCTATTACAATTACTTATCTACTTACTTAGACAGAGAGTTAAGAGAGTGAAGTAATTACATGAAATAAATGTGAAATAGAGTTGACATATATCGGTTCATAACAGCAACAAGTTTAATTATCTATTAGCTAGGTAGCTACTATGTACGTGCGGAGGAACATGATAATATATACCATCACAATAACAATAATCTCCATGTACGACCACAGGATCTGGAAAACTCGGGATCCCGTCCGCTCTCCCCTTGATAAACCAGATACCGCCGGATCAGTAGTTGGGTCGGTGACGACCAGCGAATACCTGGTGTTGTACGTTTCTGTTACTTTTTGTCAAATTCGACAGAAGGTAGGACTCAAAGGCATAGTAATTAGCCGTGTCTCTCTCTATTACGCCGATATCAATACTAGTCGTATGAGTTAATTAGAATATCGTATGGTTTCTAACAACCTTTACGTCCTAAGTGTCTCATTCGCCATTCGCTAAGGATATATTACTACTCATATTAGTCATCTGTGGATGGCGTATTTTACACATCCTATTGGAATCTAAAGCAGCAACACACACAATAAGAAAGTAAATTAGGAGACTTGATTGGGAGATTTTCTTCTCTTCTCTCATACACCCTCTTATATGGCCCATCCGCACGAATGAACGCCGGGACCACCATCTCTATGTACAGGACAATCTAAACCTCCGGTATCTTCAACCAAAATCAGAGTTCATTAATCGATCCAAACGTCGTCCCATCGTACTATGCACGCGCCTCTTGCTACGTAACCAGCGCCCTAATAAATTTTGTGATCCGACCCATCTCTATCCCGCCGTTAAAAAGGTCCCTTCGCTTATAATACAGATCTAAATGGGACTGGCTAGAAAATAAGAAATGCAGAGCCCTCCCAACTCACCAACACCATTTTAATGCGTAACTCCCTAGTTCTGGTACAAGGACCCTAAGGGAGGAGTCTTCGTTTGGGTTATGAAATGTAGATACGAATTGCCCTCCTTGCTCAATACACTAGGGGTACTAAGCCGCATCCAACGCCAAGACAGGTAAAAACCATGAACTCCCGATGGTGCCAACCAGCTACAACAATGCTGAGCATATCTGCTCTATTGTAGAAGCCGCAATAAACCGCACCCCTTTCTAAGAAAGACCGGCGAGCTTTTGTAGCGTAACAAGCACACCTGTGGGCATTATTAGTATGACTTGATGATAGAGTGTGCTGAATGGCCACTTACCGCTCACGCCCTGCGTCAGAGTAGATGTAGCCTCGGTATTTCGGTTACCTAGGCTTACCGTGACGACGTCCTTTACCCCGCTACCCCCCCTAATGTTGTTAGCCCATTTGAAGACTTTCTCATCCTCACGACCGTCGCCAATGACCATGAGGAAATCCACAGGGTTCGCCTGGGACTCTTGCGTGTTCTTGATCAGGTCTTCGTAGACTAGGGTGGCGGCAGTCTCCTTAGTCCAGTCAATTGATTCGACCACAACACAGTTATCCAACTGTGTTGCATGCACTCGCTGCTCCTCACAAGATTCGTTTATGTGCCCGGTCCAATCGCTTGCTTGACGTTCCGCATTGGCGTAGTCGTCTGCATGCTTGTAGTGGAATATTAGTGAGCAGTTGCGATCTTCGATATCCGATCCGGGAGTGCGTTCAAGGTAGTACTGGAGGATTCCTCGAACCGATTCTTTCCACGCGGTAACCCGATCGTGATCCGCTATCTCGGTCCAGGTACTCTTGCCAGCATTCTTGATGAAGCAGCCGTTTTCGGCTATGAGACCCAGATTAGGAACTAAGCGGAAGAGGCGATCGAGCTCTTCCGGTCGGCGTCCGGACATGACATATACGGTATTGCGAGTATCCTCAACTAGATCGTTCAATACGTCCAAGGTGCGCTAATGACCTGTCAGCATTCCCCATACCTAGTTAATGTAGAATTGCTGACTTACCTGAGGGTTCATGGGAATAATCTCGTTCATCGGGCCGTAGGGGATAAGAGTGCCTTCTAGGTCGAGGAAGAAGAGCCGACGTTGGCTTTGAGAATAACGTTGGCCTAAGGCGTTCAAATTCAACCGAGGAACAGACGTTTGATCATGACGGTGTTGCTCCTCGTAGACCTGGTCGAGAGAGGATAAGAACTTTGAGAACCAATAGCTTCCAGTATGATGGCTGACAATTTCGCGGAGTGCATCCCACCGTTCCGTTTTCTCCTCGTCGGACATTTCGAGTGCCTGCTTTATAGCCTCGGAGCATTGTCGATAGCTCCATGGGTTAACAGTTAACTCTTTGTTGCCAAAAAGTGATGAGGTCCCGGTAAACTCCGATAAAATGAGAGATCCATGCTTTTTGTCACTGTATTTGCCATCCTGGCAGACTATGAACTCATGTGATGTGAGATTCATACCCTCACGTTGACTAGTGATCATGAGCGCGTCTGCAATTGTCAACAAGGCAAGATATTGAGGGTATGGTATATCTTGCTTCAGATAGACGAGAGGCAGATAAGCGAGGTTGGCCCAGTTTGAATTCACTCTTGTGACAATATCCCCAACAGCAGCATCGAGATCCGTTTTCTCGCCCGTAGATAATGCAACCTGGATTAGAACGACCTTATCTCTCCATTGAGGATTCTTGTTAAGAAACAGCTCATAGGAAAGGAGCTTCTGTCGGACTCCGCGGACGTGGTCAAGCTTGTCACGAGCGACGATTAACTTCTTGTCCTTGTATCGGTCTCGCATGATCCCGATCCACTTCATTACCTCCTCGTCCAGACGATGAGTATTGAGATTAACAGGATCGATACCAATGGCATGATTCATAACATTGACGAACCGGTCCTCTAATTGGACACCGTCGGGGGTTGCTTCTACAGCAAGGAGGCGACAACAGGTCTGGAGGAAGTGGCGAGTATATTCGTGGATCTGAAAACCAATCAGATTCGCGCCGAGCATACCCTCGAGCAGCTGCTTCCGGACGGCCAGGCATCGGAAGACCTCGGATGAGGGGAAAGCAACGTGAAGGAATAGACCGATCTTGGCATCCGGAAGCTTCTTGCGGATCATCCCTGGTACCAGTAGCAAATGGTAGTCGTGCACCCATATCGTATCACCTCGTTTCCAATTTTTCACGATCTTGTCTGCAAATGCTTGGTTGAGATTAACGTAGAACTTCCATGAATGGTCTTCGTATGCCTTGCTCTTCGGGTTATCGGGAATCTGGTAGTGGAAGACAGGCCAGAGGATTTGCTTGCAGAAATGTAGATAATGTCCGTCGAAATCTTTATCTGAGCAGAATACGGGATACATATTGTACTCGGTCACTAATCTGTCGTTGATATCTTCTTTCTGCTGGGTACCTTTGAGCGCGTCCGTGGGCATGCCCAGGGTGCCCACCCAAGAATATTCTTCGCCATTGCTATCGCGAGCCGCTGCGTCGGCAGCATTACGCAGACCGCCATTGCCTTGGTCGGCATTCACTATGCGCCAGTTGGCATGTGCAAAGACTCTGTCGTGACTGTCACTTCGGCTCGCTCGAGGTTGGAGGATTCCTTGTCGGCCAAGCTCCTTAGCCTTTTCCAAAGTCCTAGCATGCTCTAGAAGAGAAGCTGGAGGTGGTGAATTCGCTCGAGATTTCGGCTGGTTCGCCCGACCACCCCATTTAGGTGATTCCTTATCAGTCGGGGCTCTAAATTCCTCGTCGTCCGAGACGTTCAATACACGCAAGCCGTCCTCGTTTACGAAGAGGCTATCATCGATGTAGGCATCTTCATCTTCGGGAGTTTGGGGAGGGGTGATAGCGGGGTCGGGGAAAAGACTGGTACGAAGCTCGAGAGGCGGTCGTTTCGATGGCTTTTTTTTATTGTTCTGCCGTTGGATTAGGCGCTCACTAGCAGCAGGCGCATCTGGTAGCTTGAAGTAGACGGTTTTCGGTAGAAACCTAATAGGTAGAGAGTTAGATGCAACTCAAGACAATGAAGATGTCCCGCAATCAATGACCGGGTTAGGATTCCACTTTGGTGCACGTCTCTCATGCAAGTTGGTCGTAGCTCCCGCCATAGGACCAGGGCAGAGAACAAATAGATCGTAAAGAGCTCGATCTAGTACTAATATAAAACAATACACGTAACGGCACATTTAATGCCCAAGTGCTCGAATAGACAAACTTTCAACGCATAACAAAAGAAGCGATACTGAAAATAAAAGACATAAACGAGGAAACTTACAAGGAAGCTAGGAAGATAGTCATTGTAGGAAAGCTTTTGGTTTGATGTAGTTGAGTATGGTTGTATGTATAGGTTGATATCGACACAAACCAGACTACAATTGCTAAGGCAGTCTGGATAAGTAGGGATCGCGACAGGTTAGACTGTAATTGTAAAATTGCAAGTTCATAGGAAAGAATTGAATGGTTTTGTAGAAATGTTTACGTATTAGGTGATCCGTATTCCGTATATCGTGTGTGTAGCGTGTTGGAATATATGAGTCCCTCGGCAAGGTTGCTTCGAATCAACTCAGCTAGAGTCCAAGTAAGAAAAAAAAAGTTTGAGATCGGACGTCCTTTAAAAGTCGGGTGATTGAACGGCGGAGAGGAACGGGAGCTAAACGGATACTACCGGGAAAGGTTAGTAAGAAAATTATTATTGGTTTAATAGTTTATGATATGTAAAAGTGACGCAAAATGTATAAAATACTCACGAGAAGCGAGCCTTAGCCAGCATAATAAAGCTGGGTAAGCTGGGGAGCAGTTGGATCAAATTGATGTCAATGAGCTGTATCAATTGGGGACTAAGTTCGGGTACATGTTGTAGAAGGTCAATTCCTTACTGGGATGACACCCGCAGAACTTACCACGCGCTAATCAAATGTGCGACCAGTGACGTACTGGAAAGGTAAAAAAGTAACTAAAAATACTTATTTCGTAAGCCAGCCCAGTGTCTATACACGTACCGTTTCCAGTTGACCTAACAGCTCTAGTTACCTAAAGCCAAGTTGCAACAGCGGAGCTTTTTACAGGGTTATACGGTCGTTACTGGGGCCTTAGCGCAGTCATCGTCAACGGATCTGAAGTTCTCCAGGGCCTTTTCCTGCCGTGGCTTTTTCCTGCCGTCCTGCCGTTACACGATAGACAAACTAAGAAAGATCGAAGCTGACACGGACCGGGCCAAGTATCAAAAATTATCACTAACTAATATCAAAATATTTCGAAGGTCAATTCTCCACTTCACCACAACGACGGCCCTTTTTTAAAGCCAACTAAGCCAACTATGAATCTATTGCGGAACAATTCCCATCCCATCCATCTCACCAATTCCTAAATGTTTGACGTATTTAGGTAGCACACTGGAGGAATAGCTCCTTTCAAAGACGTCAATTAATAATTGAACAAGAATAATTGTATGACTTGATACAAGTGTTCATATCAATATTCCACGTCAATACTCCAAGGACATTTTACTCCGATACAAAGCTTTAATTAAATGATAGCAACATTGAATGAGAGACAAAGAGGCTGGACGACTTGACAAGAGGATCACAGCCCTATGTGGGCGATCGAGGTTTCTAGGAAGTTCCCTACCTCTTACCGAATCAACGATCCAGCCCATTTTTCCCTATTTCAACTTTACCCAGGAGGATTTGGTCCGAAGCTAACGTGCTACTTAGGTACAACCTAGAAAACCCACGCACTCTAAAGGTTTAAAGGTGAAAGCTTGGCTAAGTTGGATGAGTGAATTGAGTCTTTTCTCGCTGAGCTGATTGATATCAAGAACAGACGGGAACTTTCTAAAGAAGGATGCAACTTGGAACAATTCTCTCAAGTTCGAACTTTTATCTAGACCCGTATCGGTACATATCCTAACAGATGCCGAAATCCCGTCCATTTCTGCAGTATCTGGGTTCTTTTTTTCTTCTTTTTTTTCTCCTTTCTCTCCATTCGAAAAGAGCTCCGCAATTCCAAGGTCGCGTTTCTCGTTACCATTCGTTTCTCTCCTGCGGCTGACTTGATGGCATCTCTGTAAATTATACTTCAGAGTCCGAGCACATTGTCTCTACGAGACGTCCTATTGGCTGTTTAACACGTCTACCGGCACGGGCCATTAGTGAGCGACCGGTTTTCCCCGCAATGCAACCTGTTCGGTCGGGTTTTTGCGGGCAAATCCAAAGACGTGATAGCTTCAAAAATCATTAATTATCCCCCGGCTCCCTGGACTGAAGGTTTCGTCAGCTACCCGATACCGTGGCCATCCTTTAATCTCTCCAATCACAAACGATGTTACTCGTCAGCTAAGAAAGGATTCAAGCCAGTCAGACCGGCGGAATACTAAGGTAATTGGCCGTTTTAGCCTACCAAAACCATGATGCATTAATACCTAAATTAAGCCCCATTAAGCCGCACCTATCGTGAATTCGTCGAAAATTCTGTCCCAAATCACTATATCTTGAAAAATGATAACTGGAAATAGACAGCCTTGAACCTCACGGGAAGCCTAGAACTTCCCAACACATGTAAAACCATGCAGAATCGATGCGGCTTCCTTGAAATGGCAACTCTTTGATGCCCAAGAAGCCTCAGAGAAGCTCGCATGCTTGTACGGCTTGCCCGCAGCCCGGGTCCCCGAGTATATTGTTCTGCAGGGGAATGCAAAATTTTTTGATACGCTGTGATAATTGGCTCACACCCTCAACTTCCTCATGGCTTTTAGTCTCTACCGACTGAATCACCGCACTTATGCATCTATGCTCATTGCTTGATGCACAGTCGCGAGAGGACACTCGCAACTTTGGAAGAACCTGCATACGGGTCGGACCCCTTTCTGATCACGCGGCAAAGAGTAGATCGCTGGCAATTACTGGATTGCGTTTCGCCTGACCCATATACAGCCACAGCCAAGAACGAGAACACGATCTCAGGCACTAAGAGGCGCTTCACCTATGTGGAGTTTAGGTATTGGCTCGATAGATACGGGAACCCTCTAAGTTACCGTTTCGTCTGATGGGGTTATGGGTTTCTATGAATATTGCGGCTCGGCTGTATAGACAACGAAAACGCATCCCAATTCTGACAAGGCCCGCAAGACTAACTGACACGAATACTAACCAAGTACTTGGAAGAGTTCGAAGCATGAAAGGACGTTACATTCTTGGCGTGTGATGTCTCGACCAGCCCATCAGATTATCTGGTCAACTTCCCACTCGATTTCCATACCTACTAGCCTACCTGGTATCCCAACGAACCGCATATATCGCAATTTACCCCGCCTTTGGCTGTTAGCTTGTGCGGAGGCTTGCATGATAGTCTCGCGGCACCACTAAGGACATGCTCCTTCGGTTTCCTCTACCTGGCAGACTAGTTAAGCGCGCTCGATGGGAATAAGCGCTTGGCTATACACGTCGAGAAACACCTAGCGACATACCACCTTCGTGGCCGGACTGCTATAGCGATAGCCTAACACGCAAGCTGCGAGTCAGTCATCATCCATCGGCTTTATTCACCGAACAAAAGTCTGTATGATAGCATCATGACTTGACCTGAAAAAAGATCTGCAAATAGCCGAATCTATCGACTCGGATACGCTCCCGACATGGCACGGTCTCATGGCCGTTCAAAACTTATGCAGGAACGGCCCGCATTTCGCGTGCCACTTCACTGGATCGTCGAACGTGTGCTGATGCTTGGTGTTGGGGCATTTGGGGGTCACGAAGCTAGCTTTCTAAACCACATAAGCAAGCTACTGTGCGTTACATACGTGGTTCATGTCTTTCAATTCTTTCCCGGATATTGTTTCGTATACCCATTCCCAGAGTTCTATTCTGTCACTTTGATGAGGAGTTGCCATTAAATTCGGTATTTACGAGGGAATCTGTATGTAACGTTATGCAGTCCTAGTGGCCAGAGCGGTCCAGCTCCCAAGGTGGTGGAGCCCGGCAATGAGTTTACAATGAGCTTATCTCGACTCAGCTCTGAAACCTCATTTTCCAATCAATTTCGCCAGAGCCGTACAGCTTTGTCTTTTCCTCCCGACCCAACAAGCCGGCCGTCCAACGACCAATCCAACGCGTAGACCTCATCTTCGTGGCCGGGTAAATCAACCGACAGCTTGAAAGATCGCATGTCCCATACCTTTAGAGTAGTATCTCTCGATCCAGAGCAAAGAAGGCGCTGATAATCACATGTCAGATTCTACTTGAAGGATGGAAACAACTTCGCAAAGTATGCCCGAGATAAGTTTTCACCCAATAACCCCGGATGTTGCTCCGCAGGAAATTGGAATATCTAAGAGGGTGGTCACTTACCGAATCGGCCGAGAAAGCACATTGGTATACTGGTGCGACCTACCAAAGGTTAGCAGTTGAGTCATATCCCGCCAGCCCCAGTAAAGTCGTATAGATCGCGCGTAGAGCGTCTTATCGACGATGGGCCTAAGTTAAGATCATTTTGACTTACATGTCCTCGCAGTGTCGTCAGAAATTTCCCGTCGCTGCTTGTCATATTAGCAACCATCCGTAGAAGCATATGCTTCGGGACAAATTTCAAGTCTTGCATATTGAGATAAGATGTCGATGACTTACCGGCCCCATATCTTGATATGGTTGTCCCAACCAGCGCTAGCGATCAGATTCCCGTCTGGGGAGAATGAAACATGATTCACTTGTTTCTGGTGCCCTAAAAGACGTGCTAGAGGCTTTGTCCCCTGAGCCGGGTCCCAGAGGTACATCGTGAAGTCGTCACTAGCCGAGATGACTCGTTCGGCTATCTTGCCTTGATGTTTTGCGGCCTTCTCAAAACGTTCCTTCGCCTTCGCCCGCTTCTCTTCCGTAGATGCCGGCACATTCTTCGTGTGGTCGTAGAAGGCCGTCCGGAGCACAAAATCCGTAGACAGCGCGAGGTGATTCACCCAATGGGCATGCGAGGACAGGGTATGTTTCAGCGTCCCGCTTACTACATCCCATACCTTGACTGTCTTGTCTTGGCTGGCACTGTAAATAAGATCCGTCCCGCCCCATCGAACGCAGCTAACACTACCCTACATCGCCGTTAGCCGTTTTGCCGACATCGACAACGTGAGTAATTTAATGCTCACTTTATGTCCTGAAAGAACATGCTCGGTCTTGCCAGTATTCACAATCAATATACGAATCGTAGCATCTTTGCTAGCGCTTGCTAATTTCGGCGTGTCGTCACGCCACAGATGAAATGGTTGCCATGCAATGCTTGTGATCCATTTAGAGTGGCCATTGAACGGTCTGCCGACAGGCTGGCCGGACTCATCCCATATCCGAACGGTCTTGTCCATACTACCAGTAGCCAAGTACTGGCCATCTGGGCTCCATGCTAGCGCCAAGACCCAACCCGAATGGCCTTTGAGAGTGTACTTGGGCGTCCCGCTATCGGTGTTCCATATTCTCGCCGTGTTATCGCCGGATCCAGTCGCTAATAGACTGCTCGTCTTTGGCGAGAACTGCGCTGCTAAGATGGCTTCTCCGTGCCCCGGTATCCTATTTGACATGCGCGTCACGGCTTGCACTTTGAATACTGCCTGGGGCTCGGCGGCTAAGGTTATTGTCGTCTCAAAAGGATTCTCGATGCCATGTTTACGAAGGACCGCTAGGAATTCCGAGGGTGTCGGGTAATTGTCGACGACCACATCGGAATTAGGTATATGTATACGAAAGCGATATGGTGTGAATTCTTCACGCTCCTACGGAATAATGATGCTTTAGTATGTGTTTATTCCCGAAGCGCAAGATTCGGAAGAAATATCATACCCTTCCTAACAAGGTATTAAGTAGTAGAGACACATTTTTCTCGGTCGCGTCTGCCAATGGTACTTCTATCGTATCGGCCAATTGGTTCCCGTCGTTGTCTATGAATCGTGCCTTAAAAGAGCCAGCTTCGATGACCGGGGGTGTGACGTCTTGTTGGATCTGAGTACGCTCTAGAACTTCTCGTCTCTGTCGCTTCGAGGGCGGCGGGGCTATGGTAGCCATGGTATAGGGACTTTTGTTTATTTACTTATCGACTTGACGTATTGTTATAATGAGCATTCAATTCTTAGAAGAAGAAAAACAACTCCTGGAAATTTCGATGTGAATAGACAAATAGACCAGCTTTTCTCGTTAATCGAATTACGGCTTCGCGGGGTGGTGGATGAAGAAACAAAAGTTGAAAATCTATATCTTATCAGTATCTTATCTTTATCTTATCGCTCTTTTTTTTCTGGGGCTTGTTTAACTGAGAACCTTGATGGCCACCAGGGTAGCTGCAGGAACGACTCGGGAGTCTGCAGTTCCAAGGTTGTCACCCGCAACTCTCGCTTTAAGCTGAGATGGATGATTACAGTTCGTCATAGAAGTTGCACTCAACCTTTTCAAGAGGTAAGGAACGACCATAGTCACCTAAGTCAAGTGCTTCAAACAATTTTCCTTGAAACTGAAACTTTGTTTTTGTTTATTAGGTTTGTAAAGCTTTCTCGTCTCAAATTCAATCTCTTTCAACAACTCCAAAAGCTACCTAGGTCGAATCTCAATTCACCTCATGTAGTTACTTATCAATACTCTATCAAATGTTTAAAGAGACTTCTGCAATGGAACCACTTCCTAACTCTCGAGGGCCTCGGGAGTCTTCAAATAAAGAAACATCTTCTCGTTCACTGAGAAATACTCCTAGTCATTCAATTTCTCGTACTACATCTTCTACTCCCCATCCGCAAAGTCTACATCACGTTCCACCTAGACCAGGCACCTCGGCCAGTCAACTCACATCTACTTCGTATAGTGGCAGTCGCTCAGCAACAAGCATGTCACAATCACACACCCCGAGACAGCGCCGTCATACAAGTACGGCTTCGGGACGTAAGTCTCGTGCAGCCTCTTCTGTATGGGGTTCCGAATCCCACGAGATTATTTGCGCTGTCACTGAAGCTCGTGGTGTATCCCCTACTGTCGGTCTTGCCTTCGTTAACATCACTACAAACGAGGCTATCCTAAGCCAGATATGTGACTCTCAATTCTATGTCAAGACAGTTCATAAGATACAGATGTACGAGCCGTCTACGATCCTCATCGTCAACACGGCGTTTCCCCCACATCCCAGGTCCAGTCTTCTCTCAATCATCGAAGAAGAACTCCCGGACACATCGATCGAACCTCTTGATCGTAAGTATTGGTCCGAGAATGTCGGCCTCGAGTTTATCCAGACTCTGGCGTTTAGAGAAGATCTAGAAGCTATCAAGGTAGCAATCGAAGGTAATTTCTACGCCACGTGCTCCTTTGCCGCGGTAGGTACTATTCCTGCGTTCCCTCTCGTTTCCCTTTCTCACTGTCAGTAGGCCATCAAGTATGTCGAGCTCTCTTGTCATGTGTCAATTGTGTCCCACTCGTTGCGAGTGAGCTACCGGCCATCCGAGAATACCATGATGATTGATATTTCCACCATTCATTCCCTTGAACTCATACAAAACCTACAGAATGCGAAATCAAAGGATTGTCTCTTCGGCTTACTGAATGAGACTCTTACTCCCATGGGTTCAAGGATGCTACGAAGCAACATCCTTCAACCTTCCTGTCAAGTTGACAGCACCCTTTCCCCTCGTTATGATGCTCTAGATGAACTTACAGTGAAAGAAGACATGTTCTTTGAAATACGGAAAGGTCAGAGCTGATTCTCTGAATGTTTATATCTGCTGCTGACCTGCCATAGCTCTAAAAGGGTTTGTGGACATGGAAAAACTTCTGACTACGGTGAGTAGGTGTGTTTAAAGCATCTGTACTTGGCTAACTGCGCGATGAAGCTGGTTATCGTGCCTAATCAATCATCGATTTACACTTCAGAGCAAGCTATTAATAATATTCTAGGTGTTAAAGCCTTCGTCACCGCTGTTCCTTCTTTGTATGAGGCGTTGGGCGCTGCGCGCACTGACCTACTAACTCGAATCCGCGAAGTATGCCGCCTAGAGCTCACTCAACCCGTCGCAGATCTCATCGCAGACACGATCAACGAGGATGTGACAGCAACAAAATCAGCCCTTGACATGAGACATCAGAGGACATATGCAGTCAAGGTGAGTAACATCTTCAATTGGTTATCCTTTACCCAACTGCTAAATTTATTTGAAGTCCGGAGTCCATGGTCTCTTGGATGTCGCCCGTCAGACATACAAGGAGGCAACGGAAGACGTTCATCAACATGTCGAAGACATAAACAGTGAGCTATAGTTCATAACTAATTGCTAGGAGTAGTTTTATAACTATTGTTGTAGAGGATCATGATATTACCGCCGAGATTAAGTTCGATACCAACCGCAAGTACTGGCTACGGCTTAGACAGAGTGACCTTGAGGATAGAGATATTCCAGACATCCTTATCAACAAGGTTCTCAAGGGTACTTGGATCGAATGCCAAACTTTAGTTTTGATCCAACTCAACCACCGCATCACTGATTCTTCTAATGAGGCTATCATGCTCAGCGACAAAGTCGTCCAGGAACTCTTAGATGCTATTCGAGTCCACGTACCGAATCTCTTCCGCGTCTGCGAGGGTATCGCCCTTTTAGATATGATTGCGGCTTTCGGTCAGTCTGCAACGACAAGGGACTATGCGAGGCCTGAGATTGGTAGTGCTTTAGTTCTCAAAGGGGCAAGACATCCTATCTGCGAACGTGTAAGTCGATCTCGAGCTTGTTACAGTTTTAGAGATTGACGATTCTTAGGCCAACCCAGAGCGATTTGTTCCAAACGACGTCTTCGCTAATGAGCAACACCGGTTCCAGATCATTACCGGCTGCAACATGAGCGGTAAGAGCACTTACATTAGAATGATCTCGCTCCTCCAAGTAATGGCTCAGATCGGCTGTTTTGTACCTGCACAATATGCCGCCTTTCCAATGATCCAACAACTTTTCGTGAGGATGTCCACGGATGATAGCATCGAAACCAATATGTCCACGTTCTCTCTTGAAATGCGAGAAATGGCGTTTATACTAAGGTAAATTAAATCACATTAACGCAATGCATTCTAATGTAGCTTCAGGAATATCAATGAAAGAAGCTTGGCCATCATCGATGAACTTGGCCGTGGGACTAGCACAAGAGATGGGCTGGCGATTGCACTCGCTATATCCGAAGCATTGGTTCAAAGCAATTCCTTGGTATGGTTTGCAACACACTTCCAACAACTTTGTAAGTAATCCGTTGCAGGCGTATTAGAAATATTTTCTCAATTCGTGAGTAGCAAAGGTGTTGGGGAGTAGACCAGGGGTCTTGAATCTGCACCTTGCCACCGAAACCCACGACATGGATGACGGCAATCCCAAGATGACCATGTTGTACAAGGTCACCTCAGGACCCGTGCAAGAAGAACATTACGGCCTCAATCTCGCACGCGCGGTTGGTTTCCCGGAACGATTCATCCAAGTTGCAGAAGATGTTTCCAAGACGCTTGCGGAGACCATCGAGAGGAAGAAACAAGATTCCCAGTCCAGAAAGCTGCTTCGGCGCCGAAAGCTGATTTTAAATTTGCACGACACACTTCTCCAACTGCGAGAATCTGACATGGATGACGCCGCATTAGGCAGCTATCTTAAGAGACTTCAAGACGAGTTTGTGTCTAGAATGGACGAGATTGAGCGCGATAGGCAAGCCGACGAAGAGTCACCTTGATAATCGAGGAACTTGATTGAAATCGGATCCCTTGCAGAACTGGAGACTACTCGGAGTATCTTTATCTTATTGCCTGTTTGAGGTTGAGCTTTGATCCACCGCATGTTTGCAGCTTTCTCGAATCTGGCTTGATCTACAACCTACGACCAATGCTATCCAACGCAATCCGCTCAACATGTTTCATCTTCCGCCAGCTCCGTAAGTATTGCGAATCTATGTAAGGGCGGCATTGCTAATACGACGACGATAGTCACGAGTCGTAATAGTGTGAGGAGATCAAGATATCATTAATACGTAATTGCATTTTAGAATCGGGCCGTGAAGCACCTCATACGCATTAGGTCAATCGCATGTTTGTCTACATGTTGAAGTCCTCTCCGGGATTTGCCCCGTTTACATGGTTAGGATTGGTTTCGTTATACCAATAGTAGTAAGCATCGCTTTGATGTCGTTCCTCGACGCCCGTTTGTAGCGACTTTTTCATTATCTGAACATACTTGTCTAGGTCGAGCCCGTTCTCTTTCCGGAATTCCGTGAGCTTCTCGAAGTTAATGCATTGCCGATTGATCGACCTACATTTTGAATGTTTGTCAGTTCCCCCAAGCTGGGTCTCAAACTGCATGTGATGTGATTACCACTTACATGTCTGGTTGAGGGTATTCCTGTCCCGCGACCCAGTGATATGTCATGAGATTCACATTGCCGCTGCACTGCAATGCCTGTAAGAGGATGTCAACGCAGTGGTTGATATGGATCCCAGGTAGGCCCATGGCGGAATGGTTACGCGTCTTCAGGTGATAATAACCGCGATAAGCATTATGGCGTAAAGTATTCAAACAATGGATCTGGTGGTACACGTCGAACGCGCCGACATAGGCGTCGTCGCCCAGTTCCCACTCGGAATCCTCGAGCTTCGGCACAGTAGATGGGTCCTTGCCCATCCGTATGATGTCGTCTCGTGTCAAGGGGTAGAATCGGCTCAGCTCCCACTCATCCCAGACCTCGTCAGCGGCTGGATTTGGGAGCTCCCGCGCGATCGAGGCGCCCTCCTTAGCCGGGAATAGCGTCCCTTGGACGATCCTCGGCTTCGTCTCTAAGTCTATCCTGTCGAAAACGGGGCCTGTACTTGCATTTTAGCTTATATATCCATTACGGCGATGCCCAATTCTTACTGTAGGTAGATGCCTGCCGCAGTTCTGTATTGAGTTGACTCTTTTGACTTTGCGACGCGGAGAAGAGCGCAAGGGATATCGCAAATAAAACAATGTTCATTATTGTCATCAGTATAGCGACGCTTGTCCATAACCGTCTCCGATTCGGCCATTTCGGGAGCTCCGGCTTCTCGTTCAATAGCCTCTCGGCCTCCTCGTCTTGACCTTCCATGATGAAGGGAGAGGATGGCGATAAGATGGACTCGCTCGAGGTGCCGGCTATGAAAGAGCGTGCAGGCGCATATGTGAGGTTTGAACCCATACTAACTATTCGAATTAACCTCGCCAGGCGGGTGTGATGACCGTCAATCGTCTTACCAACAGATATGTTAGGACGACTTAGCGGGACCCTCCCCGAGCCAAACCTATGTTGGAAGCATTCGAAAGTGGCACAATCACAATCGGTGACCTCGTTAGAGGATGCAAGCGCCTAGAAAGTATAGATTGATCCGGATGGACGGTCTTAATAAATATCCTATGTCGATCACACGACGAGGACCCGATAGCGCCCCCCTTTATTACCTAATACCTGCCTTTTTCTGGGTGAGAGTTGCTAACAATGCACGTCCTTTTAAGCTATGTATGCAGGCTTCTAGGTTCTCCAGAAATTCAACATTCAGGATTGCGGCATTTAGATCGAATAGTGGAACGGTGGGTTTTATCTAGATCGATGTTGAATGTCATAATCCCGAACGGGAGATTCTTGGGTCAGCGAGTGCAAGGGTGATACTTGTTGGGCCAGAACTGCGGTTGGATCTCTGAGGGAAACGAAATGTTTGTTGGTAACGGGATTGTGTAGCAGACCGAACCGTCGAGGCGTACAGTCCGGGTCCGAATTGTCATGGGAGGCAACCCGGGTGATCGGCTTCCACGCCCAGGAGAGCCGGTAATTGGCCAGGTTATGCAAACTTCGCGCCGCATGTAAAGATGATTTGAGAATGAGGTTACTTCGCCAGACGTATTGGGAAGATTCGAAGCAACGTTTCTGCAAGGCAGGCTAACGCAAACAAGGGATAAGTCGACGGCTCAGCCCACGTGAGTGAGCTAATGCTGCATGTATCGTTCGCTTTAATATGTCTAATTATCTGGAGACTGATCTCCGTTACTCTTAGGGGAAGGTGGGCGAATAGAACGCTAGATCACGTCCTCGATCATTGATTAGGACCCCTTGTCTAGGCACGGAAAGAGAAGGGATCGACGTTTGTTAGTTCTGTCAGGGGGGACATTGCCGCGCTGCCGGGTGCGCCGGTTACATCGCCGACACCATGGCGCCGACAGTAGGGCTCAGCGATGTTGGGACTATCGAACCGTAGACGTGTTACCATGCTTCAACTATAAGCTTGGCTTGTCCGCACACGATATCGACTCATCCAGAGCTAAGATTCCGTCACGACACATCTATCCGAAGGCCATTGCATATAAACTGCTACGTCCCTCTTACCCAGTTGCTCATTACTCAACTAGGCACTCACCTCCAAAATCAATCTCAATCTCCATCAAAATGCGTGTATCAGCAATCTTCTTCGCCGGCCTCGCCACCGTTGCATTGGCAGCCCCTGTCGAGGTAAGGCTGATAAAATCTCTGGTACCTGAGGTGTGAGCGGAAGTCTAACCATCGATCTCTAGGTTATGTCCGAGCTAGCTGAGCGTCAATACAGACCCACCTACAAGGTCCACGCGGCGCTCGAGGGAAAGGAGAGCGAGGCCGAGAAACGTCAATATGAACCTATCGAGAAGCAGATTAAGGAGGTCAATGTGTAGAAGCGCCAATGTAGGCCCACGTACAAGATTTATGAATCGTCCGAGGGAAAGGGAACTAGGTGAATGCGGCGGGGAAGAGGATTGGGTGAGATGGGTCATAGTTCAATATCACAATCAAGGTGCGAAGAATGATGACTTGTGAGTGATTTATATGAGAACTAGGAAATTAGTGATGTGACGAACTCCAAGAAGTGTAAGAGATTGAAACCTTATAATGAATTGGACTGCGATAAAGTGATTCTAGATTTTCGGATATGACTTCTCGCTAAAAATAGGTCTGGAATAATCAAAATCGAACACTTAGGAGGGGTGTACCTCTTTACTCACTCATGTCTGGTTGTTTTTAAGAGGACATTGATAAATCGGACCATCATATGCTAACGTCGGGTACGATGTCGCGAGAGGGTCGAAAATTGGATAAGAGTCGTCATCGAACGGAGTGGCCTTCACCTCTTGCATTTCCTGACTCCATTCTCCCTCCGGCCGATGTTTCCTCTTGCACCAAGCACAGCGCGGCCGGGCCTCTTGCGGCACGAACGCGCCACAGGTGCAGTAGAACAGGATATCGAACTGATGGTCGGTCATGACCTTGGTCAAATCGTAATCCTGGCAGTAGCGGTCGTAATCATCTACTTCCCGAACCGTGTTCTTCTTATAGTACTCCTTCGTCCACTCCCCCTCCTCCTTCGCGCATCTCGAGCAGATCCAGCGCTTGTAGAGATCGCAATCGCACAGCTCGTTGAGAAACCGCCCGCGCACCTGCGCCTCGAGCTCGGCGTCGCAGGCGTCGCACAGGCACATGAGGTTCTCGTTCTGCCACGGCCCGTTGAGGTGCGGGCGACGGTCCGGATACGAGCGCTCGGGGTTCACGCGCGGGCGCTGCCGGCACTCCTCGCAGACGTTGATGCCGCACTTGCGGCAGGGCAGCGCGCCGGCCGCGTCGCACCGCGTCGCGAACAGCTTCACCTCGATCTCCTCGTCCCGGTGGATCTTCCTCCCCGTGCCCCACATGTAGTTGACGCGGGGGTAGCTCCAGACATCCTGCCGGCGGCGCAGCTCGCGCCCGTCGCAGAGGCTGCGGCGCCGCAGAGCTTCGAAGACCTTCGTCGACGAGAGGATGTGCGCGTGGTAGTCGCGGCACGTCAGGCCGAGGTGAAAGAGGTCTAGCGTGGAGAGGTAGCTCGAGAGGCTCTCCAGGACCGGATATTGACCGACAAGGTCTAACAAAACATGAGGCATCTTGAAGGAAATTTTGGGTTAAAAGAGGATGCCCAATCTATAAATTATTGCGATAGTTTGTGGGCTATGAGATGGTACTAGGTAAATCCTTCATTTCAACCGAACGTGAGATATCAGGCAACTAAATTACCCAACTGCTTATGTAAGAATATAGTGGCATATTTCAATTAGGTAAGCGACGATCCAATTCTACGCATGGATTAACATGAAAGATAAAGGTAGGTAGTTAATTTGTTATATTTAACTAATACTACTAGATTTATTATAGTCTGTGAACACTTATGAGACTAGTGAGATATTTCAACAACTACTAGGTATTGTAGGTTATCTATTAGGTTTAACTACCTTATGTATGTCGTGCAAAGACACGGAATTGAAAAATCGCAGAATAAGGTTAGGGTTAGGGTTAGGGTATAATGAACTTACTCACTGACGTCTACATCTTACTTCACCCGACAAGTCATTGGGCAATTCATTCCGCTTGAGATCGAGCTATTGATGATAGCAGTAACATACTGCATTAACTCATTTTAAAGAGATGAATAAGGATATTATAAACTCATGATTTATACCTACCTACGCAAAAGGCAGGGGATTTGATGATAGGATACAGTTATAACGTAAAAGTTGATTATTAAACTGAATAAATTATGGCGTCAGGTACCTACATCAGTCTCACAAGCGCCTTCAGCATTCGCTAGGTCCCTATTGTGTTGTATATCATATAAATATTTCTTTATCTGTTTTTGTTCGCGCTGCAGCACATGGCTACTATTAGGGGATCGTGGCTAGGTCGGGGTAGGTCGGGGTAGGACGGGATCTGAGTTTCCCGAGTCAAGCATGGAGTTATCGGAAATCCGCGAACCGGTTTTAGCATCGGTACGCGTTGTGTAGAGATAGGCAAATAAGAAGAGTATTAACTAGGTAATGAATCTTCTTACCATAGCTGAGTCATTCGATTTTCCATGCAAGTGGTATGGTATTCCGGGCCTTCCGATTACAGCCGGAACGGCTATCAAGCGAATTGCCGAGCCGGAGCCCCGTTATGGATGAGTCCGTCCTAAGCCAGTCATAACGGATGCTAACAACAACTTTTTATCTTATTAGTGACTAAATTTTTCGATAACATGATAAGATCCTACGGGATTCAATAATTAACCCCATATGAGGTTTATGATGGTCCAGTTCCACCTTTTACACAAACTCATGTAATTCCTATTGATGATATCGTGATTACTTATTATTAGCGCGCTTTTACTGATGACTGTCGAGTCAACGTGATTCAAGATTTCTCACCGAATCTTTCGTATTTCATCCTAACACGCAGAGCTAATCGGAGTATTGGAATATTCACCGATCACATCATGTTAATAAGTGAGCAAACATACACGTAATTGCTGTAACACCTAGGACACGCCTCAGTGATAATAGGAAGATAGGGTCCGAAGGATTCTGAACGCGGAGTTACTATCGTTTGGACGATCTCTACGTCAATTCAATAAGCTGATTGACACTTTAGTGGCTGGCGGGGGCACTAATATTAAATGGCTAGGGACTATTTGCTTTAAGTCGCTTACAAAGCTAGAAGAAAAAAACAAGTTTCGAGGGATGTCTTTATTAAAACGACTAGGTACGAATAGAAACCGTTTAATGATAGAGACAAGGTGACATATAAGTAGGTATGTTTGAAATTTTATACAGCGAAATTTATTCCAGCCCTATCTAGTCTTCAGTTTGATGCAATGCATACATGGATACGTACGTCACGGAGAATTAACTAAGCTGTCAAGTTACTGAGGGTTAATTATGTTTCACCACATAATGCATACATGGCAGGTCACCGAATCTTGTGTTGCCTTCCTCAATTGGTAAATTGGTAGGTATGATGGCGTTGATGTGAGTCAAGGTCGTGTCATGTCCCACTTGTGCGGACAGGATTTGTAACCATGGTTGGGAAAAGGGCTTTGCATGATTAGTTGCGATCCGTGTCAGAAACGGCTGATGTCGTGAACAAACGGTCTCTTCGATCGACTGGTCGCTTCTATGTACGTACATACATACCTACAAATACAAACTTATTCGGTGCCGAATATCTGAGTAAGCACCGTATGTTTCCCTCCTCTCCAATTCTATTCATCCATATTCCCCTTTTCACTCTTTTTATCCCTCAAGATATCGGACAAATTGTGAGCGTTGCTTCCGACCTCACGCAAATGGAAAAAGATCAGGAGTTGTGCAAATTTGAAGTATCTTAGCCACCCCGGTCTACCGTTTCCCATTCTAGGACAGGAATGAGGATCTCCAAATGTTTTAGATCCCGCCATTACCCCTGTACCCCAGCGAACGCTAGCCAACCGAGATTCCGAGCTATCATTTTTCCAATTGGATAGCTTGGGGGTGGTAGATGCTATGCTGTTCGAGTATGAGACACTCGTCCTACGGCGCTGTCATCACATGCCAGTGTAACTACTAGCAAGTAAGCTGTTACTGTAACCCACGAAGTCGCACCTCCTAAAGTGCCCAAACTGTAGTATGTAGGTAGGTACTTAAGTATGGATGCGGCGTTGAATTCTGTTAAAAAGATCAATATGATAATTAGGTACCTGATGGACAGGGTCGAAATCCCCCGAAATCCGCGAATAGAAATATCTCGGCCGTTACATGCAGCGAGAATAGCCCGGTAAACATGACTTCGCCGCGTCATGCGATATTTAGAGAGGGTGGTCAAATAACCCATCAAGGGTTCGTAGTTTGATACGGCCGGTCCGCCGATGACCGTCGATGGGGCTTTAGGGTCTTTTTATTCAAATATCGGCGCCACCTTCCATGCGTGTCTTCCATAAATCTAGATCATCTTTTGCGTATCACAATCCTGTTTCCTCGGCAAATACTACCCCACTAGAATCCAGATAACATCATGGCTGCAACAGAGACAGACGTCTTGATAGTAGGTGGAGGGCCAACAGGTGTTACATTGGCCCTGGAACTGGCTGCCCAAAGAATACCATTCCGCGTCATCGATAGGGAGTTGCAGAGATCAGACAAGTCTAGAGCTTTGGGTATTCAGCCACGCACTCTAGAGCTTCTAAATCGGCACGGCGATGTTCGAGAGTTCATCTCACAAGGCAATCTAAGCAACGGCACCACATTCTACATCAACGGCAAGAAGGCGGCTGATATCGACGTTTCTGGCCTAGCAGAAGACACAGCATTTCCCCTTATCCTGATCATTTCTCAGGTTGAAACCGAAGTATACCTAGACGAACGCCTTGCGAACTACGGCTTCTCAGTCGAGCGTGGAATCGAAGCAAAATCAGTCGTCCAAGATTCCGAAGGCGTCACTGTCATATTAAGCAACCCAGACGGTGTCGAAGAGACGGTCCGCGCAAAATACGTTGTCGGTGCTGATGGAGCGCATAGCACTGTGCGACATGCAGCAACGGGTCTTACTTTCCAAGGAGAGGCCTATCCGCAAGACTTCATTCTCTGCGACGCCTCTATCAGGAACACGAAAATAGCCTGGGACCGATTCTCTCTCTGCATGGGCAAGGGTTCCCTCGCAGTCTTCCCGCTCAAAGATGGCACGTGTCGAGTTGTGGTGTCGCGTATAGACGCCGATCCGGATGCTGACCTAAAACTGGAGGACTTTCAAACCATGTTAAACAGTCTTCATCCTGACGCAGGTGAGCTGTACAACCCAACCTGGATCACACGGTTCCACCTACACCACAGAGGCGTGAACAGCTACCGCGACGGCCGCCTGTTTGTCGCAGGCGACGCAGCCCACATCCACTCGCCAGCCGGAGCTCAGGGGATGAACACAGGAATACAAGATGCTGTCAACCTGGGCTGGAAGCTAGCAAAGGTGATCCGCGGTGAACGACCCAGCTCGTTCCTCGACAGCTATGACGTCGAACGTCGACCAATTGGGCAACATCTACTCGAGAGTTCCGATAAGATGTTTACGTGGGGATGTTCTTCGAATCCCTTCTTCGTCACCTTCCGCAATGTGTTATTTAATTGGGTCTTGCCCTGGTATGTCAACAGTAAGAGCCGTCGTGCCAACATCTTCAAGTTTATATCCGAGTTAGGCGTCAGTTACAAGGACAGCTTCATCGTAGGCACGGCGCCAGGCTACGCCGGACCAATAGTGGGAGGCGACCGACTTCCTGACAGGAAGATTAAGAGCTCGAAGGACGAAAAATATTTGCATGAGCTCATCACCCCTGATGCGTATCACTTGGTCATGTTCTCAGGGGTTGGCTATGAGGCTGCCTCGAAAGAAGTCATGCTAGAGGCGCATTCCAAGTTTGAGAAAGCCAACATAGACAAGGCTAAAGTGCATTTGGTCTTCAGCGAGAAGGCTGGTTCCGATAATACACCCGGATATACCGACATTGGGAACCGCCTGCACACCGACTTTGGCTGCTCTAAGCCCACTTATGTCTACATCCGACCCGACACCCATGTGGAGCATATCGGTTTGTTTTCGGAACTGCCTAAACTCTCAACATGGCTCAAATAATGCAATTCAAAGTCAAAGAGTGGGCGGCTGGTTTAGATTTACCATATTTCTTATGTGGACTTTCTTTTCATACATCTTGAGCGACGACGCATGGAGTTCCAATATTAATATCGTTCTTTGTTTATGTCCCTGTATTACTTCAGATGAAGCGAGGTGTTACGGTACATATAAGGATCTAGGTTATAGAATGGCGCGGGCTATCGAATTGTCAGAATCGATGTGCTGAAAGCTCAACTAGTCCTTTGTAGTTATTAGACTTTTAATCAATGTCACATCAATATCATATATAACTACCTAAGATTATAGCCAGTGCTCGGAACCACCACACCCTAATCCACCGGTGTACACCATGGTGTAATCAATTCAACCAATTCAATTACACCGCCCCAGTTTTATTTAAGT
>MU405255.1:187885-271381 GCA_022836615.1 Annulohypoxylon bovei var. microspora | reverse complement strand
AATTATTTTTTAAAAGGAATAAGAAATATAAATAAAATTTAAGTTAAATTAAAATTATTAATAATAAAAAAATAAGTTTTTTATTTTAATAAAAAGGGAGTAGGTTATGGTGTTATGTTATATTATAAATATTTTTTAAGTTATAAATAAACCTATATTAAGGTTTAATATGGAATTATTATTAAATAAAATTTAATAATTTTTATTATATTTATAAAAAATAATAATAATATATTTATTAGAAATTAATTAATATTTACGTTAATTATAATAAATAATAATTATTATTTAAAAAATTATTTAAAAAAGTTTATAATTAAGTTTAATAAGTATAAAAAAGTTTAAAATAAGATTTTATAATTTTTATTATAATATATATATATATTTAAAATCTTTATAAATTAATAATTTAATTTAATTTAAATTAAAAATATATATCCTTTTAAAGGGCTTTTACCACCTTTTAAACCCTTAAATCTTAACCTTAATTTACCCTTAATCTTAATTTAATTATTAATCTTATATAAATAAAAATAATTTAAGTATAAGGAAAAAAATATTTATATAAATATATTAAAAATTTGTTTGTATTTTATTAATAATATATATATTTATATTTGGTTATTTTAATTAAGCTTATAAATTAACTTTTTTAAAGCTTGGAGTTTATGGCGTTCGTAATTTATAATTTTTATTTATATTAAATAATTAAAAGGTTTTTGGAAAATATGGTTATAATTAAATAATTTTTTAAATAATAACCCTTTTAATGTGGATATTTAAGATATAACCACATAAGAAAAGTTAAAGGTGAATTTAGGTGTAAAAATATTATATATAATTTTATTAAAAGTTATATTTTATAACTTATAAATGATAATTATATAATAAATAATAAAGGAGAATTATTTTTAATGGTATGTATTATTATTAATAACGAAATCTTAACGAACATATTTTATAAAAATTATAAGCTTTTTATTAAAATCTTGGAACTTTTTATTTAACGGTAAATAAAAGGGAGGGTTAATATATTTATCTTAAATAATTATAATTACTTAAAAAAAATTATTAAAAATATTAAAACTTTTTATTTAAAATATATTATAAATAATGTTTTGGATATTATTAATTAAATTAATATTGCTTTAAATATTATAAGTTAATATAATTTAATAATTAATATATATAAGGAAAAACTTAAATAAATTTTTAATTATATAAGATTTAACATAAGTTATACTTGTGCTTATATTTGTAGTTTTAACGTAAATAATAATAACATTAAAATTTAATATATATTATTAATTAAATTTACTTATTTGTAATTTTATGGGATATATATATAAAGCGTTTTTAAAGTTAATAACTTTATTTTTTTAAAAGTTTATTATATATTAAAACGTTAATAATCTTTATGAAAAAATTAAAACTTTTATTTAACGTAGCTTAGAAAAGGTTTGCTAAAATAAAGCTTACTTTTCCTTAAATTATTATTATATAATAATAAGG
The DNA here is from genome assembly GCA_022836615.1 of Annulohypoxylon bovei var. microspora. Taxonomy (NCBI): domain Eukaryota; kingdom Fungi; phylum Ascomycota; class Sordariomycetes; order Xylariales; family Hypoxylaceae; genus Annulohypoxylon; species Annulohypoxylon bovei. The sequence continues at coordinate 269,869 of MU405255.1, read as the reverse complement.
AATATAAAGTGGTTAAAAAAGCGATAAAAGTTACATTTAAAGATCTTATTTTTCTTTAAATAATTATTATTAGTATATAAAGGTTTATTAAAAATTAAAAAAAGTTAAAAGAAATCGCTAATAAATATAACGTTAATATTATTAAAGAATTTATTATGTTTAATAAGAAAGATTTTTTATAATTATTTATTAACTTATTTTAATCCTTTTAACCTTAATATATTCTTTTTATTAATAATAAAATAATAAACCTTATTAAATTAATATTATAAAGAACTTAAAATAAAGATATTTTAGGTTAATAATTTATAAACGTTATTTATAAAGATATAAAAGAATAAATAAAATATTTAACCTTTTATTTAATTACTTGTAACATTAATTAATACCAATTTTACAATAAAAGATTTTAAACCTTTAATAATAGTTTAAAGATATATAAATAAAACCTTTACCATATAAGATTTTTTAATGTTTTTATTTTTATTAACTTAAATATAAAAAGGTTTAAATAGTAATAAATCTTTTTTAACCTTTATGTAATATGTTATTATAATATTATATATTAATCTTTATTTATAATTTAAGGAATCTTATACCTTTAATAATATTAATTATATATAATAATTTCTTAAAATGCTTTAATATAATTCTTTTTAATAATTATTAATATTAAAAAGTATATAAAAATAATAATTAATATACAATATTTAATTATAATTAATATTTATATCTTAATAATTAAAAAGGTTTACAAGTTTTTATTTAACTTAAAGCTTTAAAACTAATTGGGCTACCTTGTATTAATCCTTTAATATAATATTTTTTATGTTTTCGTTTAAATATTTGAATTCTTCTTTTTTAAGTACTTTTTCTTCATTATTAATATTATTATAATAATTATTAAAGTGGTTATAAGTAATTTAATAGTGTTAGTAAACCTCTTGGTAATTTAAGAAATGTTTATTATTTATATGTAAAAGTTTAATATAATTATAATGAAAATGATTTAATATTAATTTAATGCGGTAAAAATTTGTGTATTACCGATGAGAATGGAATGGTTTATAACGCAAGAAGTACATTAATATGTGAGGTTATGTTAAAGCTTATTAAACCTTTTATTGCTTTTTATTTTAAAACTTAAAATTTTAAAGCTTTAAAAATTGGAAATAAAAAACCTCTTTTATTATAAGCGGGTGTAAAAGATATTTTTTATAATTAATCTTTAATTTATTAACAAGGTTTTTATTATTAAGGTTTAAGAATTAAAAATGTGTATTAAGATAGTAATAATTAATATTTTGGATTATCCGGTTATTTTTTTATAATAAAATATTTAAGAAATAATAATATATTTCTTAAATAAAATAATTTCACTTCTTTATTAATTTATTCATTAATTTTAAAATAAAGGATAATATTAAGTTTTTATTTAAAATATGTAAGAATATGCTTTTTATAATTTCCGCATATATGGTTAACGTTTTTTCATTTTTATTATAATATTTTGTAATATAATTAAAGACGGCTTAAATATAAATACAAGGTAAAATATTAATGTTTATAAGTTAAAATAATGATATAAGTAAATTATATTAATTTAAAAAAAAATCGTTTTACTTAAATTAAAAAGCTTATTAGGTTTTACTTTTTTTATTATTATTTAAAGTTTATTTAAAATATCATAAAAAAAAAAAAGCGACATTTAAGATTTAATTTAAGTTTGTTTTTTTCCTTTGCTTTGGTAAGCTTTTTTAAATTTACTTTTAAGTAATACTTTATTAAATAATAATGGTGTTAATATTTATTTATAATATTATTTAATTATTTTTAAGTAACTTTAATATTCAAGGAATTAACGTTTAAAAGATTATTTACATCGTTATAATTAATTAATTTTAAATTAAAATTCATGGCATTAATATAATAACCCCAAAGCCTTATAAACTTTACTTTAAACTCCTCCATTTTTATATTAATTTTTATACATTTTAATAACTAATAAAAGCTATAATCATAAAGGTTATTATAATCCTACTATTTATATTTATTTTAAAAATTATTTAAGTTATATTTTTTTTAAAATAATATCTTTAAATAATATAAACTTAAAATAAAAGTATTAAATTATAATATGTGGGTTTTTTTATAAAAGTTTACAAAAAAATATTAACCGTTTAAGCTTTTTTAATGTTTATTATTATTTAAATTTTAACATATATTAATAAAAGTTATATTAATGTAAATTTATAAAACTTAAAATAATAAACGTAAATAATATATTAAAGTAATATATAAAAGTTTTTAACTTTTTTTATTATTAATATTAAAAAGGCTGCGTATTTTTTAAGGTATTAATATACCTTAATATATAATTAAATAAGGCTTAAGCCTTAAAGGCTTTAAAGTCCTTTAAAGCCTTTTTAAAATTATCTTTTAATATAAGGATATGTTTTTCCTTATTAATAAAGAATTTATTATTTAATTTTATTTATTATTTTATAAGTATATTTAAAACAATATATTAAAAATTATAATAATAAGTGAAACAATTATTTTACCATTTTATGGTATATTCGATATATACTTAGTAAATTATAATATATAAGCATAATTTCATAAAAATTAATCATCTTATAAAAGAAAAGGGTTAAATATGTAAAAAATAATAAAATATAAATCTAATTAAATTCATTTAAAAGAATTAACTTAATTAATAACATATTTAATTAATAAAATTCTTAAAAATTATAATAATATAAAAAGACCTTTTTATCTTTTAATGCCTTTTAAAGGTTAATATAATCATGAAATTAATTAAGCTTAAAGTTATGGATTAATATATTAAAAATAACTACCTTATTATAAGCCTTTATATTTTTTTTTAATTCCTCCTTATTAAGGCTAATATTTATAAATATATTATTAAGATTCTTAACCTTGTAAATTATTAAAGAATTAAAAACATAATTATCTTTAAATAATTAAAATAAATTATCCTTATTTTAATAAAATTCTTAATAACTTAAATGATTTATTATTAAGTATTATAATTAATTTATTATAAACTGCCTTTAAATGCAAAATTAGTAATGAAATTGTTAATTCATTTCTTCCATTTATTACAATCTTAATAAATGAAAAATTATGATATTTAAATTCTTTAAGAAAAAAAATAATTTAATATATATTTTACCCATGTTTTATAAAAAGTAAATAATATAACTGCGATATTTATATTATTAACCACGCATTATAAAAACGTTAATACTTATATGAACCCTTATAATTAAAAATTCTTTGAAAGATTTTAATTATAAAAAAAACACAAGAATATCTTTAAAATCAAGGTAATTACTTATTAAATAAAAAAAAGGATTGTGATTTTCCTTTTTATCGTCCTTTATATAATATTTTATATAAATATCATCGCCTTTTAACTTTATATTAAACCATTTCTTTTTATAACGTAAATATTTTACCATTTAATTTATAATTAAAGCTTTATTAAATCGTTTTTTAATAATAAAATCCTTTTTTAATAAAAAGTACTTTTAATAATTATTATTAAATTATATAAAAAGTTTATTAAAGTAGTGTAATTTTCTTTTTAATTAAGTTATACATTAATAAGAAAATAAATAAGATATAAGTGAAACAAAGCGGCAATAATTATAAGATAAAATAAATTCAAAAGAATTAAAAGAAAAATCTTAAATATAATTATAAAAACATTTTATAAATTATTAAAGGTTAAAAGTAAAATGTAATAAATTAAAGGTAAAAAGTAAAAGATTAAAAGTAAAATGTAAAGGATTAAGGGATAAAAAAAAAGTTAATTATAAAGATGATTATAAAGATAATTAAGGTTATAAAGTAAATAAATATAATCGTAAAAATAACCGTAAAGGCGGTTATAAAAGCCATAAAATAAAGGAGGAAAAAAATTACAAAAATAATCGCAAAGGCAACCATAAAGGCTACGAAATAAATCAAATAAAAAAGGAAAGAAATTATAAAGGTAATTGCAAAGGTAATTATAGCTTTATTTAACCTTAAATTTAATAAGATTTAAAGGAGAAAAAACAAATAATTAATTTAAATAACGCTTAAGCTTATGTAATTTATGGTTTAAAAAAAAGTAAATGGTAAGTTAATTTTAACGAAATATAATAAAATCTTATAATAATATTATAAAAAAGGTAATAAATTTTTATTCGTTTTTATTAATTATATTATAATTTATATATTTTATTAATTATTTTAAATTAAGAGTTTAAAATAAATCTTTATTATGGCGCCGTTTTATTTAATATTTATATTAAATATTTATTTATTTTTACCAAATATTAATTACTTATTTTAAATTTATTAAAATTTAAAATATTTTAAAAGAATATTTTAAAATAATATAATAATTAAATTAAATTTATTAATTTAAAATATAATATATATAATAATAGGTTTAAATATATTTATAATATATTTAAAATATAAATAATGGTTTAAAATAATAATTAAATTAATAATTAAAAAGTAAGTTTAAATAATAATACACCTAATTAAAAAGATGGATAAATTAAACCAATTAAAAATGTTTTATTAATATTAATTAAGCTTAAAAAGGCTTATTAATTACTTATTAATTTCTTATTAATTATTTTATTAATTATTTATTAATTACTTTATTAATTAATTAATTAATAATTAATAATTTATGAGTTATAATAAAAGTTTAAGCGTAATAATATCTTCCGGACAAATTAATAAAAATAAATAATAAAACAAAAAATAACGAAATTAAAAGCGAATTAAATGATTTAATAAATTATTTTATATTTTTATTAAATAAAATTTAAAAAGAAATTATAAAAAAATATTAAAAAAACGGAAAATGTAACGGCGTTTAATTACCGTTATTTTTAAAGTATATTAACGGAGCGGTTAATTAAAGTTTTAACCGTAAAGTTAATATATAAAAACCTTTTAAAAAAAATCATTTTATAATTTTTTTTTTAATTTTTCATTTTAAATATTTTTATTAATAAAGTACGTAGTTTATTATTATTTAAACTTTATCCCGATTTAAAACCTACTCGTTATAATATAATATTTAAAGTTATTTATACGTTTTATTTTTTTAATTTAAAGGTTTATTCCCGAAATTATTTTTTTAAACACATATATATTTACGTATTAATTTAATTCCTTTTAAATTATAATATGTTTAAAACTTTATTTTTAATTTACATTTAATTTTTAAAAGCTTTTATTTTTTTAAACGAAATTTTTTATATTAATAATTATAAAGTTTTACTTTTATTTATAATAAAATATCCTTTAATATTACTTATTCCATTATTAATTAATAATGGTATTTAAATTATAAAATAAAAGCTTTAATAAAAACGTTAAATCGTTTATTAATTAAATTAATTAATTAAAACTTACATTTATTTTTTTAATTATATAACTTTAAATTAATAAATTTTTATTTATAATTAAAAAATTATTTTTAATTTTTTAAAAAACGTTAAAATTTTTAATAACTTAAAGAATTATTTAATTAATTATTTAATAATAAAATTAAAAGTTTATTTTTTTTATTAAAAGGAAAAAAAAGGAAAGTTTTATTTATTAATAAATCTTTTAATTAAAATAAATGTACCTTTTAATTAAATTTATAATAAAGCTTTATTACTTTATTTTTAATATTTAATATAATAAAAGTAAATTTATTTTAAATTATATTATCCGTTATTTTAAATAAATTAATAACGTTAAAAAATTAATCGCGGATCGTTTTTTTTTATTCTTTTTATTCCTTTTTTTACCTTTTATTTTTTTATTTTAATTCGTGCGTTTTAAGATTTAATTGTTTTTAATAAAATAAAATAATAAATTTAAAAAATTAAATAACTTTTAATGTATTTTTAAAGTATAATTAATAATTTTATTTTTATTTTTATTAAAAATTTATATTAAGGATTTACATTTTTTATTAAATAATTTAAATTTTACATTTAAAAAATAAAAGGTAAATATAAAGAATAAGCTTTAAATTAATTAATAAGATTTCTTTAAAGAATATACTTAATTTACGTGGTTTTATTTATTCGTTAAAAATAAAATAAAATTAATTTTTTAATTTTTTTTTTATAAATAACATTAATTAATATATTAAAATTAAATAAATATATAATTTATTAAAGTTATTATATAATAACCTTAACGTTAAAACTTAAATTAAAAATAATTTTTATAAATTTAATATATAATTAAACGAATAATTTTTTAAGTTTTATACATTTTTTATATTATTAACGAATAAAGGGGGAATTTTAATATTTAAATAAAAAAAATTAAACCGTTAATTTATTATTAATTTTTACATTTAAACCTTTTATTATTATTTAAATAAAAAAATAAAGTTTATTAAATTTAAAAATCTTTATTTAATGTTAATTTAATAATACGTTAAAGTTATTTAAAAAAAATTAACTTAATAATCTTTTAATTTTAACTTAAAGTTAAGGTTATTTTTAATATTACGAAAATAACTTTTACCGGTTTTAACATTTTTCGTTTAATAACGGAAATCATGACCCGAACACGTACGAAAAAACCTTTTTAAGCTTTTTTAATTTTTTATTAACGTAACATTTCCGTAATATTTAACGTAAACTTAATTTATTATTTTTATAAGTAAAAAGGTTACTTTTTTAATACTTGTTTAATATGTAACGTAAAAGTTAAAATAATAATTATTATTTTTAAAAAAAATAATAAAACATAATAAAAATAATATTAATTTAAAATTAAAAGAAAATAATGTTTAAATAAAGCTTTTAATTCAAGTTTTTTTTTTATATTTATTTATTAATATTTATTTTTATTAATTTTAATTTTTTAAATTTTAAAATAAAAAAATTATAATTCGTTTATAAAACGTAAACATAATAATAATAATATAAACATTAATAAATATTAAAATATAAATATATATAATCGTTAATTAATAAAATGCGCGTTTAATAATAAATATATAAAATTTCTTTATTATTTAATTTAATTAATTTATTATCCGTCCGAAAGACATTATTATGTTTAAATTTTTTTTAATTATGTAATAAATAATTAAATAATTAATAAAGTAATTAATAAGGATTAATAAGCTTTTTCAAGCTTAATTAACATTAACGAAATGTTTTTAATTAATTAAATTCATTTACTTTTTTAATTAAATGTATTTTCTTTTTAAACCTATTTTTTAATTGCTTACGTACTTAATAATCTTTTTAAGCCACCCTTTTAATTAACCACTTTTTTAACCATGTGTTAAATTATTTTTAAACCAACGTAAAAGCCACTTTCTTAAAGGTTCATTAATCACCTTTATTAAAAGCTTTTATTTAATTATATAAAAACGAATTAATTTAAATTAAAAATTAAGTCTTTAAAACCATGTAAGCCCTTAAAACCACATAAGGTTAATAATTAAGATTAAGGTTAAGGATAAAAATAAAATGAAAATTAAAGATAAAATTAAAATTAAAATTAAAATCCAAGGGTTTAAAAGGTAATAAAAGCCCCCCATATAAAAATATATTCTTTTTATTAATAAATTAATAAGTTATTTAACTTGTTATTTAATTAATAAATTAATAAATAAGTTAATAAGTAAGTTAATAAGTAAATTAATAAGTAAATTAATAAATAAGTTAATTAATAATTTAATTAATAATTTAATTAATTATTAAATTAATTAACTTTTAAATTAAAATTCCAATTAATTAATTAATTAATTAATTAAATATTTAATTAATTAATTAATTAACCAGTTAATTAAGTGTTTAATCATTTATTTAATTAATTAATTAATAAATTAATTAATTTTTAAATTAATTATTTAATTAACTTTTTAACCAAGGTTTCAATTAATAAATCAATTAATTAATTAATTAATAAATTAATTAATCAATTAATTAATTAATTAAATAAATAATAATATTTTTTAAATAAATTTTTTTTTTTTTTTTTACCTTATTACCCCCCTTTCCCACCCTTTTTTTACCTTGTTTTTTACCTTGTTTTTTATTTTTTTTCTTAGACCTTTTCCCAACCAATAACTTTTTGCGAAGAAAAATTTTTAAGGTTTTTTTTTTCTTTTTCCTGGTCCCCGTAACTTTGGGAGGGCAAAAACGCCCCGGAACTTACGAAGGTCGCGTTTTGCCGGACATTGTGGAAGGCCGTACCGGGTAAAAGAAAAAAAAAACCTTAAAAATTTTAATAAAAGGTTTTAACGAATAAACCATTAATTAAATTAATAAGATAATTTATATTAATATTTAAATATAAGGTAAAAGTTTTTATAATATATTTATTTTTTTAATAAACTTAAAAAATTACTTTTAATTTTAAATAATATTAAGATTTAAATTTTTAATAAAATATAACATTATATTAAATAATTAACGTTAATAATTAATTTTTTTTAAATTATTATTTCTTTATTATCGTTACTTTTTTAATATTATATTAAAATTTTTTACTTTTTAAAAAAATGTAAATAAAATTATATAAAAAAATATAAAACGTTATAATTATTTTTAATTTTACGTTTTAAAGGAAAAATAAATTATAATGGTATTTATATATTTTATAATAAACTTTATAATTAAAATAAATTAATAATTTTCCGTTATTATCCCGCTTTTTTTTCTTAACTTTTTATTAAACCTTTAATATATTTTATATTATTATTTATTATAAACGTTTATTTAATTTTAAACCTGCCGTTTATTAAAAGAATGTTACGTTTTTAATGGAGTTTTAATATAATTTATAAATTATTAAATACTTTTATTTTATTATATTAAAAGCTTAATTTAACTTTTTAAAAAAAGTTATAATAAAAAAATAATTTTATTTAATAATAAATTATAAAAAGTTTTTTTTTTATTTATATAATTTAATCGAAATGTTTTTTAAAAAAAAATAATTTATTATTACTTTATTAACCTTTTAATTATAAAATAAATTTAAAAAAAAGTATTAATTATATTAAATTATATATTTTTATAATAAAAATATAAAGTATTTACAAGTTTTAAAAAAATACTTATTAAATTATTTACGTAAAAAATAAATTATATTTAATGCGGTTAAATATAAATCCTTCGTTTTTTTACGAAAAAATTAAAAAGTGGTTTACGGTTTTATGTTAATTATTAAAAATTAAACGTTTACATTAAAAAAGATTATTATTTTTTCCTTTTAATTAATAAAATGTTAAAAAGGATTTTTAAAATTAAAATCTTTATAAAGTTCGATATTTATTAAGTTTTTTATTATATTAAAATGGATTTTATTTTAAAAGTTTTTATTACCTTTTAAATTTATTTTAAATTATATAAATATTACGTATTTTCCTTTAAATTAAATAATAGGCTTAATGTATTTTAAAAATATATTAATGATGAAACCTTGTAAATAAGGTAAAAGTGTGTAAAATTAATGGAACTTTTAATTTCCGAAAAAGCGTAAAAATTTAAATAAAATCCTTTTCAAAGATTTTATTTTATTTATAATACATGTTTTAACCATTTATTAATTAATAAACCTCATTTTGCGCCACTTTCTTAAAATACTCCTTTATCCCTTAAAAGACTCGTATTAATTAATTAAGTTTTTTTTTATTTTTTAACGATTTTTATACGGCGTATATAAATGATATTTTAATTTATTTAAAAGATTTATTTTTTTATAAATATTATGTGTAGTAAATGTTAAAATATTTATGTTTTATTAACTTATAAATTAATATTTAAAAAAGTAAATTTATAATTATAAAAATTAAATTTTTAAAGTTTATTATTTTTATTTTTAATGTAATTATTAATTAAAATAAAATCAAGGTAATTTAAAATTAAAAAACATTTATTTAAGTTTAAAAATTTTAATTGTTTTTAAGTTTTTACAATTTTTATTAATAATTTATATTAAAATATAATTAAATTATAAAGCTTTTATATTTTTTTATTATCGTTTTATATTAAATTTAAACCAACGAATATATTAAAACATTTAAAACGTTAAAAATAACCTTAATTATTTCTTTAATTTTAAAATATTTTTATAAAAATTAAAAGGTTAAGTTAAAAATTAATGCTTTTAACGGGGTAATTTTTAAAGTTTTTTTATAATTAAATAAGTTAAAAGATTAATATTCAATGGTTTTTTTAAGATAATAATTTTTTTAAAATGTAATTATTTTATTTATAATAAAAAGCTTTTTATTATTATAATAATAATCAAATTTTAAAAATATATGTTTATTTTATTAAATAATAAATTTAATATATTTATAAATTATTAAACGTTATAATATTTTATTATTAAAAAAATGTTAAATTTTTATTAAATTAATTAAAATAAATATTTATTTTAATTTAATTATAAATTATATTATCGTTTAAAAAAAGAAAATATAATAATTAATGTTTTATTTTAAAAAATAATTAATTTAATTATTTAAAAAATACTTATAACTTAATATAAAAATATTTATAAATTATTATTACGTTTATTATAAATAATATTAAAAAAGTTAAAACTTTAAAATTAAATTAATAAATTTATTTTAATTATTTTTTATTAATAAATAAATGTAATAATATATTTTAATAAATTTTAAATTTATGTTTTTTAATTACGAAAAGTTCGATTTAATTTTAATAATTATTAATTAAATAAATAAAAGATTTTTATTATTATTTATATATAAAACTTATATTATTACGTAATTTATAAACTTATATTATAAATATATTTAATGCATTTATAAAACCTTTAAAACGATTATATTTAATAAAAATCTTTAATTTATAATTGTTTTTTTAAACGAATTAATTAAATTTATTAAAATAAACTTTTATAAATTAATAATAAAATATTCGTAATTTAATAATTAAATAAAAATCCTTAATTAATTCATTTAAATAAAATTATAATTTTTTATAAATTATTTTTAAAATAATTAATTAAAAATATTATTTTATTTAAATTTTATATATATTATTTAATTACATTTAAACATAAAGTTTTTTTTTATAAAAATAAAAATAAGATTTATTTCGAAAATAATTTTTAATTAATAAGCTTACACTTGTAAATTTAAAACCTTTTTAAAAAAACTTCATTATATTATTATTTAATCGTTAATAAAACGTTGAACCTTTATTATATAATAAGTTTATAATTTCTTTTTATTAATATAAAATTATTAAAATAAATAAATTAATAAAAAAAATTAATAAATTAAATAATAAACGATTAAATATATATCCGTAAAAGTAATTAATAAATAAATTATTTTTATAATAATTTAAATTATTTAATAATAAGTTTTTTTAAAATATTAATAAAGTTTTATTATAATGTTTTTAAAATTAATTTACTTTTAAATATAAAAACTTATTAAATTTTAAACGTAAATTAATTAATTAAAGTTTTAAATAATTTAATTTTAAAGTAAATAAAAAAAAAATTCTTTTTAATAAAAATTAATAAAAAATAAAAATATAAAATATTTAAAATATTAAGCTTTAAGTTTTTAAAAAAAAAGTTTTAATATAAAGTAAATTAAATAAATTATAACTTTAATTTAATATAATATTTTTTTAAAGATTTTTTTAATGTATTAATTAAAGTAAAAAATTTCCATAATTTATATTTTAAAATTATTAATTTTTTAATTAAATTTTAATAATAAATTAAAATTATTATAAAAAATAAAATATTAAAAGTAATAAATAAAAATAATTTATTTATTATAAAAAAAAAGGAAATTAAAAAAGTAAATTATAAACGTATTAATAAATAATTTATGTTACGAAGGGCGTAGATTTAAAGTGACGTAAAAACGATTTTATTTATATAATTATTTAAAAATAATAAAGTTACGAAAAAGGAAAAAATCTTTAACGCCATAATGTTAATTAAGCTTTTTATATATAAAAAAGCGATAAACAATTATTTATTCTTATTATTTTATTTATTATTTTATAAATAATCTTTTTTTTATTTTTTATTTTTTTATATATTATATTTCATTTTTTATAATTTAAATTATAATTTAAATTATAATAATTTCTTTTATTAAATAAAATTTAATTTAAATCTTTATTAATCTTTTATTAATAAAAGTTATTTATGTTTTTATTTAAATTTTATGTTTTTTTAATATAAATATATTATTATCTTTATATTTAATATTAAAAACTTTTTTTTCCGCTGTTTTTAATCATTTAATTAAGCGTATTAAGGGTTTATTTATCTTAGGATTTATATTATAAAATTCTTTTAATTTTATGGTTATATTTTTAAAATTTACAATTAAATATTATATTAAATTAAAATTTTAATTTATTTATTAGATTTGATATTTTAATTTTTTATTATATATTTATAATGTTAATATTTTATGGATTTCTTATTTCGTTTTTTTTAAGTTAAGGTTAATAATTTTACCGCTTGGGTTTTTTAAATTTTAATTTAATATTAAATTATGAAAAATTTTTTATAAATAATTTATATTAAATTATTATTATTTAATTTAAATGTATAAGAATTTTAATTTATAAATATTAAATTATTTTAAATATCGTTTAATAATTTTATAAAATAACGGTGTTATTAAGTAATTTAATTTATTATTTAATTAGTTTATTAATATTTTAAATTTCATTAAAATAAATATTTTATTTTTAATATTAAAATTAAGCTTCTTTTTATGTTAATTAATTTATTAAGCTTAATGTTTTTATGATTTTTTTAATTATTTAATAAGTGAAATTTTCTTATTCTTTAATTTATAATATTATATTTTATGTTTTTTATTAAGATATCTTTTTTTTAATTAATAATATAATTAATGTTTTTATTTATATTTTTTAATTAAAGGATTATATTATTAATTTTTTTATTAATATTTTTTATAATAAAAGGTTATTAAGTGATTTATAAGGTAATAAAGCTTATATAATATTTAATATTAAAATAATTTTATTTTAATTCTTTTAATAATAATTTATAAATAATTGAAATTATTAATTAATATATTTATTTATTATTTTAATTTATTTTATAAATTATTTATATTTTATTATAAAAAAATTTAATTTAATTTTATATATTTTTAAAAATTTATTTATAAAATTTAAAATAAATTAAAAATTTTAATTATTAACGATTATAAATGGTTATTCCATTAATTTATATAATTTATTATAAAATATTTATATAAAATTATTAATGGTTATAATTTTATAATAAAAAATAAATTATTATATTTTAATTTATTTTTATTTATTAATTTAAAATTTATGGTAATATATTTTCATTTTTTATTTAATATTAATAAAAGAAATAATAATTTTAACGTTTTATTTCTTAATATTTTAATTAAACGGTAAAAATAATTATTTATATATTAATTTATATATGTGTATAAATTAAGCCATTAATATTTTTTTATAATTAAGTATTTAATTTTTTTTTTAAAATAAGTTATTTTTAATCCATTATATATTTCCTTTATAACTTAAGTTTATAAATTATTTTCTTTAAAAATAATTAATTTACTTTTATATATAATTAAATCTTTTAATATTAATTAATTATTTTCATTTTAATTTATAACTTTATTTTAATATTTTTTAAGTTTAAGATTATTTTTATTTATTTAAAGTAATTAATTTATTAATGTAATATTAAATAAATTAAATAAATTAATTTTATTTAAAATGAAAATTTTAATTTAAATAATTTTTTTTATTTATATTATTTAATTAAAAGGTTTATTATTTATAAATTTAAATAAAGTTAACGTATATTATTCGTTTTTTTTTACTTTTATAATTATACTTTTTTTTATAATTTAAATAAAATATTTAAAATTATATTTACAATTTTAAGTTAATAAATAATTATAAAATTATATTATATAATTAAGTTTATTTATTTTGTTTATTATAAGTTAAATATTTATTTAATTATAAAATATTTAAAAGTTTTATAATTCGTAATTATAATAAATAATTATATGTATTATTAATTTATTAATTTAAATTTTTAATATAATAAAGCTTTTATTATTATTAATATTTTTTTATTATAAATCTTATAATTTAATTCCGTTTTATGTAATATTTTTAAATAAAATGTTATAAAATATTAAGGTTTATTTGAAGATTTTTTTTATAATAAAGAATTTGCCATTATTTTATTTAAAATATTAATATTTATTTTAATTTTATAATTATATAAAAAATGTATAAATATTAAAATTTAAATTTTTTAATTTTTTAATTTTTTAAATGTTATTTTATATTCGTTTATTTAAATTATATTTATATTTTATTATATTAATTATAATAAAGGTTTTATAATTTATTTATATTTTTTAATGAATTTTTTATAAAAATTATAAAATCTTAAAAATGATTATATTTTATCCGTTTAAAAAACATTATTACGCTTAAACTTTTTTTAATTATATAAATAATTATTCATTAATTAATAAAGTAATTAATAATTAATTAATAAGTAATTAATAAGAAATTAATAAGTTTTTTCGAACTTAATTAACATTAATAAAACGTTTTTAATTGGTTAAATTTATCCATTTTTTTAATTAAATGCATCTTTTTTTTAAACTTAATTTTTAATTATTTACGCACTTAATAACCCTTTTAAGCCACCTTTTTAATTAATTATATTTTTAACCACGTGTTAAATTATTTTTAAATTAACGTAAAAACCATTTTTTTAAAAGTTAATTAATTACCCACTTTTAAAGCTTTTATTTAATTATATAAAAATGAATTAATTTAAATTAAAAATTAAGTTTTTAAAATTACGTAAGTTTTTAAAATCATGTAAGGTTAATGGTTAAGATTAAAGTTAAAGGTAAAAATAAAATTAAAGTTAAAGGTAAGGTTAAAATTAAGGTTAAAATCCGGGGGTTTAAAAGGTAATGAAAACCTTTTATATAAAAATATGTTTTTTTTATTAAAAAATTAATAAATTATTTAACCCATTATTTAATTAATAAATAAATTAATTAATAAATTAATTAATAAATTAATTAATAAATAAATTTTAATTAATTAATAAATAAGTTAATTAATTATTAAATTAAAAATTAATTAATTAAATAAATAATAATATTTTTTAAACGGATTTTTTTTTCCCCACTTTATTACCCCCGTTTTCCACCCTTTTTTTCCCCCGTTTTCCACCCTTTTTCTTAAACCTTTTCTTAATAATAACTTTTTACGAAGAAAAATTTTTAAAATCTTTTTTTTCTTTTTTTTAATCCTCGTAACTTTGGAAAGGCAAAAACGCCCCGGAGTTTACAAAGGTCGCGTTTTCCCGGACATTATAAAAAGCCGTACCAAGTAAAAGAAAAAAAAACTTTAAAAACTTTAAAATATTATTTTTTTATTTTTAATAAGTGTTTATTAATAATAAATAACTTTTACTTTATTAAAATTAATGTTAATATTTTTAATATTAATATAAAATTTAAAGAATTTTATTTTAATTATATAAAATTTATATTTCGTAATATTTATTTAAAAACTTATTTTACATAAATAATTTAAAATCTTTTAAATATATTCTTTATATTTTTTTCGATTTTTAAAGAAAATAAAATATTATTTAAATATATAATATAAAATTTATTTAAATATTTTTAAAATATATTATTAATATATTATTAAAATATTAATAATTTATTTATTAATTTAAATAATAACATTTTAAATTAATAAGTTTTATATTTTATTTAAAATATTATTAAATTTTCATTTCTTGTGGTTAAATAAATCTTATAAAACGTTTATTTAATATTAATTTTAAAAAATATTTTTCTTTTAATAATTTAAGTTAAGGTTTTTTTAATTAATAATAATGGATATTTGTTTTTATAAATAAAAGAATTTAACTTTTTATAATTTATGTAAAATTTTAACCCGCCGTTTACCTTTTTAACGAAGAATATTAACGTTGTTTATAAAGTAAATAATGGTTTAATAAAAAAATTTTATAAATTATTTATAATATAATCCTTGTAAGTTTTTATTTCTTTTAATAATATTTTATATAAAAGGTTATAACTTAAATTATTAAGATTTATATTTAATTTAATATAATGATCCATTTTTAAATGGTATAATAACAATTTATTAAACATTGTTTTATTAAATATATTTAAATGTTTATAATATTTTATAAGTATTATTTTTAAAATTATTTTCTATAATTTTTCTTTATCATTTAAAAGGTATTTGTTTTTTTTTATTAATAAACTTATTAAATATATATAAATTAATTATTTTATATTTTAATTAATTTAACTTTTAAAATATTTTATAAAAGGTAATTATATTAATGATTATTATATTAAATGGTTTATATTTATATTAATTAAAGTTATCCCTTTATAATTTATAAAAACTTTAAACGTTTTAATTATTATATTTTTCTTTAAATTAATTAATTATTTTCATATATAATTTAATTAATGTTAACTTTTCATGTTTTTTTTATTAAAAGTTTAATATATTTTTTTAATTTTCATGTTTAAATTAAAATATCTTTTAATATTTTTATGTAAAGGTTATAATATTATTTTCAAAGTTATTAAAAAAAAATTTTCATTAAATAAGTTTTTTAATAATTATTAATGTACTTTATTTAATTATTAATATACCTTTTTAAGTTTTTTTATTTATTAATGTATTAAGGCCTTATTATTCCCTTTAATCGAAGTGTGGTAAGGTGGGTTATTTTCTCCGGTTTATAAAGATTAATGCCTTTTAAATATTATTTTATGGCATATTTAATTTTCGTATTTTGCTTTTTTTTATTGTTCGTTTTTTTTATTAAAATTGCTTTTTAATTTACATTTTTTTAATATTTAAGATTATTTAATAATTTATTAATTTAATTTATAAAAATATTTTATGAATTTAAGTTTAACGTTTATTTTTTTGAAAATATTAATCGTTTTTTTTTATAATTTATTAATATATCGTGATAAGTAAAGAATTTTTTATTAATAATTAAGTTATATTTTATATTAATTATTAATAATATAATGTTTTTAATTTCTTTATTTTATAATTAAGTATAAACTTTAATTATTATATTTATAATTTAAGTTTTTTTTTTATTAAAGTTTAAAATTATAATAAAATTAAATCTTTTTAATTTTTTAACTCTTAAATATTTAATTATTTTTATAATATAAAGAATATTTATTAATATATATATATTTGTTTTTATGTTAATAAATGTTTTAATTATTAAATTTATTTTATTTTTTATTATGGTATATTTTATTAATAAATGTTTTTTTTTAAATATCCCTTTTAATAAATTAATAAATATTTTTATATAAACTTTTATACTTAATATTATTATTATTATTCCTTTAAAATGGGAGTTTCTTTATTTTAAAATTATTTTTTATTATTATAATGATTAATTTATTATTATTAAGTTTTATAACATTTTATTAAATCTTTATTATAATTATATTTATTTAAGTTTTTTTTATTTTAATATATTCTTTTTATGTAAAGTATTTTAAATTTCGGTGGTTACGTTTATAATAAATGAAGTATTAATTTTAAGGAATAAATAACTTTATTTATAAAAATATTAATTTAATATATATTTTTTTTTTATTAATTATGGTTTTTATTATTTAAATTTTATAATAATTTAAGTTAATTTCGCTTGTTAACGTGGTAAACATTAATAATATATTAAGGTTTAAAATTTATTTCTTTTATTTTTAATTTAATGTTACGGTATTTAATGTTATAATAATAAGTTTATTAGTTTTTTTTTTAAATTTATTATTATGTAAAAAAGTTTTTATTTTATTAATAATTATAATGTTAAATGTATATATAAAAATCGGAAAACGTTAATTTATTATTATAATATTAATTAATTAATTTTTTATTTAATTAAGTAAGTAATTTATTATATAACTTTTTTTATAATTATTAAAAGTAATATAAATTAATTTTATAAGTTTTGTAAATTTAATATAAAATATAATAAATTAACTTAAGATTTTTATTTATAAATTTTTAAAATTAAAATAAGTTATATTATATGTGTTAAAATTTTTATATTATTTATATAAATATTCGACGATTTATTTAAAAATTATTAATATAAATGGTTTACATTTTTTTATTATAAATGGTATAAGGTTTTTAATGATTATTTTTTCGGTATAAGTTATAATATAAAAAATCTTTTTTTTATTATTATTAAAATAATTTATATTCCTTTTTAATTTATTTTTTAATAATATAAATTAATAATTAAATTTAATTTTTTTTTCGTTAAAAGTGGGTTTATTATTAATGAATATAAGTAGGTTTTAATGTTTAATATTATAATGTGATTTTTTTAAAGGTTTAAAATTTTAAAATATTATTTTAATTTAATTATAAGTTTTTAATAAAAGTTATTATTTTATTTTTTAAGGTATTAATAATATTTGTTTTATTTTATAATTAAAATGCTTAAATATTTTATTTAATTTTAATAAATGTTTTAATTTTATTATTAAAATATTTTATTTAATTATATATTATATGTATTTTAAAGGTTAAATTATTTTATATAAAGTTTAATTACTTAGTTTAATGTGTAAATGTTATTTTAAATATTATATGTAATTTAAATTTTAAATAAAGTTTATTTAAATAATTTATTATTATTTTAATAAATATTATTTTATTAATTTATTTTATGTTTTTATTAAATATTTTTTAATTTTTAATAATTAAAAAAATAAAAGGTATATAAAATATATTATATTTAACGTTTAATTTTATAAAGTAAATTATAATTAACGTTAATTCTTTTTAAAGTTTTATTATAATTATAATATATAAAAATTATTTAAATTATTTATTATTAATAATTTTAATTAAGTTTATATATATAAAATTAATAATATATATTTTATTATTAAGTTTAAATTTCATTTTTTTATTTTTAATATTAAGTTTTTTTATTTAATTATTATTAATAATTTATATTTATTTTTTAATAATAATATTAATTTTATTATTATTTAAATATAAATATAAATAATATTAAAATATAAAATTAACTTTTTTTTTATGTAAATTATATTATTAAAGTTGTTTAATTTTTTATTAAAAATTAAATATATATAATTTAAATTTTAAGTGTAATTGTTTTATTTATTCGGTTTAATTATAAAGCAATGTTGGCCGCGCTGTATGTATGTCGCCGGTTTCCCGCGCTGTATGCGGGGTGGCGCAAGGTACTTCAAATCGCATACAAATCGCCATACAATTGAAAGTACCAGCAGCCCACGAAATTCAATCAATTCAACTTACTTTTCTCCCACACCCACCTACAAGCTGTTACAATCCCCCGTTTCCCACCCTTTCAATTGAAGGTTTTATTTTTTATAATTACACCGTTAAATAGATCTCGAAACGCGCGTTCGAATGAACCAACTTGCATGCCTCATAGATCGTTATATGGCTGGCAAATCAGATTGGAAGGTAATCGCATGTAGGGCAAGAAGGCCTGCGCAAAGGGTATCACGGGACCACCTTAGTAAAAAACTACTAGATGCACCCAGCTTCGAAGCTGATTTCCCACCTAAGTTACAATCTGTAATAGATGCAACCTAGATCAATCGAAAGCGCTTTTCGAGATCTAACTGATTGTGTAATTATAAAAAGTTTGACGAGAAATTGAAGGGGTAGGAAACGGTAGATTGAAAGGGTATGTAGGTGGGTGTGGGCGCGTGGATTTTTCTAAGTTCAATTAAAGGTGCGCGCGGGGTGAGCATTGAAAGTACATGTGTTTGTATGGGGATTTGTATGGCGGGGAAAGTACCAGTGATGCCCGGCCCGCATACAGCGCGGGAACCTTGCGACATACATACAGCGCGGCCAACATTGCTTTAATTATAATTGATTAATAATGGGTTATAATTTTATTAAAAGCGATTAAATAATTTTTTTTTAATGTAATTAATTTAAATATTAATTCATATTATGGGTTTATTTAAAGCGGAAAATTAAGATAATTATTTAACTTTTAAATTTAATTGGTTTTTTTTTAATTAAAAATATTAAATATTTTTTTAATGCATAAAAAATAAACTTTATTATTATTATAAAAAATGTAAATTTAAAATAATATAAAAGCGATTTTATTTATATAATTATTTAAAAATAATAAAATTATAAAAAAAAAAAAATCTTTAACGTTATAACGTTAATTAAACTTTTTATATATAAAAAAATAATAAATAATTACTTATTTTTATTACCTTATTTATTACTTTATAAATAACTTTTTCTTTATTTTTTATTTTTTTATATATTATATTTTACCTTTTATAATTTAAACCATGGTTTAAATTATAATAATTTATTTTTTTTATAAATCGAATTTTTTTTTAAAAAAAAGTTATATAATAATATTTAATTATTATTATTTTTAAAGTATATTAACGAAATAATTAATTAAAGTTTTAATTATAAAATTAATATATAAAAACCTTTTAAAAGAAATTATTTTATGGTTTTTTTTTAATTTATTTTTAAATATTTTTATTAATAAAATACGTGGTCCGTTATCGCTTAAGCTTTGTCCCGATTTAAAACTTATTCGCCGTGATAAAAAATATAAGAAAATTTTATAAAATTTAAAAAAGAAATTACGAACGAAAAAAAAAATTTCGATATTAAAAAATAATTATTATATTATATTATTAAAAAAAATAAAAAAAATAATTATTTTAATATTATACGTTTAATAAATTTTTTAATAAATTTATAATAATAAAAAATAATAATGGAATTAAAAAATTTAATAATTAAAAATTTTTTAATTAATTATATAATTATTTAAATTATTATTTAAAATATATTAAAAAAAAATTAAAAAAAAATTATTAAGTTATTTATATTTTATTAAAAGCAAATTAATATTATATTATATAATAATAATAAATTTTATTATAAAATTATTTAAAGTTTTATCGGAAAAAATATTTTAAAAAATATTAAATTATAATTATAATAATGTTTTAATAACGAATATTTATAAGTTTTTAAAAAAAAAAAATTTAATTTTAAAAAACTTTTAATATATAATTAAAAAATAAGTAAAAATATATTTTAAATGTTTATTATTATATAATTAAAAAATATTAAAAAAAAATAATTTTAAATTAAAATAAAAAGTTTTTTTTTAAAATTTAATAAATTATATTTTTAAAAATAAAAACCGTATAAAACTTTTTAATAATATAACATTTATAAATAAATGAATAAAATAAAAAATGTAATTAAAATATAAAAATAAATATTTAATTTTAAATAATATTAACCGCGTTATATGTATATCGCCGGTTTTTTTCGTTATATATAAAATAATGTAAAATACTTTAAATCGCATATAAATCGTTATATAATTAAAAGTATTAATAATTTATAAAATTTAATTAATTTTTTTTTATTATAATTTATATATATATTTTTCTTTTATATTTCCCATTTTAATTTTTTATTATATTTTTTATAATTATATAATTAAATAAATTTCGTAAAACGTTTTCGAATAAATTTAATTACATGCCATTAAAATTTTTATATAATTAATAAATTAATTTAAAACATAATTATATATAAAATAAAAAAACTTACGTAAAAAATATTATAAAACCATTTTAATTAAAAATTATTAAATGCATTTAATTTTTAATTTAATTTATTATTTATATAATTATTTTTAAAACATATAATTTAAATTAATTAAAAGCGCGTTTTAAGATTTAATTAATAATATAATTATAAAAAAGAATTAAATTTAAAAAATAAAAAACAAAAAATTATAATAATTTATAAATAAATATAAAAGCGTATAAACTTTTTTAAATTTAATTAAAAATACGCACGGGGTAAACATTAAAAATATATATATTTATATATAAATTTATATAACGAAGAAAATATTTATAATGCTTGGCCCGCATATAACGCGGGAACTTCGTAACATATATATAATGCGGTTAATATTACTTTTAATTTTATATATTATTATTAATAATTTTATAAAATTTTATATTTTTATTTTTATAATATAATTTAAATAATATAAAATTATTTATTTTAAAAATCTTTTTAAATAAAATAATTTTAAAATTTAAATTAATTATAATAATATTAATTTTAAAAGTATTATATAACGCGATAAATTTTAAAATTTTAAAAAATATATTATTATTATTATTATTTATTTTACACCGATTTATTTAAGTATATAATTATTTTTTAATTACATGGTATACGGAGTTACCACGGGTAAATGTTCGTATAATTAAAGCGGCGTTCCGCCGGTTATACGTTATATTTCTTTCATTACGAATAAATTTATATATTTATTTTATTAAAAAATAAAAGGAAAACCTTATAATAACCGGGATGAAAAACCTTTTATTTTTTTATAATTAATTTCGGTTTTTTATATTATAATTATAATTTTTTCCTTTTTTTCCTTTAAGTTTTTCTTTGATTATACTTCACCGTATAATACCCGGGGCCGTAACTTTTAAAAGGGTTATTTTTTACTTTTAATTAAATTAAAAGGTTTTTATTATGTGGTTTATTTTAAAATAAACTAAATGTTATTTACGATGTCGGATTATTTGCGTTAAAAAAATATATATATATATAATAATAAAAAGTTATAATAATAATAAACTTTACGATAATAATTAATAAAATATAATATAATATTAAATATAATTTTTAAAAATTTAATATCGGTGAAAGAATATATTTAAAATTATATAAAAAATATTATTTATTTAAAAAATTTATTAAAAAATGGTTAAAATAAAAAAATTAAATTATTAATAATAATTAAAGAAATTAAAAAATTAATTTATAAATTAAATTTCTTTTAATATTAATAAATTTATTAAATAATATTAATTTTATAATTAACTTTAAGATTATTTAAAAAAAATACTTTTTTTAAAAAAAATTATAATTTAAATAAATTTAAATAAATAAAAATAACGAAAAATGGAAATTATTTAAAATCGAAAAGCTTTTAAAAAAAAGGTTAATATAAAAAACATATTTTTAAATATTTGGTTTATTAAAAAGGTTATAAAGTAATATATAATTAATGGTATTTATGAAAATTTTTAATAAAAAATATTTTAAAGTTAATATAAAAATGTAATTAAAAATATAAAATAATTTTCGAAGAATTAAAAATAAAAAGAAATATTTAAGAAAATTAAATTAACGAAGCATTAAAAAATAATATTTTATAAAAGGAAAATAAAAAAATAAAACGAATTATTATGGATCCCCGATTTGAGGGTTTCCGTAATAACGCTTGGACCACTTATGGTAACAAGCGTTAATTATTAAAATAACCTTAAATCGTATATAAATTTAATTAATTATAAAACTTAAATTAATTAATAATTAATTATATAAATTTACTTTTATTAATATAAAATAACGTTTATTTTATATAAATAATATTTTATATAATTAAAAAATTTAAATACATAAATAATTATTTACGTAAATAAAACATTAATAACATAAATTAATTTATTTTTATACCTTTTTTTCACATTTTTACACCTTTTACATTAACTTTTAAAACTATATTTAAAAACTTTAATTCGTTTAATAAATTAATAAATAAAATTAAAAGCAAAATTAAAGGTAAAAATAAAATAATAATAAACGTTTTTAACGTCGTTAAAATCCTTAATGCCACCGATTTTATTAATTTTCGAAAAAATTATAATAATTTAATTTATTAAATTTATTTATAACTTAAATTATTAACTTTTAATTAAATAAAAATAAACGAAAATTTAAATAAAAACATAAATAATTAATTTAAATATATATTTAATTTAATAATAAACTTTATAATAATTATAACGATAATAAAAACGGTTTAACCGCATTAATATTACATTAATAAAAATTTAATATTAAATTAAAATCAAGTTAAATTATTAAACTTATTAATACATAATTTAAATAAACTTTTAAACACCCGTTATATTAAATGGCATAACTTTAATTTATAATTATTTTTATATTTAAAATAACTTAAAAACCGCACGTTAAATAAACGCTTTTTTAATAAAAAGCTTAACTTTTAAAAAACCAACATTTTAAATAAAGTTTAAATTAATTAAAAAAGAAAAATTAAACAAATTTAACCGGAAATTATATTATTTATTAAGATATATAAATTTTTTAAATGTAAAAAAAAAAAATAATAATAATACTTTTATCGTTAAAGTTAATATAAACGAATTATACCGTTTTAAATAAGTTTAATAAAATACAAAATAAATTAAAAGTAACTTTAATACCTTATTTTTTATAAACTATAAAAATTTCCATAAAATTATTAAATAATTTTTAATAAATAACAGTTTATATATAAACATAAAAGTTAATTTAAGTCACATTTTTAAAAATAATATTTTAAATATTAAAAAAACACCACGTATTTTACAACCCGTTCATTATATTCATTACTTTATTATTATAATAAAATAAAAATCTCGTGAACTTTATAAAAAGAATATAAAAAGCTTTTTATAAGCTTTTTATACGTATTAAAAACTCGCATTAAAATCGTAAAATATTAATTAATTTATTACGCATTTACATATTAAACGTATAATTATTATTTCATATTTAAATCGGTCCTTTAAATATAATTTAAATAATAATAAAAACAATATAATAAATAACTTTAATTATTTAAACATTAATCGAAAATAAAATATATAACACATTCGTAATAATTATTACATTTTATAATATAATAACGCTTTTTTATAACTTATAAATCTTAAAAGTAATAATAATTTAATTAAACGTAACTTAATTAAAACTTTAAAATTTAATAAAAATAATGTTAATAATAACATAATAAACGATAATATTAAATCTTAAATAAAATAATTAATAAATTAATTTAATTAAAAAAAAACGGATTTATAATAAAAACATCCGATAATAAATGTTTTAATTATAATAAAAAAAACCATTAAATAAAAAATTATATTTAAAAACCACATTTTCCTCGAAAAACCTTAATATACTTAACGAAATCTAAGAAAATCACGTTAAAAAACACCTTATTTAAAGAAAATAATAACGATCGTTAAAAATTCGGAAAAAAAATCCGAAATATTTACAATAAATAAAAAAACAAAGATAATAATAAATAAATCCACTTCGTAAAAAACGAAAATAAAAAACAAGATTAATAAAGCTTAACAAAAACATTAATTAAATTAAATATTAATTTAAAGCTTATTAATTTATTTAATAACTTTAATAATAAAAATTAAAATAACTATATTTATTTAATAAAAATAAACAACGGTTTTAAACCACCACCACATAAAAATAAACCAATTAAAAAAGGATATAAAAAGTAACATAACCTTTTCATAATTAAATTAAATAATAAAAAACATTTTATAACCTTTTTCGATTATAATTATATAATTTATTACATTTCATAATCTTTAATAAAATATTTATAAAAATATAAAACAAAGCAACCATTTACCATAATAAAAATAAGCAATTTAAAGCCACGTATAATAAAAAATATTATTATTATAATAAAATTTAAAACCAAAAATAAATATAACGCCTTATTCATAATATTAGCGGGAATCGTTTTAAATAAAACGTTTTTAAAAAACTTTATATTTAAAAAAAAAATATTTCATAAATAAGAAATTTAATATAAAAACGAAGTAAACGAAAAAACCATTATATTATAAAAATACAAAAGAAAATTTACTTTAAAATTAATTAACAAAATATTAATTAATTACGCATAAAAATTAATTTTTAACGTTTCTTATAAACTTAAATTATAATGGCATAAAAATATATTAACCATAAATAATATAATTAACGTTTATTTAAATATTTATATTAATAAAATATTTAAACTTTTCGACGAAAAGAAATGATAAATAAATATAATTACGAAAACATAACATTATATTAACATAAATAACTTTCCATTTATAAAGCTTTTTTCAAAAAAATACAACCTATAATAAAAATAAACATTACATAAATTCGTTAAAAAATACGAAGGAAAAATTATTTAAAAAAATAAAAGTTTTTAAGTTTTATTATTATTATTTACCTTTAAAAAAACACTTAATTAAACGGTTATACCAAATAAAATAAATTTAAATATAATTTAACGTTTTTATTACGATTATTAAAAAATTAATAAACGTATAAAAAAAACGTATATTTATTATTTAATACCATAAATTAAATTTAAAAGGCATTAAATTACAAATAATACGCTTTCATTAATTTAAAAAACAAGTTTTAACACATATTTATATATAAACCTCACCGTAAAAAAACGGTTTTCATAACCTCATTTAAAATATATAAATAAATAATAATGCCATTTAATTTAATAAACGCTTTAATAATATTTTAAACACTTATAAAAGAAATTATAATTCTTTTCATTAAATAATTAATTAAATTATTAAATAACATAATAATATAAATTAATATAAAAAAATAATTACATAAATAACTTTTAATAATCTTTAAACGCTTCGCGGCATATAACATAATTATTAACACTTTTAAATCTTAGTTTTTTATTAAAGAAAAGTTTTTCTTAGTTTTATTATTTTTAAAGTTAACATTAAGGTAAATTTAATTAAAGTAATAATAATTAAAAATCGTTTTAAGCTTAAAATAATTACATAAATCAAAGCATTTATTAATATAATAAATTATTTTAAACATTTAATAAAAAATTATTTAATAATAATAACCCCGTTAATAACCTTTACGAATAAACTTAAAGGTAAATTTATTAAATTAAACGTAAAAACGATAATAATATAAAAAAAGATTTATAATTTAATTATTACCATGTTAATAATATAATAATTTAATTAAAAATTACCTTTAATAATTAAATTAAACGTTAATAAATTACACGTTAAAGCAACTTTATTTTAATTATATTTTCATAATAATTAAAACGTTTTACACCTAATGGTTTATTTTTTTTAAAAAGCTCACGGATATGTAAATATATTATTTAATTTAAAAAAAAGAATTATTAAGAATTATATTATTATTATAACATTAACACCATTAAATAAAAAGAAAAGAAATTATAATAATTATAAACCATAAATCGTTTAAATTAATTAATATTAAAATTAAATAACTTATTAAAATCATACGTTTTTTAAATATTATTAAACATTATAATATATAAATCATTTATCGCTTTAATAAAGTTCACATATTAATAAATTACTTATTTAAACCTTTTAATTTAAACTTAATAAATAAAGTTTTACTAATTAATAAAAACGAAATAATAATAAAACCCATTTAATACTTTTATAAACTTAATTAATTAAACCTTTAAATAATTTATAAACATTTATTATAAAAAATAAACTTTTTAACGGTAATAAAAAAAAATAAATAAAAAAACATTTCATTAAACATTAAAATTAATTATATAAAATTTCGAAATATATTAAAACATTTAAAAACCTCCCATATGTAACGGGAATAATAATTAATGTAATAAATATATAACTTATATTAAAATATAATAATATAATTCGTTAATTAATAAACATATATTATAATCGAAAATATGTTATAATTAAAATAATATTTAAAAAAGTAATAAAATTACTTTAACATTTTAAAATAACGTTAATAACACATTAAATTATAATTAAATATCCTTTTTATTAATTAATAAAAAAACCAAATACATTATTATTAAATTTATAATTAATATATTTTTTAACACCGCTCACGCATTAAATAATTAATTATACGTTCTTAAAATAAACGGCAATATTAATAATAATCGAATACGTTATTAATTAAATAAAAGTTAAAATAATATTATTAATAAAATTCGTTAATTATATCCCATTATTTATAAAGATTAAAAAAACGTTTAATTATTTATAAAAATAAATATTTAATAATGCTTAAAATTTCGTCGGCTATAAAATTATAAACTAAACTTAATAACACGATTCCATTATAAAACTAATCATTCCTTTACGCTTTAAAGGTAATAATAAAATAAAAAAAGTTAATAATAATTTAAAAAAAATCATATTTTAAAAACATTAAACGAATTTTATAATTACGAACTTATTTAATTTATTTTAATAAACTTTAACCATTTATAACCATATTATTAAACTTAATAATTATAATAATTTCTTTTTAATATTTAATACGTAACCTTTTTAAAATTAACCACTTATTAAATACGCCGAATATACTCGCGAATTAATTAAAAAAAAAACCGCAACTTAAAAGTAATTAATAATATAATATAAAGCTTTTATAATTTATAATTATTATAATAATATAAAAACATTTTAAAAACAAATAAAAATATACCTGCAAAAAAAAAAAAGTTTAATATATATTTACGTTTTTAAAAATTAAATGTTAAAAATATAATAATAAATAAATAAACATGAACCATATTACGATAACCCGTAAAAAATTTACCGTTATTATTAAAGTAATATTTATTAATTATATAACTTAAAAAAATTAATATTCCTTAATAAATATAATAATAATAACTTATTCCCGGCGTACGTAAACGACGGCCACTTTATATAAAACTTATAATATATAAGTAAATAAATGCTTAAATAAAACCAATAATAATTATAAAAAAAATTACGTTTATAATAATTACGAATAATTATAATAAAAATAATAATAATATAAATCTTTAATTTAAAAGTTTTTATAATAACGTTTAAACCATTTGCAATAATAAACGTTAATTATTAAAATAACTTTAAATCGCATATAAATTTAATTAATTATAAAACTTAAATTAATTAATAATTAATTATATAAATTTACTTTTATTAATATAAAATAACATTTATTACATATAAATAATATTCCATACGATTAAAAAATTTAAACGCACATTATTAAAATAATTTTAAAAATTAACATATAAATATAATTATTTCGTGTAACGGCGTTCAATTGCCGCTACTTTTAAAGTATATTAACGGAGCGGCTAATTAATGTTCCGGCCGCAGGGCCAATATATAAAGACCTTTTAAAAGAAACCACTTCGTGGTTTCTTTTCTTTTAATTTTTCACTTTAAATATTCTCGTTAATAAAGTACGTGGTCCCGCCGTCGCATAAGCTTTGTCCCGATCTAAAACCTGCTCGCCGTGACATTTCGTAAAATAAAAAATAAATAAAAATAATTAAATATTTTTAATTTAATTAACGTTTAAATTAATGTTTATTATTTAATATATATTATATTTATTTAAAATATTTTTTTTAATTATAATTTCGTTTTTATTTTTTTAAATATTATTTTTTTATTATAACATTTTTATTTAATTTTTTAATTATAATTTTATTTTTAATTTTATTTTAATTATAACTTTAAATATATTTTCTTTTAAATAATTTTATTTTAATTATAATATTTTCATTTAAGTTTTATTCATTTATATTTATATTTAAAAAAAGAAATTTATTTATATTTATTTTTAAAAAATAAATTCCATTAATTGTTTTTAAAATATAAATTTTATTAACGTTTATTTATTTATAATAACTTTACATTAATTAAATTAAACTTTTTTAAAAAAATTAATTCCATTTACGATTATTTATTTTTATTAATTTTAATTTAATTAAACCGGATTTATTTATATTTACTTTTAAATAATTAATTAAATATTTATTTATATTTAATTTTATTAATTATTTATAAAAAACGAATATAATAAAAAAACGTATAATTAAAACATTTCGATAATAATACGTTTTTATATAAAAAAAATTATTATATTAAACGAAAAATAAAAAATTCGAAAAAAAATTAAAAAAAATTATTTAAATAAAATTATATAATTAAATATTTTTATAATATTCGAAACACGAATAAAAAAAAAATAATTATTAAAAAATTAATAATAATTAATATTAAAAGTAAATAATTTTAAAAAATATTAAATATAAATAATTATAAAATTCTTTTTAATATCGGATTTAAATTTAAAAAAAATTATTTACCATTTTATATAAATTTAATTAAATAAATATTTATTATTATTATTATTATTCATTTTACATTAATTTACTTAAGTATATAATTATTTCTTAATTACATAATATATAAAATTATTATAAATAAATATTTATATAATTAAAATAACATTTTATTAATTATACGTTATATTTCTTTTATTATAAATAAGTTTATATATTTATTTTATTAAAAAATAAATAAAAAACTTTATAATAATTAAAATAAAAAACCTTTTATTTTTTTATAATTAATCTTGGTTTTTTATATTATAATTATAACTTTTCCTTTTTTTCCTTTAAATTTTTCTTTGATTATACCTTATTATATAATACTTAAGGTTATAATTTTAAAAGAATTATTTTTTATTTTTAATTAAATTAAAAGGTTTTTATATTATATAATTTATTTTAAAATAAATTAAATATTATTTATAATATTAAATTGTTTATATTACATTATAATTTTATTTATATATTATTAAGTCCTTATTTTTAAGAAAAGTAAATATAAGGTGGTGGTATACCTTTTATTTTATTGGTATAGTTTATTAAAATAAAATAATTTTTTTATTATCGCTTAAATCGTTAACGGTTTATTTTTAAATTATTAAAAATATGATAATAATAACTTTAATAATTTTAAAAGTAATAACTTTTTTAAAATGTTTAACTTTTTAAAGGATTTAAACTTAATTTGCGTTTAAATAATATTATTACTTAAATATTTTTTTATTATTATAAAATTATAAAGTTTAATTTTATTAAAATACATGTTTAAAAATTTATTAAAATTGGTGGTAATTAAGGGATTTAAACCTCTTTTTTTTATTACGGAAAACCATTATAATAAGAATAAACTAAGCACGTAACCATTGTGTTAAATCATTTAAATAAATATTTAAATAACGTAAAAATTTAAATAAATATAAAAAACGTTTTTATAATATATAATAAAATTTAAAACGGAAAATGGAATAAAAGAATTATATTAAAATTCGATAAAATAATTTTTTATTAATTAATAATTTTATAAATTTATAAGGATATAATAAAAAAATTCGGTTACATTTTATTTTATATTTTAAAATAATTTAATAATTATAAAAACATTTCCTTTTAAAATAAAAAAATAAACCATTTAAAAAAAAGTTAAAAATGGAAAAAAATTAAATGAATATTAAATAAAAAACATTAAGCCTTTTTAAAAAAACGGTAAATATTTATGTAAAAATTTTAAACATAAAATAATAAATTTAAGGAATTATTAATAATTTTTTTAAAATTAAAAAAATATTAAAAAAATATTAAAAAAATCGGGAAAAGCTTTTATAAAACATTTAAAAATATTATTATAATTATAAAAAGAAATTTAAAAAAATAAAATAAAAATAATAAAAATAATTTATAAAAGAAATAAAATAAAAACGTTTAATTTTTTTTTTTAAAAGGAAGTTAATATAATAATTATAATTTATTTTATTTTCATTTTAAAACCTTTTTTTTATAAAATAACTTTTAAATAAAATAACTTTTATATTATAATAATTAAAAAAATTTACTTTACGTTTATAAAATATTTATATTATATTTTATAAATATATTATAATATTCCGTAATTATAAAATAAAAAAATTAATTAAAATTTTTAATATAAATATATAAATTACCATTTAATTAAACGTTATTATCCGGGTTATGTCCTTTTTATTATCCAAGTTATGTCACGTGATTCCAAGTAATTTTTATTTTTATTTTATAATAATTTTATTACCATTATAATTACCATTTTATATTTATATTCATTTAATAATTAAAAACGTTATATAATAAATAAAATTAATTACATTAAAATCGGAAATAAATTAAACGAAATATAACGATTCTTTTATAATATATAATTAACTTTTATATATATATTCTTTTATATTTTTATAAATTAAATCGATAAAATTTTAAACCCTTTTTTAAAAAAATTAAAATTAAATTTCGAATTAAATAATTTTAATTTTAATTTTATATTTATATTATTCGTTAAAATGTTATAAAATATATATAAAAAAAATATAAAAATTAAATTATTAAATGTTTAATTAAATGGTTGGTGGGATAAAAGGCTTAAAAACTTATTATAACGTACGTTATAACGCTTTTTACATTTTAAACGTTTTTAATTTTTTTAATATTTAATTAAATTAAATGTAATTAATTTTACCCGATATAATTAAACTTTAACGTTTTAATCGTATTAATTATATATTATTAAAAGGTATATTCGTGAAATTATAATAAAATAAATAATAAAAAGCCCGGGTTTTCGAATTTAATGAAATAATTTTATAATAAAATATAACTTGGATAATAAAAAAAACATAACCCGGATAACAACGCTTTTAATTAATATAAAATAAATTAAAATAAACGTTTTTAAAATTTAAAATCGTATATAAAAATAAATAAATAAAAATACATAAATTAACCATTTAAATAAAACGTTTTAATATTTTATAACGTTTTTAATAATTTTAAAAGTATTTATAAAAAACATATTTAATTAAGAATTTTTTTTTTCATTAATTAATTTACATTAAAACCATAAAAATTAAAAAATTTAATAATTACGTTAAAAGTTTTTAAATAAATTTAATTAAATTAAAATAAAAATATAATCGTAAGTTTTTTATTAAAATTAATTATATTATTTACCATGATATTAAATAATATTAATATATTTAAATTAAAATTTATAAAAAAATAAAACGTTTTATTTACTTTTAAATTTTTATAATTATTATTATTTATAAAAATTATTAAATTAAATAATTAATTAAAAAACCGATTAAATAAATATAATTAATTAAAATAAATATTATTTTTAATATTTTCATTAAAAAAACATTTCTTCGTCATTTAATTATAAATAAAAACATTTATCATTAATTTTAAAAATTTTAAAAAATTTAAAGTTTTTATTAAATATATTTAATTTTATATATTTAAAGAAAATATTATTTTTTTCATTATTAATGGATTATTTAAATAAAAGAAATTATATATTTTAATTTTTTATTTTTATAATTAACCGAGTAATTAAAATTTTTAAAAATATTAAAGTAAAACGTGTGAAAAAAAATTAATATAAAATTTTAATAAAATTTTAATAATTTTTTATTTTAAAATTATTAAAAAACTTTTATAAAACATTAAATTATTTTATTAAAAAAATTAATTATATGTATTATAAACTTGTATTTTTTATTATTATTAAAATTAAGTTTAAATATAATAATAAAATAATATTTATCGAAATATTAATATAAATTAATATAAAAATAAATAATGTTAATAAAATTATTAATAATATTTATTTATAAAAATAATTTAATATAAAAATGTATATAATTTTTAATATATTATAAGTTTTAAAATAAATAAATAAAATTATTAATTTTTATATAACCGAATTTTTTTTTAAACTTTAATATAAATTTATAAATAAAAAAATCTTAATAATTAAAATTTAAAGTAAATTAATATTTTATATGTTTTAAATATTTATAAATATAAAAATAATATTATTTAATAAAAAGTTAATAAAAAATAAAATTTTAAAAAATTATAATAATGGTATTTAAATTAAATAAATTATAATTTATTAAAAAAATAAAATCGTATATTTTAAAACTTTTAATTAATTTATTTTATAAATTAAATAATAAACGTTCACGTTTTTTTCATGTATTTATTATAATTTTCATTTTTAATTTAAACATTTATAACGATATTATAATGAATATTATTATTATTAAATACGTTAAAAAATAATAATACATTTATATTAAAATATTTAAAATAATAAATATTAATTTTATTAAAAAAATTATATTAAATAAAATTAATATAAAAGTCACGTAATTTTTAAAAGTTATAAAATAATATTAAACATTCGGAAATTTTAAAAAAATAAAAAAAAAATAAAAAACTTTATATATAATTCGAATTTCATAATAATGGATTTATACGTAATATTATAAAAACGGTGAAAAAATTTAATAAAAAAATTATATTTAAATTTAATAATATAAATTATAATAAATTTATATTAATAATAATAAAAAATTAAATTAAACTTAAATTTAAAAATAATAACTTTTATTTTCGTTTTTATTATAAATATATTAAATAAATAAAAGTTATTTTAATAATAAAAAATAAAAGAAAAAATAATATAAAAAAAATAATATTATTATTAAAATTATTATATAATTACGTAATAATTTAAAGTAAAAATTAATATTAAAATTCCGCGACCATTATTATATATTATTAAAATAATCATCCGATATTCGGTGCCACGTTAATAATAAATTAATAAATCGCAAGTAATTATAATTTTATTTATATATTATACGAAATAAATTTATAAACATTTTTTTAATCACGTTAAAAGCGCGTTTTTATTTCATTTTATATATTATATAATTTTTTTTATATTTATGTATTTTTTTATATCCATGTATTTTTTATATTTTTTAATATATTTTTTTAAATTAATTTATTAAAGTAATTTATTTTAATTTATTATTACGGTATTTAATTAATAAAATTATTTATTTATTTTTTAAATTTTTAAAGTTTTTTTAAAACTTATTTTAATATAATAATTTAAATGAAATGTATAATAAATATTACTTTATATAAATAAATTATTTTTTATTTTATTTTATATAAAACGTTTAATTAATAAAGTTTTTTTAATATTATAATTTAAATGAATTTTTTATAATAAAAATTTTATTATTATTAATGTTAAGTTTATTTATTTAAATTTTTTTTATTAATTAAATTTTATATTATAATTAATAATTTAAAATAATATTAACCGCGTTATATGTATGTTACCGATTTGCCGCGTTATATATAAAATGTTATAAAGTATTTTAAATTTTATATAAATCGTTATATAATTAAAAATACCAGCTCGTTATAAATTTAATTTTTTTTTTTTACATCCATTTATAAATTATTATAATCCCTCGTTTCCCACTTTTTTAATTTAAAGTTTTATTTTTTATAATTATATAATTAAATAAATTTTAAAAAATGCGTTTAAATGGCTTAAATTATATTTTTTATAAATTATTTTATAATTAATAAATTAAATTAAAAAGTAATTATATATAAAATTAAAAAAATTATATAAAAGGTATTATAAAATTAATTTCATTAATATTTTTTAAATGTAATAACTTTTAATTTAATTTATTATTTATATAATTATTTTTAAATAATATAATTTAAATTAATTAAAAGGTTTTTACGAAATTTATATATTTATGTAATTATAAAAGGTTTAACGAAAAATTAAAAAAATGGTAAAAAATAAATTAAAAAGGTATATAAATGAATATAAACGTATAAATTTTTTTAAGTTTAATTAAAAATGTATATAAAATAAACATTAAAAGTATATATATTTATATTATTATTATTATTATTATTATTTATTTTACACCGATTTATTTAAATATATAATTATATTTAATTATATAATATATAAAATTACCACAAATAAATGTTTGCATAATTAAAGTAACATTTCATTAATTATATATTATTTTTTTTTATTATAAATAAATTTATATACTTATTTTATTAAAAAATAAAAGGAAAATCTTATAATAATTAAAATAAAAAATCTTTTATTTTTTTATAATTAATTTTAATTTTTTATATTATAATTATAATCCCCCCCTTTTTTCTTTTTTTAAATTTTTCTTCGATTATATTTTATTATATAATATTTAAAGCCGTAACTTAAAAAGGTTATCTTTTACTTTTAATTAAATTAAAGGATTTTTTATTATATAATTTATTTTAAAGTAAATTAAATATTATTTATAATATTAAATTATTTACATCGCATTATAATTTCATTTATATATTATTAAATCATCGTTTTTAAAAAAAATAAATATAAAATAAAAAACATACCTTTTATATTATTAATATAATTTATTAAAATAACACAATTCTTTTACCATCATTTAATTATTAACGATTTATTTTTAAACTTTTAAAAATATAATAACGATAATTTTAATAACTTTAAAAATAATAACCTTTTTAAAATACTTAACCTTTCGAAAAATTTAAACTTAATTTACGTTTAAATAACATTACCACTTAAGCACTTTTTTATTATTATAAGGTTATAAGGTTTAATTTTATTAAAATGCATATTTAAAAACCCGTTAAAATCGGTAATAATTAAGGAATTCGAACCTTTTTTTTTCATTACGAAAAACCATCGCAATAAAAATAAACCAAGCACGTAACCATTACATTAAATCATTTATATATTTATATAAAGATTTATATAATAAAGAAAATACTTATAATGCCCGGCTTATATATAATGTAAAAACTTTACGATATATATATAATATAATTAACATTACTTATAATTTAATTTAATATAATAATCGATTAATTATTTAATTTATGAATTTTAACGTAATAATTAATAATTCGTTTTTAAAATCGTTTTATAATATTAAAATTTATTTAATTATTATTAATTAAATAATCGGGTTTAACTTTTAATATAATAATTTTAAAATGTTTTTTATTTATAAATTTTAATATAATAATTTTAAAAAAAAAATTTATTTATGTAATTCTTAATATATAAATGATTATTAATGAAATATAATTATTATTTTTTATTATATTTTAATTAATTTTAATTAATTTATTACTTTAATTAATTTATTCGTTTATATACGTTTATTTTTTTTTTATAAATTTTTTTTATAATTTTTTATAATAATTTAATAATTTTATTATAAATTTTATTTAATTTTTATGTTTTTAATTATTTATAAAATATATAAATTTCAAAGCTTTTTAAATAAGCATTATTATCCGGGTTATGTCTTTTTTATTATCCAAATTATGTCACGTAATTCCGGGTAATTTTTATTTTTAAAATCCGGAAACCCAGGCTTTTTCGTTTTCATTTTATAATAACTTTACCACCGTTATAACTACCATTTTATAATCATATTCATTTAATAATTAAAAAAGCCATGTAATAAATAAAATTGATTACATCGAAATCGGGGAAAAATCAAACGAAATATAACGATTCTTTTATAATATATAACTTTTACATTTATTTTCTTTAATATCTTTGCGAATAAAATCAATAAAATTTCAAAACTTTCTTTATAAAATTTAAAATTTAATTTCGAATCGAATAAACCTGGTTTAAGTTTTATATTTATATTATTTATTAAAATATTATAAGATATATATAAAAAAAATATAAAAATTAAATCATTATTTATAAGTTAAATATTCGATTAAGTAAATAATGGGGTAAAAGGCTTGGAAACCCATTATAATATACGTTATAACACCTTTTAAACTTCAAACGTTTATAACTTTTTTAATATTTAATTAAACCAAATATAATTAATTTTATTTAATATAATTAAATTCTAACATTTTAATACTTTTAATTATATACCACTAAGAGCCATATTCGTAAAACTATAGCAAAATAAATGATAAAAAGCCCGAGTTTTCGAATTTAATGGGGTAATTTTATAACAAGGTATAACTTAAATAATAAAAAAGATATAACCTAAATAACAACGCTCTTTTAAATTCGTTATTATTTTTTTATTTTTATTTTCTTTTATTTTCTTTTAAATATTTATAATTATAAATAATTAAATCTTTTATTTTTTTTCATTTTTTCCGAATGTTTATAATCGTAAATAATTAAATTTTTTTATAATTTTTTTATTATAATTTTTAATATTAACCTTTTAAAAACAATTTATAAAGTTTAAATTATATAAATAATTAACGTTTAAAAAGGTTATAATAATCGTTGTTTACGGGGTTATTTTTATATTTTAAAATTATTTTATGTTTTAAAATTATTTTATATTTTTATTAACTTTATTATTTTTATTTACTTGGTCCGTAATAAACCCGTTTCTTTTAAAATTTCTTAATTTTTATATGTTCGTTTAATTATTATTAATTAATGTTATATGTTTTATTTAAATTACACGTATAATGTAATTTATAAACGTTTATTTAAAATTTATTTTAATATTATAAACATTAATTATTATTATTAACGTTATATTTTAAAACATTAATATATTTTTTTATACATTTAATTTTTCCTTTTATTTATTTATTAAATTAATTTTATTTTTTTAAATTTCCATATATTTATTATTTAATTCAATAATTTATTAAAATATAAATTATTAATATTAATAAAATTCATTATTTTAACATTATTTTACAATTAATTTTTTAAAATTAAAAAAATAATAAATCGGATAATAAGTTAAATAATAAATTAAACGATAATAATTTTATAAATTTAAATTAAAAAAACCTAAAAAATTAAAAAAAACTATTAAAATATAAAAAATATTTAATTAATTCGTTTTTACGTAATTATATAACCGCGTTTTTATTTTATTTAATTAATAATACTTTTTATATAATTAATTCGATCCTTTTATGCTTTTTATTTAATATTATTAATAACTTATTTCTTAAATATTCACGTTTTTTTTAAAGACTTTTTTAAATATAATTCTTTTAAAAACTTTTTTTTTAAACATTTTTTTATACGCTTTTCCATACATTTTTCCATACATTTTTCCGTACATTCTTTTTTTAAATTTTTTTCTTTAAAATAATACATCGTCGTTTAAATTAACTTATATTACTTTAACCGCTTATAATTATACTTTAAATTATTAACCATTTTAAATAAATTTAAATTTTTTTTTTCGTTTTTATTAATTATATTTTTAATAATATTAATTAATTTTATTTTTTTTATATTCTTTTAAATAAACGTGATTTTTTAACCACTTTTTAATATATAAAACATTTAATTTTTTTAATTTTAATATTATATTTTAAAATTTATTTAATTATTAATTAAATCTTTTTTTAACCATTTTTTATAAAAGTTTTTAATAATTTTATCGAATTTTATTTTCCATTTTATTATTTATTAAATTTTATTAAATTTAAATTCTTTTTTTAAATTAATTAACCATTATTTTAATAATTTAATAATTAATATATTAAATATTAAATAATTATTTTCATATAAATAATTTTTTTATTTATTTTTTATTAATTATTTATTTTTATTATAAAACGTTTTATTTAAAATTAATATTTCGTTAATTTCTTTAAAATTATATTATTAAGGAAATTTAATATAATCGGTTTAATCGAAAAAAATATTTTATTATTTAAATTAAAATAATATTATAAATTAATTTATATAAAACTTTAAATATATTTAATTTATTTTAATTAATAATTTTTAATTTATAATTTAATAATTATATTATTATTTACCATTTTATTAAAATTATTTTCATTTATTATTAAAGTAATATTAAATTTATTATATAAATGTCGTAGGTTTCGTTTATTATATAAAAGGTATTAAAAGGTATTTAAAACCGCATATAAATCGCCATATAATTAAAGGTATTAATAACCGGCGAAATTCAATTAATTTAATTTACTTTTCCTTTACCATAACTTATACACCCCGTTTTAATCTCCCTTTTCTTCCCTTTTTACCTTTTTAATCCTTTATTAAATTTCTTATAATTATATAATTAAATAAATCTCGAAAAGTACGTTTAATTAATCTAGGTTATATCCCTTAAAAACCCTTGTGTGGTTGGCAAAGCAAATTAAAAAATAATTGCATATAAAGGAATAAGCTTTACGCAAAGGATATCGCAAGGACCACTAAAGTAAAAGCTTTTAAATGCACCAGCTTTTAATCCGATTTACCACTTATATAATAATTTATAAAAGATGTAATAAGGTTTATTCGAAAGTTTTATTTTAAATTTAATTAATTACATAATTATAAGAAATTTAACCTGCGATTAATAAAGGAAAAATAAGAGAAAAGAAGGATATATAATTAAGTGTAAGCGCTTAGATTTTTTTAAGTTCAATTAAAAGGCATTCGGGGTGGACATTAAAAATACCTGCGTTTATATAGGGATTTATATGCGGGAAAAAGTACCACAAATGCCGGGCCACATATAACAAACGAAACCCACGACATTTATACAACAAATTTAACATTGTTTTATTATTAATCGAATATTATTTTAATTTTATAAATTTAATTAATATAATATTATTTATTATTATTTATATATATATATATATATAAATAAAAAATTTAATTTTAAATAATTATTATTTATTAAACTTATAATTATTAAAATAATTATTTAATATTTAATATTATATTAATAATAAATTAATAAATTATAAATAATTATAATTTTATTTATATATTATATAAATAATTAAAATTAAAAATAATTAAATCGTAATAATAAATTATAAATAATTATATTATAAATAACGAAAATAAATAAACGTTAATTTATTATAAAATAAAATAAAATTCCGGTTAAATTCGGGATATTATGTTATTTAAACGGGTAATTTCGCGTTAAAATAAAAAATAATTAAATTAATATTATTAATTCGTTTTAATAAAAAAAGTTTTTTAAACACGAAAATTAAATAAATAAAAAACGTTACGATTTAATTTAATAACATTTAAATATTTAATTTAAATAAATATTAATTAATTATATTTTTTTTCGCTTAATTAAACTTTTAAAAACGGGAAGCGATACTTTTTAAAGCCTTAAAATACGATATTTACGACAAGTTTTCAAAGCTTTACCAGAAATTCTTTGAGGGCTTAACAACGTCATTCATTGGTGATGGCTTCCTGGCTGCTGCCGCTGCGGACCCGGAAAATATCAAGCTCTACGAACAGCCAAGGGAGAGCCTTTACAATACGGGAAGGGAGTTGAAAGCGGTGCATCCGGTCGTGGGAACTAATCCAATTATTGGCTGGAAAAACATATTCGCCATCGGACCTTTTCCAAAGTATATCAATGAGCTATCTGCGGAAGAATCATCCGAGCTGCTTGACAGATTTAAGCGAACCATCGTCGAGAACCACGATCTGCAAGTTCGATTTAAGTGGAGGAACAAGAACGACCTCGGTATGATTTCCGAAGCACCTTACAACTACCTAGGTTCAAATTCACCCTCTAATAGTAAGCAGCTATCTGGGACAATCGAAGCGTGTTTCATACTGCAACTTTAGACTATGACGGGCTCGGTGAGAGATTTGGACACCGGGCGGTTGGGATCGGGGAAGCACCTTTTTTAAATCCAAATAGCAAGTCTAAGGGCGAGGCACTTTCTAACTCGCACGGATAAAGAAAATAAGTCAGGTATAGATGCATGTAGCAGACTTATCGAAGACTTCAAGAAGCCGCCATGACGGAAGGCAATTAAGGGGCTCGTATAAATTATGTTGGTATATTCTGTGGGAGAATTTCAAGGTGAAAGTCGGCATAATAAAGTGTCCATCTATTGAGCGAAAGTATAAGGTATAATACCAATTAAATGAAATGCAATTTATCTTCATAAGTTGCCTGGGTATGTATATTCAAGTTGATATGTATCGTTAGATGTTAAGGGGTAAGTAACGGATTATATAACGGATTATATAAGATGATTAGCACCCACCGATTCCGGAGCTGACTCACGGCGACATGATTACCTAAGAATATCAATGCTTATCGATAGAAATGCCAATGTCAATATCATGCTTAGTACGTATGCGGGGTAGCGGGGCAGTGGGCAAAATAATATTTTACCCTATCTCCTACCTAACTGCACATACATAACCTTGAAACTCTACTTTTGGTACGTTTAAGTAGGTACCTAAGACACGAACCAAATCGGCAGGTACGCAGGTGTTGTGATGTGACTCAGTCTTACCGACTCAATTGAATCTTTCTTCAACTTTAAATACATTTTGTTTTTCTCCGACCTTCTAAAATTTCCACCTTTTCCCACCTTCCGTCTTCTATCTTCCCTCTCGCTCCAACTCTGCTAGAGAACGACTCAGCCAAAGACCGAGAACAACGCAAAGATGGCTGACGCAGTGTCTGGGGATGTTAAGAAGGTCGTGGTCGGCGGGCAGAAACCTGGGAAAAAAGAGAAGAAAAGTAAAGCTGGCGCGGATGCTGCCAGCGCTGGTCCCATCGAGATGAACCCGCCGCCCGATTTCCTTAAGACGCGACTCGAATTATTCGATCGCCTAAAGAAGGATTACGACGACAATGTAGCTAAGAGACCGCGCGAACAAATCACCATTACCTTACCCGATGGATCCATCAAAGTTGGCACGAGCTGGGAGACCACACCTGGAGATATCGCCAAGGGAATTTCTAATAGCTTGTATAAGCGCACTGTCGTTGCTAGGCTGGACGGTGATAAGAATAAGTTGTGGGACCTGGATAGACCTCTAGAGCAGAGCTGTAAACTCGAACTCTTGACCTTCGACGACGAGCAGGGGAAACAGGTGTTTTGGCATAGCTCCGCCCACATCCTTGGTGAGGCCTGTGAGAGACGATTCGGCTGTTCCCTATGTATCGGCCCCCCGATCGACGATGGTTTCTACTATGAGATGGCACTGCCTGGGGGCGCGGCCGTCCAGCAGACCGACTGGACACCTCTAGAGCGTATCGTGACCGACATCGTCAAGGACCGTCAGCGGTTCGAGCGCCTCGAAATCACCAAACAGGACCTTCTTGATATGTTCAGTTATAACAAATACAAGCAGTACATTATCTCTACTAAGATTCCCGACGGCACCTCTACTACCGTCTATCGCAACGGTCCTCTGATTGATCTCTGCCGTGGACCGCACGTGCCGGATACCGGTCGGATCGAAGCCTTCTCCATCATGAAAAACTCGGCATCATACTGGCTAGGCTCCCAAGAGAATGACTCTCTCCAACGTATTTATGGAGTGTCCTTCCCGGACAAGAAGAAGATGGCAGAGCATAAGAAGTTCCTCGAGGAGGCCGCCAAGCGAGACCATAGGAAGCTTGGAAGAGAACAAGAGCTCTTCATGTTTCATGAGCTCTCCCCTGGCTCGGCATTCTTCCTGCCCCACGGCACAAGAATCTACAACACGCTCCTCGAGTACCTCCGAGACCAGTATCACAAACGGGACTACCAAGAAGGTTCGTCTATCAACTGGACATCCCTCCACTCATTCCCACTCTCTTCTAGTGCTAACTAGCTATTCCTATTAGTCATCACACCTAACATTTTTAACTCGGAACTCTGGAAGATCAGCGGTCATTGGGAGTATTACCAAGATGATATGTTTGTCATGGACTTAGAAAAGGAGAAATTCGGCCTGAAGCCCATGAATTGCCCCGCCCATTTTCTCATGTTTGGTCATTCTCCGAAGGTATACAATCAACTACCCTTACGCCTTGCAGACTTTGGCGTTCTC
Source organism: Annulohypoxylon bovei var. microspora (assembly GCA_022836615.1). Classification (NCBI taxonomy): domain Eukaryota; kingdom Fungi; phylum Ascomycota; class Sordariomycetes; order Xylariales; family Hypoxylaceae; genus Annulohypoxylon; species Annulohypoxylon bovei. Next base: position 226,143 of record MU405255.1, on the reverse strand, counting down.
CACCGGAATGAGGCGAGTGGCGCGTTGTCAGGTTTGACCCGCGTCCGTCGTTTCCAGCAAGACGATTCTCATATCTTCTGCCGACTCGATCAGGTCACCGGCGAGATTTCCGATTTGTTCGATTTCCTCTCCGAGATGTATGGTTTGTTAGGATTTACCTTCAAGCTTCAACTATCTACTCGCCCGGAGAAGTTCATGGGTCAGATTGAGACATGGGACAATGCTGAAAGCATGCTGAAAGAAGCATTGGATGGATTCGCGGCAGGTCCTGCTGGTGTATCGTGGACTCTTAATGAAGGTGATGGTGCCTTCTATGGGCCTAAGGTAATTCCCGTCCTCCTTCTGACTATGAGAAAACTCGCTAACTACAGATTAGATCGATATTAAGATCTTAGACTGCCTGAACCGGGTCAGTATATATTTACTGCCGCTCCTTAACTTTGAATTCTTTTGGGTTTATTATTTTTATTAAAAAAAACCAGTGCAAAGCCAATTCTGTCGTTCCACGAGGCGGTGAGCTAATCAGGGCTTTAGGAATGGCAATGCGCTACTATCCAGCTTGACTTCATGGGTCCCGAGAGTAAGTAATGCATTGTTGTTGCAAGTTAGTATGAAGTCCTGACATATATTAGACTTTGGTCTCGAATACATTACTTCTGAGGTACAAACCGCGAAATCTAAGCAGGATGAGCCAGCCACATCAGCCATACCAGCGGCAGAAGTTAAGGTCAAGGTTACTGAGTCACCCGATGCGGATTCGGCGAACCCTAGTACAGGCGATGGCGGAGCTAAACGAGGGAGAGTGATCAAACCCCTGAGTCCCGGCTGCGCTCGTCCAGTAGTCATCCATCGCGCAATGGCTGGTTCCATTGAGAGATTCATGGGTAAGAATGCCGACAAATAAAGGATATAGCTATGTCGCTTATACTGAATTATATAGGCATTCTCATCGAGCACTTTGCTGGCAAGTGGCCTTTCTGGTTGAGCCCACGTCAGGTGATGGTGATTCCCGTGGGAATGGGGTTCGTGCCATACGCCCAAGAAGTCAAAGATATCCTCAAGAAGGCGAGGATCTTCGTTGACATCGACACTACCGGGAATACGCTCCCCAAGAAGGTTCGAAATGCACAGCTGGCGCAGTACAACTTCGTCTTCGGTAAGTATTTGTGTAGCCAATATTTCCCTAGCGTATGCGTTTTATAGCTCTAGCGGCATGCTAACGCAATTGGTGTTTGTCAAATATAGTCGTTGGAGACGAGGAGATGAAAGGCCGACAGGTCAATGTGCGATACCGAGATGACACGTCGACCCAGGATCGGGGCAAGCCTGTGTTACTGGAAGAAGTGGTCGAGAAGCTGCAGAAGCTGCAAGTAGATCGGGGCTCATACAATCCCTTCCCGTCGGTGAAGGAGGCGGATAAGAAGGTGGCATGAACTGTGACTTAACCTGGCTGGCGAAAGGTGATAGATCGTTTCAGGGTTATGGACCTGCCTGACCCTGCGAGATACTCATAATGCAAGGAATTTCAAAAATTCGTTCTACCGGACGCCAACGATTATCCTCTAGAATATACAAGCATGCAGATAAGCCTAGATATATCTCATATAAGAAAGAGGAAATAAATGACGGTAAGCATTTGCACCCTAATACATGTTCAAATGGGCCTAGAAAGTTGTATTGATACTCCGCTAGTTTACCGAATAGGAAATTGTCTGTGCCTTGAGGTTCACCAAGACCTCATATTTACTAGGCTAGATAATAGTTTTCGGTGCTCCTGAATGGCTACACGAGTAAATCATGAGATCTTATACACCAATTTTTCGGCGCTGACCTTGCCCTCTTCCTGCTCCACGAAACCGGACAAGATGTCATCAAGGCCCCCGAGCTCCCTTACCCTGTTAGGTTTGAGCTTACCGCTAGAGAGTAATTCCGGTAGGATGGCCAAATACCTTTCCCACAAAGCCTTGTCGTCCGGAGTCGCGTCTCCGCAGTTATCGAAGGCACCATAGTTCAGCGGGCGTTCGAAGACAGTATACACGATAGTACTCTCTAGCTTGACTTTTTCGTTCTCGATATTATTTCTAATCTCTTTCACAGGAAGGATAGTGACGATGTGCCCTCCCTTTGTGGGCGATAATGCCCTCACGATAGCCTCTGGAGTACCCTTCTCGGATATGCAATCGAAAGCAAATTCAAGCCCATCGTGAGTGAGCTTGCGTACCTGTTCCGGCCAGTCTGGATTGTTATAGTCGATCGTAGCGTCGGCGCCAAGTGATTTTAAAAACTCGTGGTTTCGCGCGGATCCGGTGGCGATCACATACGCGCCAGCTAGCTTAGCTAACTGAACAGCATACTGGCCAACGCTCGACGTACCGCCACTGACGAGGAAAGCGAACGCTTCCTTGGCTGGGCTACTTGGATCGGGTAATTTTAATCTACCAAAAATTGCCTGCGCGGCTGTGGCAAAGGCTAGTGGGATGACGGCGGCATCCTGATAGGATACCTGGTCTGGGATGGGGTATACCAGACTGGCTTCGATGACGGCGTACTCTGCAAATACTCCTCGGAGTGGACTGACGGATGATCCCTGGACAAAACCTGAGACGCGCTGACCTTCATTCCATCGGGAGCCATTACTGTTTGCCACAGTACCGGCAAAGTCGCACCCGATGATTCGACCTGGAGGTACCGACTTCATGGCCTTCCAATCTGTTGGGTTCTGGGCGACATAGTAGACCTTGACTAGAATTTCGCCTTCGTTAGGTTCCGGGATGTCTACCTGCTGAACAGCTGCAGTCTTGCCGTCGACGGTGACTAAGGCTTTCATATTTGATGCCATTATACCCCTATTAGCTGTGAGGCCGCGATGGAGTGTCTGTAGTACGAATAGTTGACTTGTATGTAATTATGCTGTATAGATGAAGGCTTCATTCTTACTCTGGGTATAAGTAACTTATATGTCCTTTATCTAGCGTTGGCTTTGGCATATTTGATACCTAGGTAGGTAGGGTATAGGGGCTTACAAATTCGGCCATTTGTAATATTCAAAGACACAGCCAATTAAATGTTAAGAAATTGTTACATAAGCTCCACCTAGGAATATAATTGACACGGGAATCTTTATTTGAATTACCTTTTCATCCACCAAATATATGTCTAGACATATCAATATATATCGATTCGATTGGAGTAGGCAGTTATCATGAGCCTGACATTGATAATAAATCCAGAATTGTGTCATTTCACTTTTCTCTCTGCCACATTGGCTGTTACCTTGGTGAGGTAGTAATTGGTTTTACATCATCCCACCTCAACAACAAGTATGGTTGGTTTTATACTTATTTTATGCCTGGATGTCTGGTTATGGTATAACATAGGGTCTTAACAGAGGAACCTATGTCCAGGTGTCTAGGTACTCATACAGGACTGTTTCGATATTGAAAGATGTTGGACATGCATGTACTTGTAGCACTCCCTCATTCTTTGTTGTGTGAGTTTCGTCTATCGACCACTAGATAGAAATATGTATGAAGAATAGTAGAGATATCGTATCACTTACCAATCAATTTTAGGCACATGTTTTTGGGATGATCTGATTATGAGGTAGGAAACCTTTTGGCATATGTAGGTTGCCTTAGCTTCAACACACCTTCAACGAGCTACGTGGGCTCATCAAAATATTTAGTATATATTCCTCACTTATTATGTACCGTTTTAAATTCTTCTTCTTATTAAGAAGATTTCCCGTCCCATACACCTCCTCACAAACTTATCGTTCTACCCCAGCGAAGTGAATCATGGCGAGTGTTGAAGCAGAAGGCTCGTGCATCGTATGCAACGTATCCAATGCTCACTTCTGCGACCGATGCAAAAGCACCCGCTACTGCTCGAAAGCATGCCAACGTGCTGATTGGCCTACTCACAAGCTTCTCTGTACCGCATTTTCAAACTTCGATGCTACGAAGCGACCAAGCAAAGATCACGTTCGAGCTTTCTTCTTCCCAGTTGACAAGGAGAAGCCCGAAGTCATCTGGCTTCACTGTCCATGGCGCGACGACGAAGAAGAGGGTTGGTATCAATCCCCTGACGATGGGCCAATTTTAGGCACAGAAGCATTTCCTAGCAGTATGACAATCCAGCACAGTAAGGTCATGGAAAGGGACCTTTCTAACACAATCTACGTCTGCTATCGCGACACTTTCCTTATTGATGGATCAAGTCCCAACAAAAGCATTGCAGCTATTACTGCCACCAAACCATATCAGTCCCATGATTGGCGAGGTCCGATCCTAGCTTACGGCAAGAAGGGGCTTGGTATTGACCAGATTGCTTGTAAAGACCTCGACTTGAATGACTTTCGACATGTTACCGACCTCTTGATCTCGTATGGCCTTGAACCAGAACCGGTTAATCGGCAGGCTATTGGCGAAAAGATTAAGGGTGTTAGGATTAATTGTATCGGCGACCAGAAGATGTGCAAGAAGCCTATTTTTGAAGAAGTTGATATTGCACCGACAGACCCTATCTTCTCTATACACGACGTCTCTGAAATTGCGAAACGCATCGAGCTCCCCATCTTCACACGACGTTGTCCACCCGACCCAATGTGGGCCAACGATGAGGGTAACAAGGTCTTCGGAGGTATGGGCCCCATCAGCAATCAGGATGCCACGTACCTGCATCTATGCTGCGACCCAAATGCTCAATTTGATCCTCAAACGGGGACGTTGGGATTTGGGTCTGCTCCCATGCAATGGCAGAACGGGGCAGGGAGTATCATAGTTGTACGCCAGGATAAGAAGCCCCTATTTCCACTACATATGGAGGCAATGTGTAGATACTGTCGCTATGAAGCGAATGCGCTATTCAGTCATTCCAAATGGGGATATGCACCAGAACAGCCGATGGAAAAAAGTGCTGCGCTGGCTATGATTTGCCGGCCTACTTTTGTCATTTATTGGTATAAGTTGCTCGACGAAAGGCGGCAAAAGGGGGAGGATACCAGCGCTCCATGCCCTTACTACGATGTAGAACATGACTAAAGCGTAGATCTAGCTTATGGTAGGGATTGGCGACTTGGGGAGATAATTTAAAACAATATGATAATAATACAATGCATGCCTGTATGAAGAAATGGTAAACATGCAGATCATCGTATTCTTACCAGCAAGCAACCCTACAAGCAGTCAGTTACGTTTGGTATAGAATAATATTTAATCCAGAAAACAAGGCGTATGTTAGAGTATATGTATGTCTTTAGGTTCTCTCGCACTAACTAGATTATTAAGTGACAAGCCGAAGGAATATATTTAAACAATAACATTTACTGTGAGAATTCCTTACCTATTAGATACCTAGGTACGCAGTAATCACCGTAACCCTCTCATAAAACCGTGCGTATACCCTATTATGCAAAATGGTTCTGTACCTTCAAACCCTTGAATTCGAATGACGTCCCTTCACGTTTGTCTAGAACGGCCTTGTAGTGAACATCTTTAACCCGTGCGCGTACATACTCGGTTCCAGATACTACTGGTTTATCGGGGTCCTTGTCCTCCGGCGGAATAAGGCCAAGCCGATCCAAGAGAGGGGATGGAACTGTCTTCATGGACGTAAGAGCTCCTGGTCTATTGAAGTAGAGCAAGCCGAGACGTGGAATGTTGATTTGATCTTTCGGCGGTGTCACCACGCGATGGATAGTAGACTTTATGAAGCCTGCATGTTCTTGTAAGCCGAGCGTGTAGCTAACGAATCTGAGACATGGACTAACCGTTCGTAAGGAATGACAATGTGTCCGCCGCGTTGCATGTGACTGTAGTTATCGGAATTAGTAACTCGTGATTTCGCGTTATCGCCATATGCCCCCTACTCTGGCATGACATCCATGTGCATAATTATCGAGGATAAATAAAGTATAGAGATATCTGATAAGACCATCGAGATTTCAACTTACTACCGCCGTCCACAGGGCTAGCATATTTCCATTCGCCTTCCGGCGTGCGGATCTGTAATCCGGCAATATGCTGCGAGAAGAGGAGTGTCAAGCTCCCAAAATCAGTGTGTCCTCCTTTCTGCGCATGAAAAAAAAACATATCTGTTAGTATTGCTTCATCCTCGAAGGAAGTTTGAGATATAACCTTAAGGGGTAAAATATATTAGAAGCGGCATGTTTTTATACGTACTGAGTAAGCCTGGGCTTTGTCCCATTCTTCTTGGCTTCTGACATTATATAACATGTAGCGGAGATGGTCGTCAGATTCTCCATCATAAGCATGCGCATCGACTAGATAGTCTTCTGGAAGCTTGAGGATAATGGAGATTAGAACGAAGAGCTTTCGGACCACCTTGTCGAACAGCTCTCTATGGAATGATGAAATCTCTTCCCAATTCTCGTCGACAATCCTATGCTTTCCCACATTATCGTATGCTGGGATAGCTTTTGGGATGTTTAACTATTACATCGTAAGCCTGGAACTGGTAAACTTCAGGGTTATGCGTAGGTACCATCTCCACGTTTTCCTTAATCCCTGTGTCGCCGATCCAGCGTGAATTTTCTCTGTATCCGAAATACTCACCTTCAGCAAAGTTACAAGGAAACCTTCGCTTTTCCTCTAATGGCTCCTTAAAAAAGGCATTCCCGATGCTAAACTGACGGAGAACGCGCTTATCGTCGATGCCCGTGTTGACTACGGACCAGAATCCAACACTGGTGACGGCGTCGTAAAGTTGTTTGGCAAGTTCCTGCTTACCTCCGGGTTCGTCAAAGCGCGATAGGTCAATCTTGGGCAATTCTGCCCATTCTAGCTTCTCCGAGGTCTTCGCTGGCCGAGACCATGGCTTCACAAAAACCCCGTCTCCGTTTAAGTGATCTGCTGTGGGTGCCTCAAGAGCAATGGGTGCCATTTTGGTCGGTCTGATTTCTTTGATCATCCTTGAATGAAACGACGCCCGTGTAATATCTTAATGTAAATAGCTACGTCTTATATTCATTCGGATATACATGTGCTAGATAACAGCAGCGCCGTTTCTTGTATTGGCCATTACTCAAACATGTAAGTTCTATGCTAACCAGATACAACTATAGTCGGTGATTTGTAACTTGATTGGTCTTGTTTATCATGAATTGGGGGTAGGGGTAGTTGCGTGCTTGGTGTTCTCATCGACCTCATCATAGGCGTGCTCGGGAACCGAGCAATGAGATTGGAGAAACTTCCGGGATGCCTGAAGGGGTCCCGAAAAATATCGGATGAGTCTCCGTAATGGCCAAAAATTCGCGGCAATTAGTGATAACGTCAATAGGGTCACCGGAACACATCCCCTCTGTGTGGTCACAACCATTCCTCTCTTCCGCACGAGGGTTACGGCTATAGGTATTAAATTACGAATTGTTATAATCTATTTCCGGGATCATAAACGTGGGATTGACCTGGGAGATGCCCCTCTGTTACAATTTTCTGTAATATGATGCAATACGTTAGCAAATACTATACCTAGAATGAGCTGAGCTACCTAGCCACCGTTAACCTATGAAACTCGACTTCGAGTAGTTCTCTATGATCGTATATATAGCCTTCGGCCATAAGCCTGGCTAGAAGCTTCTCCTATTCTCCCCTTAGGGCACGAGTTCTATTGTCTGAATCTCGATCTAATCTAGAGGCCCTGAAAAAAACTAGCCCGCCTTAGCAGTTCGTCATCTATATTGTCGGTTCGAAAAAATTGACATGGCCTCTAGCCCTAGCAAAGTCGATGCAACAACCGACAACACGGAAATCTCGGATCATGGCGACAACGTTGGAATAACCCAAGATCAACCATTGCCGGGGGCTAACTCAGAGCTTGAAAAGGCTGTAATAAGGAAGATAGACCTATGGCTAGTGGGGTTTTACTCGCTAGTCTATATCTTCCGGGTCATCGACTCAGCCAATTATTCAAACGCAGCAATAATCAATCTCGAACATGGCACAGGTATAAAAAAACAGCTTGGGCTGAGTCCTTCGCAGTGGGCGGTACGCAGCTCAACCCCTTTTTCAGCCTGTCTTAGGAACTAATTAGAATCCCCAAAATACACCAAGGAGTTTCTAGGCCTAAGACAAGCCTCAAAGCCCCTGAACTTACTACTAAATGAAGGAATTACTGACTCTTTCCCCTGAAGTGGACTTTGTCTATTTTCTCATATAGCTACATGATATTCGAACCCACAAATACCCTGGCAATGAAAGTATTTTCACCTTCGCGGTGGATGTTCGTCCTCATTCTCGGCTGGGGTATATCTGCCTGCTCATCTTCCACAGCGCAGGACTTTAAAGGTGTAAGCGGATCTTGTAATATTACATAAGAGTACTTAAACTGATAACTGCTAATGCGTTGGATGTATCCAGATGATGTGTGTTCGTTTTGCTATCGGCGTGGCGGAAGCGGGTTTCTTTCCGGCCGTACTCTACCACATGGCCTTCTGGTATAAACCTAGGGAGATGCCGCAAAGAATTGCTATATTTTACTCAGTCGGACAGCTTTCTCCTGCCGTGAGCGGCCTACTGGCGGTGGCTTTTCTTGATCGAAGGTCTGCCCGCCATTGCCCTCTCGGCCGTAGCGTTGTGGCTCCCTGACTACCCGGAGACGGCTCGGATGCTCACAGATAAGGAGCGAGTCCTTCTCCAAGATCGTCTCGCAGAGACTGCCCCGACAGGTAGGAAAGGGCATTGGGACTTTGAATCGCTAAGGAAGCTTTTTCGAGATCCAACATTCTATACCTTTTCAGTGTACTGGATATGTCACGGAATCGGCGGCTTTGGTGTTGGAACGGCACTACCTACAGTCATTTACGAATTAGGATTTACGACGACGTCTAACTCGCAGTTGATGAACATTGCAAGGAATCATATCCGTCACTAACCTCATGTTATATCTAATGTATATGACAGCCTCCCTATGTCTCTGCGTTTCTGTTCCTTAATGTCGTTGACTATTTTCTACATAAGAAAACCATCAGGCCTTAGACGACAGCAGTAGCGAGTAAGTTAGCAATCGGCTTAGAAATAACTTTGGCCCCGGCGTTAATTGATCTACAGTTGAGTCGACCATCATTGTTTGCTATATAGTTCTCTTCACCGTCCGCAATGCGGTGGCAAGGTATATATTTCTGATCGTCGCCGTGTCGTGTGCAGGCTCAGCATATCCAGTAATATGGCCTGAACGTATTCGAACTCTTGAGGGGACGGTTGCGTCAGGGCCTGGTATCGGGTGGACGAATGCGATGGCCCAGTTCAGCGGCATCGCGGGCCCCCATGTTTTTAGTACGGCGTTTGGTCCGACATACCACGTATCATATGGAATCTGTCTCGGGTTTCTTAGTGTGGGCATTGCGGCGATCTTTACTTCGTGGCTTCTTGTTTGGCGAAAAGATCAAGAGACACTAGCAGAACAGGCTCGAGAGGGTGTAGAGACGGTCTAAACCCTTTAAATGAAAGTATATATAGACAACCACTATGCATGTTTATGCGACTGATTGAAGCTTCATTGATTTCATTTCAGCCCCCTTTCTTTGCCTTCTCTTTCTTTTCTTATGATGCATGTACCAAGCAGCGAGAAATGTGCTGTGTTTTCTTATACTTTTCCCCCTCGCATTGCAAAACAATATGATATAATTACTCCTTTCATGTCGGATTGTAAAGGATTAATGTTGGAAAAGAATAATGGCACGGAAAACGTATGGGAAACAGGAGGATAACAACTCAACCATGGATGCGTTGATAGATAGATAGATGATAGTAGGATTTTAATTAAATAGGAAATAATAATGAAAGCATAAATTCCTGTGCACGTAGTGTTGTGCAAAAAGATTACTGGTCCTAGTGGGGATTGAACCCACGACCTATGCATAACTCATATGTTCAATACACAATTGTATATAAGTATAAGAGCACCATGCTAACCACTGCACCATAGGACCTTGTAATTTATTCAAACCGCCGTTGTAAAGTGGCGCTTGGATAATTGTCGGCTGATTGGTTATGCTGTGTTATATCCGTTGTATGTCTTGTTCATCTGTGAAAAATTAGTCACTTTGGTACGTAGGTACATACCTACATAGGTAATTCGTAATTAGCAGACATTGATTTTTATTGCTCTTTCAGTTTTCTTCTTCCCCTTTTTTTAAGAAAGGAAACCTCACGAAGTTTTTTCGATACCCCTCTCTTATTTGGAGCGCAAAAGTCTTGTCATGATTAAACCCACAATGAAAAGTTATCTTCCTAAGCACCAGTGATAATGAACTGACATGATGTTATACGTAAAATACAATCCCGTTAAAGAACCGGAAGAACAACACATCAATCGTGGCTGATCGACTCGTGTTCTAGACTTTTCTTGTTGCGATAGACTCGGAAGCAGAGCCGCGGGGAAATCGACAATCCTAACTACGGTACGGTACCTAGGTCCTAGGTAGGTACATAGTAATAACCTTGAAATTCAGATTATAAATCACACGTTCGGGATTCCACAAATTCCACAGCTTCGGGGCACGTCACGGATTCGGCAATCCCGTACCGGAGAGTTACCTATTCTACCCATTATTTAGGCAATCCAACGCCTCCTTATCCTGAGCTAGGCATGATGTCTTGAGTTACCTAGGCTATCCATTTGCTTTGCCTAGGTATGTGGGACCTGATGAACTCGCTATTCGGATATCTTCGAACTGAAGCTTGTTTCAGGGGTGGATTCGTTTATTTAGTTACGAATGTTGACGTCCCAGAACGTCATTCTTTGCAGTCCTTTGAGTTATAAATGAAAATTAAAATGCGTAAGTAGGAATGTATATAAGAGTGGGATGTCCCTAAAAAAAAAGAAAAGAAAATAGGTTGGTTGCGCAATCAGATCTTCAATCCCATTTGTGTGTTACCTGTCGACATCGAGAGCATCTAACCCTTCGCCTTTCCACCAAGTCCAGTTAATATTTTAAAGTAGAAGAGATTAGATACCTGGACAATGACTACGAACAAAACACTCATCTTTAAGAAAGTCCCAACCGGGTATCCGGTACCGGGTGAGCATCTGGCTGTTGAGAACCGGCCAATAGATCTAGAGGCGGATGCTCCTAAAGGAGGTCTAGTCGTCGAGATACTCTACGCCTCTTATGATCCTTACCTTCGCAGCAAGATGCGCGATGGCAGTGTCAAGTCGTACTCGCCACCTTTCGCGATTGACGGCCCGCTTACAAACAGTGCGGTCGCTCGCGTGCTTAAGTCAGACAGCCCGGAATACAAGGAGGGGGACCTTGTGGTCGCTTTCGTCCCGATCGCAGAGTATGCCAGAATCGCAGACCCCGCGGCCGCAAACACCCGCAAGATTAACAACCCGCATAATCTGGACCTCGGCGTATTTCTCGGTCCTCTAGGAATGCCTGGTCTAACCGCTTATGCCGGGTTACATAGGATTGGGAAGCCCAAAAAGGGGGAGACGGTATTCATTAGTTCGGCGGCTGGTGCCGTTGGACAGGTTGTCGGTCAGGTTGCTAAGAACGAGGGACTTAGAGTCATCGGTTCCGTCGGCTCTGACGAGAAGCTGGACTATATTACGAAGGAACTCGGCTTCGACGGTGGTTTTAACTACAAGAAGGAGACTGCCTTTGACGCGCTTCCCCGTCTCGCGCCAAACGGCATTGACATCTATTTCGAGAATGTGGGAGGCGAACAGCTTGATGCTGCTCTCCAAAACATGAATACCCATGGGCGTATTCCAGTTTGTGGCAGTAAGTAACAATTGGAAAATCTTATCCACGTATTGTGGCCCTTCACGGTAGAAGTAAATACTAACTCGTATTGTTATAGTGGTGCGATTAACCCCTGAAGTAAAAAGAAGTTTGATACTTTCCCTGTGCTAACATATACCTAGATCTCGGGATACAACCTCCCCCCTGACCAAAGATACGGTGTCAAAGGCCTCCCTCTTCTCATTGCGAAGCTCATAACGATGCAAGGGTTTCTTGTCGGGCAACCTGAGTTCGGGGGTGCATACTTCCAGGAGCACCAGCAAAACGTCCAGAAGTGGATCGTGGAAGGATCATTCAAGGTTAAGTTAGACTTTACTGATGGTATTGATAAGGCTGCTGAAGGATTCGTGGGCATGCTCAAGGGCGAGAACTTTGGAAAGGCTATCTTGAAAATCAAATAGCTGAACCTATGACGTTTATGGTGTCGTTGGTATAGAAGTTAGCTTGCATGGCTAGATGGGAATTTGACAGCTGAGAGTCAAAGCCAGGACAGACTGATTTTACAAGGCACATATGAAAACTAGTGCATGCGCGTGTTACGTACTTGTAATAAAAATTGACCGGGAATCAAAGAAGACAATAGTTGAATTCTACCAACCACTAGAGGAATATATATACGCAGTAGTGAGGTATCGCGGGTATTTCACAGAGAGGCCCAGGAAGGGAGTTAACTACACGACGATATATTCTCTCTAACCTCTTTCATGCCAATATCAGACTAATCCTTAGCAACCTGTAACGTACATATCTACCTAGGCTAGGCAGGCAATTAATATCTTACACGTCTCGTCGTATGCGGGCGATATAATCTTTGAAATTTCAAGAACTCTAGAGCGGATATTATTACTCGGTGGATTAAGGTGGTGCGCCGCGTAAACCGTTGGCTGCGAATGCTACTGAATGGGTATCGCTCTCGATAATTGATCGAGAAAAAGGACCAAGACTTCCACCCTTTAAACCTTTTGCATGAACACACCCTAGTCTGAAGCCTGGAGCAATTAAGTCTAAACATACCTAGGCAATTATCATGACATTTCCGAATTCTTCAGTAACGGACGAAATAAGTTGGGGTATGTAATCCGACGCCAGGAAAATGCACTCGATCAAGCAGACATGCCCCTGACCCCTCCCTTTTTTCAACTTTCGTCCCATAACCAACGCCTTTCGTGACGACTAGACTTTTGGATATTTCCGACTTCATGGTCGGTTAAACCCCTGTTTGGCCTGGGATCGGTTAGCTATTATTGGAAATTTGAACGGTGATCATCTGGATCTTTACCTTCATTTGCTCTATTCTGGCCTTGAGCTGGCTTGTTACTTCAGCTGCCCTCTTCCAACTTTCGACACCATTACTGCTGGTTCCACCCTGTGCTGAACTCGCACCAGATCCGGCGCCGTGTCCGACTCCTTCCTCTACTGGTGCGCTCCTGAAGCCGCGAGCAGGACTTCCCCTCCCGCTCGATCCACTATTGTATCTTAACTCTGGGCTCAACTTGCTCCTCGGGTAGTTGTGAGGCACGTCACCATTCTCTTTCTCTTCCGATAAGGTGCTGGCGAAACTCATTCTATTATTTCTAGAACCCGAGTAGTTTGCACCATCGCGATAGATACTCATGTCATCTGGGGTAGGGCTTGTCATCCCCGGACTGACGATACCCCCGGAGATGCCCAGACCCTCAGCTCTACTCAGGGCGCGCTTGAGGCGTTCAAGTTCTCGTCCGAGTCTCTCGTTGGTTTGTTCGGTCGCTTCTACATCGCTTCTCGCCCTAACTAGTTGAGTCTCTTTGGCCTTGATGCTAAGTACATCTCGCGTGTGATCCTCGATAAGCCCGGCGTTCTGATTTTTGAGTTCTTGGACTTCTGAAACGAGCCTGTTTCGCTCATGCCGCATTTCATCCACCTGCTTAGTGAGCCGTTCATTCCCTGCGCGCAGCTCCTCGAGCTCGGCACGCTCCATGGCTGTGAGACCACTCGACGGAGGCGGCGAGGGCGCCGAAGGTGCTGCGGCGGGTGTTGCGGCAGGTTTTGTTAATGAACGTGCAGCAAGACCACCTCGTCCGAGCCCTACTCGCGGTTTCGGAGGTGACGATACTAGAGGCTCCTCATCCTCCTCAAGAGGCGACGGGGCTACGGCGGCTGGCGCTCGTCGGGGAGACGCGATGCCGGGGGCGCCGATACGTCTCTGTGGCGCTTTGAGCCCGGAAAGGCCAGAGGATTTAGGCATGCCAAGTTTGCTGCCCGCAGCAGGCCGAGATGTCGGTTGCGTCGTAGGGGCGGGCTCCGGTGCGGGCTGAGAGGGTGCAGAAGCAGCTGGAGCGGCCTTTTTGACGGTCTTCTTAGCGCCACCGCCGACGATCTTCTTCGGACCGCCAGGGGGGGCTCGTGCGACCGGAGCTGGAGCTGGCTTTGGCTTATCCTTAGCTTTGACCTCGGCCTTGTCGAAGTACTCCTTGATTTTAGTTTTTCGAATCTCGTCTAGGCCTTCAAGATGAGGGTTCATGGCACGTTCGCCAATAATTTTCATGACCGTACCTAGAACCTCGGCACCGCCAGATCTCAATCCTTCGCTAGATTCCGAGAGCAGTTTCTTCGCAGCTTCGACGATGCTAGCGACCTCTTGCTTGCTGGGGGGCTCCCGGGTTGTCCTTAGACAACGAACAAGGAATTTCATAGTCCCCTCTTTGACTTGAGGATTCTTGTGGCCGAGAAATGAGTAGATATCCTCGAGACACTCGGTGAGGTTTGTAGAAAGGAACACCGCATCTAGCGCGACACCCAGCGCGTCTGCGACGGTTTGCTTCTTCTCCTTCAACCGCTCCATGATTGGCGCCATGACGACCGACCGATATTTGCCATAGCTTTTTCGGAGGCCCTTCGCAAGTACTTCGATGCACTGAGCTGCCTGGGTTACGACGGCAATGTTGGCATCTTTCATGCACTTGGCAAAGCCTCGATTGATCTCGCCGAAATCCCCATCTTTGATCCTTGGAACGTTAAGAACAGCATAAAGTGCCTCTAGAGCCTCCTTGCGATCCTTCCATTTTGAAGATGCAAGGTTGTCGTGAAAATTGGCCGGTACTTTTGATAAAACGTTTTGGGGCTCTGCAAGGTCAAATGCGTCGACCTCGGCCGGCTCGTCGGCTGCGTCTTCCTCGTCCAAATCCTCCCCTTCGGCCCCGGGCGGCGGCGCGCGAGCCATGGCTGCCTGCTGAGTTCGCAACAGCCGCTCCTGTTTTGGCGACGGTTCTGCCTTGATCTTTTCAAACTGTACTTCTAAATCGGACTGCTGAGTCGACTTCAGATCGCCCCAGAACATGGGCTTCATCGCGTCCCTGAGCCATCGGTAGAACTCGACAGCTAGGTTGGTAGCCTCAGCTCGCACGTTCTTGTCCGCATGTCCGAATGCTTTCGGAAGGATCTTGAGGACGGGCTTCGGGTCGGCCAATTTGCAGCCGTAGTTGTGGAAGATGGTGGTGAGCGCTGCTAAGGCGGCTGCAATGACTTTAGGTTGTTTCGCGGATATGGCTGGAAGGATGTCCTCGACAATGGGGCCAGCGACATCAAGCTCGATAAGTAGCAATAGCGCCTCGATCGATGAAGCCTTGGTAGTGGGCCTTGTAGACACGAGACCTTTTTCGACGATAGAGCTAACGACGTGACCGCGCGAACGTACGCAGTTTTCTTTTCCACCGAATTTAAGGAAGGCGCAAAACGCAGCAATGCCGTCGGTTTGCGCGGCAACGTTCGAATCCGCCACGGCACCCTTCCATAGACTCGGTTCTTGGTTGAATGGCCGAAAGGCGGGATCGTGTTCGTCTGGAGTGAGTTCAAATAGTTTCGCTGCTTCTTCGTACGCCTGCTTGCGAGCTTTCCAAACCTGTTAATTCCAAGACCGGTTAGTATTAGAACATTACGACACGGGGATGAGTAATATACGCACTTTATGCACCCATCTATCTGTTAGCGGTAGAGAGCTGTAGTCTGGCTCTCCCTCAGCCATGGTGGGGGTGATAGGACGATATCCTTGGGATATAAGCGATGTAGATATTGCTTTCGGGGAGGCACGGGCGTATTGAAATCGAAGGGGTGCGCGGTCGACTTCCTGATAGATTGTCTAGGCGATATAGTCGAGACTATTTTTCTAGATTAGTTTTTATTAATTTTAATTTTTACTTTTGAGAGGCGAAAACGGATTATGCGTGTATACTACGAGAAATATGGGGAAACGAAGAGCTCGACATAGAGTTGAGAAGGTGTTTCAATGTTTCTAATCCCTATTACTCGTCCCTCGTCTATTGTCTCGTGTTTCTCGTAGGAACAATAACCATATATGACGTCGCTATCGCCTTTGCTATAGTGTTCAAGAAGAAAGGTAGCTTGTAGGAGATGTAAGGAACGGTAGATACCCTAGGTGGAAGAGTATATATCATCTCAAAGACCGAGGAACGAGGGATAGAACGATGAACGAGTAGGGCCATATAGAGGTATAGAGGTATAGAGGTAAACATAAACACGATAGACATACAATGCTTTCATGGAACAAGATTAGAGTGTAAACCAGTCGTCAGTCGTTAGTTGTCGATCGCTAGTCGCCCGTCGATAGTCGTATATCTCCTGCGTATTTACGTTTTCCTGCTACTTGACGTGGAAACCTTTCTCAGACTAGACGATTGAATGTTTTGTAGTATTTTGTTGACGGGGTGAGATTGAGACTCAGGACTCGGGACTCGGGACTCGGTAGGTGATAGGAGAGGTAGACGGTAGGGCAAGGCTTTGTAGCGCTTCCTCTCTTTAGAGAGGTTTTATTTAGGAATCTTGAGATAAAATAATTACCGAAGGTAGGAGAGAGATTATGTGCATCTGAAGTTTAAAGGTTGAGTGGTGCGAAACCTAAGATCGATACATGTACTCTAGGTAAGTATGGAACCTTATGTTGACGATAGTTAACGACCGGGAGGTATTTGTTTGCTGAATTATTTCGTATTATTCGACTAAAGTACATATGTTGTACCCATGTATCTAGTAAATATGGGGTACCTAGGTACTGGCTTACAAGGTTCAATGTTGACGTAGCGATTCCTAAGTTACATATGTACATATCGCACTAGGGTTGCCATCAGGGCAACTTGATATAGAGGTACCTTTTCCCCGTGGGCTAGAGCTCATTGTTGCTGCAAGGCACAGTACACCGCATTTATTTGATGTATCCAAGGTTTTATCAATTCAATTTTACAATTACTAGTAAACTGCATATCCTCTAAAATGTGTCAAGTGAGCATCGAATAATCTATAGAAATATACTTGCAGATATATATGAATGTACCTAATTAGTAGTTAAACTGTTAAAGTACCTAGGTAGGTGCATAAGGTATCAGTTCCCCAGAATGCAAGTGCCATCAATAGGTAGGTACTTCCATTGGTACCTGATCTCGCAAATGGAGGGGTATGTATGTGGCTTGTGCTCTCTCTGTGTCCCACCAAACGTTCAAGCCATGTGGCTTCACATGTCTTGTCGGGTTCCAAGGTTCCAAAGTTCCAAGGTTCTAATCTATCACCAGTCAATGCATCGCCGAAATAGAGAAATAAGTTAAACATTTTTGACTGTTATTTTTCACTCTTTTTCCATTTAAGATCAGACGAATTGAACGATCGTACATTCACCTGCCTCCAAACCGACATGCCTCCGTTACCGCATACGGATGCATCTACTTGATTAAACCGGATCTTCCTATTTTGCACTTGTAACAGCGACGTCGAGCTTCGATTACGTCCATCTTTCGGCGCACTCCAATTACGCGAATGTGAATAGTTTGGTTTCTACGCATACCGCATACCGCATACCACAAACCACAAACCGCATACCGTATACCGTATACCGTATACCGTATACCGCATACGCACGCACACCACGTTTTACTGCACGAGGAAGTCGACCGCCTATACAACTATTTTTTCAATACCCAACACTTTGGGAATATCGCATCTTAATTCGCGTCGAGTCCACATACTCGAACTATATGTACCTATTGGTAAATTACTTGCATCTCGCATAGTTCGCCGGCAATTCGTTCACCCTTGCGTTCTTCCCACTTTGGACGA
Organism: Annulohypoxylon bovei var. microspora; assembly: GCA_022836615.1. NCBI lineage: Eukaryota > Fungi > Ascomycota > Sordariomycetes > Xylariales > Hypoxylaceae > Annulohypoxylon > Annulohypoxylon bovei. Next base: position 208,277 of record MU405255.1, on the reverse strand, counting down.
ACAGACTTGTCCGATCCAACAAGGGAAATATTTCCAACGACTTATCCCAAGCTGTCATTATTGACATTGTTGACATTATTGACACTACACCAGATTGATATTATATCATCTCTTCTTTGTCGCTGTCTTCTGAGACCCTCTCTAACGTCTTGTGTCGGGTTGGCCGCCCTCTCTCTTTGTCGCTGCCACGTCCTTCTAAGAATTGCATAGAGGTCCTGCACTTATATTGATCGCTGTGTCCCCCTCTTAGCATATTTAATCTCGTTCTTGTACTGCTAGGCCCATGAACGCCTCTGAGGTGTGAACTGGACAAAATGAGCCAAATCCTGACTTCACGCCAAGCTGAAGAGCTGTAAGTTGCCGACTCCATCATATTCTCACCGCATTGAAAAAGGGTAAATTAGGAGACGTTGCTAATTTATGTTAAAAGACATAAAGCCATTATTGCCTACCTCTCGTCCAACAACCTATCTAAGACAGCAGCTGCATTGCGAGAAGAGTTAGATCTTGGCGATAGTTTTGATGCTGCCACTTCTAAGAAATATGAGGGTCTCTTAGAAAAGAAGTGGACCAGTGTTGTGCGGCTGCAAAAGAAGGTATGATAATCAATATCTTCCCCTCTATCTATGCATTGGTCCTTTTACTGATATATATTACGTCCATGTTAGATTATGGAACTAGAGTCAAAGAGCGCCTCTCTACAGTCTGAGTTAGATAGTGCAACACCCACGTCCCTCTCTAAGCGAAACCAGGATCCGTCTAGCTGGCTCCCCCGATCTCCTGCACGCCACACCCTGGAGTCCCACAGAGGTCCTATTACCTGCGTCGCGTTTCATCCCGTCTTCTCCTCCCTGGCCACCGGCTCCGAGGATTATACCATAAAAATATGGGATTGGGAGTTGGGAGAACTGGAGCGGACAATAAAAGGGCACACCAAAGCTGTGTTAGATGTTGATTTCGGCGGTCCAAGAGGAGGAACCCTACTCGCATCTTGCTCGAGTGACCTGACCATCAAATTATGGGACCCTTCTGAGGATTACAAGAATATTAGAACTCTACCTGGACATGATCATAGCGTTAGCGCCGTTCGCTTCATTCCATCAGGCGCAGCCGGTGCGCCGAGTTCTAGCAATCTTCTCGTGTCTGCCTCTAGGGACAAGACTCTACGCATATGGGATGTATCGACGGGTTACTGTGTTAAAACGATACGAGGACACGCAGAATGGGTTAGGGATGTCTGCCCATCGCCGGATGGTCGCTATATCTTGTCCGCCGGCAACGACCAGACTGCTCGCCTCTGGGATATTTCGCTCGCGAACCCCGAAAGCAAGCTGACATTAGTCGGCCACGAGCACACCATCGAATGTTGTACTCTAGCACCCTCATCTACTTACCAGTATCTTGCGCCTTTGGCCGGACTGAGTAAACCACCCCCGGCATCGAGCTCCGCGGAGTTTATGGCGACTGGATCCCGAGACAAGTCGATACGTATTTGGGATGCGAGAGGTAACTGTATTAGGACTCTTGTGGGACATGACAATTGGGTAAGGGCATTGGTCTTTCATCCGGGAGGGAAATACCTGCTCAGTGTCTCCGATGACAAAGTATTACGGTGCTGGGACTTGTCCCAGGAGGGAAAGTGTGTGAAGATGCTTGTAGACGCACATGGCCATTTTGTGTCTTGTTTAAGGTGGGCACCAGGGATCGTACGCGAAGCAGCAGCAAACGGATCGACTGAAGGACAGAACGGTGTCTCCACAAACGGTACTACGAAGGCTGATGTACAGATACGATGCGTCATTGCAACTGGGTGTGTGGACTGCAAACTAAGGGTCTTCGCCAACTGAAAGCACAAGCAAGACGCGTAACGGAACTCAGAAAAACGACTAGCTCTGACGTCGATCAGCAGTTTGAGCTCGCCACCGAAACTTAGCATGCTTTCACGGTTAGATAATGCAGCCTGAAGCGAAAGCTAGAGCACTTATACTCGAATGCCGCAGCTATGGCACAACTGCAACTATGCCCTTCTCTGAGGCAGCTTATAAGAAATCCTAGAGACGGGTTTTGACGCCGAGTGGTTGGAGGGCTATGGGATGGAACCGAACCTGACGAATGAAGAAGTGACGAGATTTGGGGGTGTTAAAAATTCTAAGGTTGGCACCATCTTTCTGCGGTGTGTTGACATCGTCAGGCTGATCAATGATGGCAACAGTACCTAGATATGGAAGAAAATAGATACCCAATCACCGTATACCGAGAGGCTTGAATATATGAACGAGCACGAATCACACGGATGCTACGGATGTAGTTTTAATTGTATATAACGTGTGTACCACATCGATTGCTCTCGTAAGTTTTTAGGTAGGTATTAGAAATTGATGTTTATCTAGGTAGGTAGGTACTGCTACCCCTTTTTGATTTGCTGATGAGATGACTTCAATGTTTATAGTAGCATTGAATGAATAATACCTTAGGTACCTACTACAGCTAACGGTTTGCATATACATATAAAGTTTTCCTAACAATGTACGCGCTATACGTGCATACCTAACTAAGATCCTAATAATATTAATTAAATACTCGAAGTTCAATATCTCTGCATTTCCAAGTAAGGGGTTTCTTTATAGTACATATGTACATGTGCTTACATATTTATGGGCGGTACCTTGCCCAATCGGGTTCTCGCGCGGACCTGCCCGCACAGTGAGAGAAGATTACTGCGTAGAAAGATGGAGGCTTACTGCGCCACATGCACCTGTGCAATCCTTGGAACTGCAACAACGGGCGGAATCAATGGGAATGGGAATCGCACCTGCGCACTTGATCAATTGATCCAACACATATCACATCACTTGCAGGTACATTGGCTCTAAGGTTTCCTAGTTTCCTTAGATAGTTTCCTACGAACCTACCAACCTACCAAGACACCCAGACACCCGAAAATATCCAATCGAATCGAATCGTATAATTCATAATCCGTCTAGCAACTTACTTACATATACATACATATCTAGCCATACCCATATTCATACCCATATCCATACCCATATCCATCCATATTCATATCCATATCCATACCTACATGTACCCATCTTACCCATCTTATCCATCTTATTAGAGTATAGCCGTCCTCCGCAGTTAAAATCCTCCGGCTAAGATCTATGTATGTAGGTCTAAGTCCAAGTCCAAGTCTAGGTCTACATCGTCTCCCCCAAACTCATAGTTCCCAATTCCGAAACTCTAGAAAAAAGTTGGATGGAAAAGTCGACTTATTGGGCTAACGTCCATTTTTTCCCTTTCAACACCTTTACTTAACTCGTTTGTTTTTATCTTACCTTGCCTTACTTTACCTTACTCGGCCTGGGATTATTTGATAAAAGCTGTGGTCTTATCCTCTCCTCCTATACTTCGTCTATCGTCCTTTTTAAACCTGACCCTGCAGAGACAGGTGTGGCTGGAGCGACACCTACCTACCTACCTATTGACATTACTACCATTAGCTTATCTACTACCTAGGTACCTATCTGGTAGTTACAGTAACTAAGGGACAAGCACCTGAATCCCACGATCGCTGCCTGACCAGATCTTTAATTTCTTTTTCTTTTCGCATCCACGTCCTACGTTAGTAGGGACAGACATACGAACGGACGGACGGACAGACAGACATCTGATCTTTGAGTCGCACTATTTGGAATTGGTTTAGGTCTCCCCTTTTTTTGAGGGGTTTGAGATGCCAAAACCTAAGGCACTAAGATCAACCTGACGAATTCATTCTATTGTCGCTACCGACCGATAGGACAGACCTTCCAGAAGTTAAAAAAAATATTACAAGAAATCTCCCATTCGACCACAAGTGAAAATCCACTTTACTTGCGCCAGTAACGATATTTCACTATCACGTTCACCTTTTTCCCCACACGCGCAATCGAATCAAGACCGACCAAAGAGACGTTCTCGTATGCCGAATCCTACACCCTACGCCTGCCGACGATCTTCATTCACATTCACGCCTATTTCAACACTTGTATACTTTGCCCTCTTAGTCCGGTGTCGGTGCAGCCCAGCCGGCGCAGTGACTTAGGGCATCGCCCCCATCGCGAGTCGACATGTTCTGGAGATTTGGCGGTTACGCCAACATCTCAACTATCGATACCATTCTTGATAAAACCGACTTCCAACTTGAAGACCTTCTTGACGAGAGCGACCTGATCCAGGAACTGAAACAGCATAACACTAAACTTATCGAGTACCTGCGCGAAACCAAAGTCCTTGAGAAGCTTCTCGAGTATGTTGTCACACCAAAACTTGAGCCTGTAGAAACCCCCGAGGATGACGCCAACGACGATGACAAGAAAGGAAAATCTAGAGGTTTATCTTTCGGTCGCCCCCGCGCCTCGTCGAGAGCGACTAGCGACGGCGCAGAAGAAGATGAAGTCGAGAAGAAGCGAAATAGATATGCCTATGTGGCAGCCGAGGTCCTCTCTTCTGATAATTGGTCTATTTATGAGGCCCTTATGGAGAGCCATCATCTTTTGTCCAACTTCTGGAACTTCTTGAAGCTTCCATCTCCTTTAGATCCGCTACAGGCCAGCTACTTCACTAAAGTTAATGAGGCGCTATTCGACAAGAAGACGGATGAGATGCTAGCTTTACTAAAATCCCTCGACGACGCCATCTCCGACATGTTGCGACATGTTGACTGCCCGATGATTATGGATCTCCTTCTGAAGATTATTAGCCTCGAAAGAACCGAGAATGGACAGGGTATAGTTGAGGTGTGTTTACGATTAAACCCAAGACCCGAGACCCAAGACCTGGGATCCAGAACTCAGGATCTGAGGGGCGCAAAGCGCAAACAGAGATCAAGATAGATCGCTAACATAATTTTGCTAATTCTAGTGGTTGTATACTAAAGACGTTATGCCGACGTTGCTCTCGTTTCTTGGACCGGAACACAACTATGCCACGCAGACGTCTGCGGGCGATTTTATCAAGGCCATTATCACGGTCTCTGCTAATGCCTCACAGAACGAGCAGGCTTGTATCGGCCCGAACGAGCTCACGCGCCAGTTGGTATCCAAGCCCTGTATCGAGACGCTTATTGGGTATATGCTTGGTGGTGGGAACGCTCTCACCGTCGGCGTGGGGATAGTCATTGAAGTTATTCGAAAAAACAACTCCGATTATGACCCGGATGTTGGGCCCGATTCGAATGCCTTGCCATCTAGTCGCGACCCTATTTATCTCGGCACCCTACTTCGTTTCTTCGCCAACCATGTACCTGATTTCATGACACTGATTCTTAACGCCCCAGCCCAGAAGAACCGACTGGAGTCAACCTTCGGTGAAAAGATTGAACCGCTCGGTTTTGATCGGTTTAAGACTTGTGAGCTCATGGCCGAGCTCCTTCACTGCAGCAACATGGCGCTTCTAAACGAAGTTGGTTCTGAGCAAGTCATTGCCTTAAGAGACGAAGAGCGGCAGCGACTACGAGCCCAAGGCCGACTTGCGGCCAACCGCGGCGAAGAGGTACAATCATCAGAGGATCTAACAATGCGGATGCGCCATTCCTCGCCAGATGATGGCCGTCGTCTAGAGGTTACGAATGCTTCCGATGATGACGGGTTCGAGGAAGTTACTCCGCTAGGCGAGATGACCGAGGATACGTCCCACGAATTTGTCAAGGCTGAGGACGAAATCGCTACTGGGCCGACCTCATCCTTCCTCGACAGAGAGGACGATGATTTTGTAGAAGAACCTCTCAGCTCTCCAAGGTTAATTGTCTATGACGGCAAGATCAACGAGCAACAATTTGAGAATCCCGAACTTGTTGTTGCGCCTCTCTCGCCAAAGAAGCCGGCGGCTTTGCAGCAGCCGATGCGAGAAGGTGATGATAATCTGACAGGTAGTTCTGAACCGCTACAACCATCGCAGCTAACCACCGAATCACACGGAGCGGAAGAAACGAGTCCTAAGCTAGAGGGTGACGGGCTTCCTGTATCGACTGACATTGATGCAACGAAATTGCATGATATACCTGAAGAATCGCCTGCAAGCCCTGGCGAGCTATCAGGAGGCTCTCCCACCCCAACAGCTCAGACAGAAGGCATTCCTCTATGCTCAGCTGAGGCATCTACTATAGTCGACATATCCGAGGTGAGCCAGTCAAGCGTGGTTTCCGATGATCTGTCGCAACTACAAGCCAAAAATGCAGATACTACATCAGGCGAAATACCTATTACAGCCGTAGGTCAACCGGAGTTGGCCCCGTCCGGAACTATGGAACGACTCGAGCCGGTTGTCGGTGACTTCCTCAAGATGCAATTTGTGGAATATCAGGTGGTGCCGACAATACTGGTGAGTGGCTTAAGGCGATATTCATTGTCGTGCTAAAGGTATGAAGCTAATTTTGTTCCAGTCGTTCTTCTTCACATATCCCTGGAACAACTTCCTCCACAATGTCGTTTACGATATTGTTCAACAAGTGTTCAATGGTCCTATGGATCGTGGCTACAACCCTACTCTAGCTATCTCGCTATTCGAAGCTGCCGATATTACCAACGCCATCATCAACGGCCAGGCGTCTAGCGAACAGTCACAAGCCCGGAGCAAGACTCGCATGGGTTACATGGGGCATCTCACGCTTATTGCCGAAGAGGTTGTCAAATTCACAGAGCGAAACCCGCCGGAGCTTCTATCGGAGCTCGTTTTGGATCGTGTCATGAGTCAGGATTGGATTAATTACGTCGAAGGTGCTCTAGCAGAAACGCGGGAGAGGGATAACGCCATTCTTGGTGGTGTCAGGCCTGAAGTTGCTCTAAACAACAGAGCGCAGATGACTGGCAATGGTCTCGGCGGCATGGGCTTGTCGAGTCTTGGGCTCGGGGGTGCTCAAGGCGGAGGCTCGAGCGCGCTTGCTGAGGCGGGATTGAATGGCGGTGGAGGCAACATAGAAATTCAGGATAATGGCAGCGGGAGCAGCCTTGGTCCTTTCAGCATAAGCTCCGGTCTACTGTCGGGGTCTGGCTTCGGCAGTTCTAGTGACGAAGAAGAAGATGACGCGGAAGACAACGAAGAAGATGTCAATAACGAGGTGAGTTGTTTTACAGCGATCTGACTACCCCCCTAAACTTTATTCATACCTTCAATTTTTGAACGGTTGATCCCCTCAAGCATTGATTATGCACAACGCAATATGCTTACTGACACCCTGGCAGTTTCGCGCCTACACCGATCCACTGAATACGTCTTCAGCATCAATGGACCCTCCCTCTGTCCCACCGCCGCCGCCTCCACCTCCGCCGTTGAACATTCCCCCGTCACGCGCACGCCTACAACTTGCCGCGAGACTGGCGATGCATCAGAAAAATGCGGCCGCTGCCTCGACGCAGTCTGGTGGGGCAGAGAATGATCAGGAATCTGATGAATCCGCACCTGGAAGAGAATCTGAAGGCATTCTCCGCAATCCTTTTGAGGACGACGGAGAGGATGATGTCGATGATGAAAGTGATGACGGCTTGGGCGAAGACGACGGCAATAGAGAATCATGGGGTGCCGGGCCATCCAGAGGTAGCTGGTGGCGGGGTGCCTTACGAAGGGGCAGGGAAAGGTTTGGGGATGGTAGAGATGACTCTGACTCTGATAAGGACGAGGCGGCCGAAGGTGACGAAGAGGACGAAGAGTTTGGTGATTTTGCAATGCCCGAAGTAGACAAAGACGGAGGCAGTGAGAAAGGCGGGGTCATCGTAAAGCCTCTTCCGGTTCACCCACCGTCGCAGAATCAAAAGACCTCAGCTTTCACCAGTCTCTGGCCCTTTGGGTCGAAAGAAAAAGACAAACAGAAGGTCAAGGAGGACGAAACGCCAGAAAAGGCCGAGGAGGCGGGCGAGATCACGGGTGACGATGGCGAGAAGATCAAGAGCACTCACGAAGCGACGCGGAGGACTAGTATCGAAGACCCCGACGATGAGGAAGTGGTCGTCTAGGAGCCGGAGTCCGAAACGAATGGGGTTCTGTGCGATGGCTTTGTCAATGTTTCTCGAGGCTTAGACGGATGATACCCGACAATAAATCATGTTCAGGCCGCTGTCTATAGCCCCCTCTCCGATGAACGATTGATGGGATATGGTAATGGACATCGTCGGACGCGTTTGTATTATATACCTGTGGTTTTAGAGATGGTTGCTTGCACGTTTCACGATTTCCCAACCTGTACAGTACTTCTGGAATGGTAGGAGATTCCTAATAACGACCTGTTAAAAGAAAAGGCGACTTGTATCGCTTTAACCGTCGGGTTTCTAGCCTACCCTATCGCCGGTGTAGGTTACGGCGCCGTGATAATGAAAGATCTACGTGCTTGAGAGGGAGCAATGGTAATGTGCCTCAGTTCGCGGGCTTCTCCTCTGGCTATTTTGAACATTTTGACTATCTCAGATAAAAAGCTTACTGCTAATTGATAAACTAAATAGTAGACTGAGGTCAGGTCAGGTCAGGTCAGGTCCCTGACCTGGCGGTCGTCGACTAACTTAAATAATAAACTTACCCCTTAATCCCCCTTGGGCAACAATTTTAGGTAAGCACACATGTCCAATTAGATTGGGGACATAACCTGTTTGAGTGTCTACTTAAGTAAAGCCACGTATAATCGCACAGGTAAATATCATATGATATAAGCAATTCTGCAGATTGAATATCACTTAAATCTGTTGATAATTAGCATCAGTTAATAGAGCTCGTTTTGCCTGATCTTTTGATAGTACTAATAAGCTCTAATAACCCACAGATTAAGGGGTCTTGCTATTTATATTTACATCCATATGTACGCACTCTTTGCAAGGATAATTCTGTACAAAAGAAAACCACCAACGAGGTAAAACACTCTAAATATATAAATATCCAGTAAGTGAGGCCAAGTTGCGAAAGACGTTGAAGGATTTAAATATATGGCGTTACTAGGTACCTCTTCCATGTCAGCTGTAGGATGCTACATAAGCACCTATCTAAATACATACTGTATGTCGTCAGCCGAGATCGACTGTAACATAATGCCTGACATCAATTAGGTCTATGTCAGTACCTAGAGAATCTTGACAGTTCTAAGCTTCTAAAGCCTTGAAAGCGTTCTTTGAAGATAAGCGATCTATAAAACTTACCTAGCTACCTAGTAATTTATGTTGAAAACATCCTCGATGGGTATATTATATTATACATCGTATATACTTAGGTAGTTATTCCAAGTTATTTTGAGAACGCTGAAAGAAAAAAAGTAAGTTTACCTAGCCAGGGGGGGGTCATTGGGTTTTGCTCCATGTAAGCTGCCGTTAGCTAAACCCGTTTCGGATAAAAGCTTATTTACATCCTTGATAGATCCAAGCTGAGCGTAGCTTGTTGCTTAATTTAGTTCAACTGCTAAAACCGTAAAACTAACCCTTGCATTACCTAAGTTTAAACCCTTGTCGCTCACATCGATATTAAGCCACGAGCCACGTGCGGAGCCTCTTGACCTAACTTACCTAGGTAATCTTTCATCCCTCATTTCTATTTTCCTACATACATACAAGATCGACCTCTTCCTCATATTGCCAGCCCCAGCCTCAATGGCAGACCAAGCTTCATAACCACCTACCTACGTAAAGGAAACACCGTGGCTAGGCAGTCTAGGGTCTGCCCGGCATGGCTATCCGTAGTGTCCGGATAGAAACCTCGAGCATCTAACGAGCATTTCTCTCGTCTGATGGCATCATCTTGTTTGTGTACCAGGCTTATATTTTCAAATAACTAAAATATCTATAGTTCCGTTCCTGTAAGGGACCGTACTAGTATCCCATGGACAGATCCTACGTACCATACATTCGTCCGCATATGGTAGACAACCCCAGGTCTACATGACTTAAGCCGGCATGTCCACTCCGGTGCGGCGTCGAAGTGCCATATGTGGTCTAGAGTCTAAACGTGTCAGCTAAGCATACCTACCTACCTACTGTAGGTAAATATTGATGGTGTCCTTTTTTCCTTCCTATTCGATGTCTTCCTTCCATATTCTTTCTGTTTCACTCCCCCTGGCTCGACCCCGGATACTACGCTATATTGTCACTCAGCCCGTTTCTGTTCGGGTCGTCTTTTCTTTCGAAGAAACCTGACCCTCTGTGAATCACCCATTATTGGACGCCTGCCCTTTGAGTATCCCTCGTCACGTATGCGTTATAGTGCAATTGGTAGCTTTAGGGCCTACCAGACGAGGCGATGAGAGCTTAAGCTCGGTTCTTCACCCCCTGTCGTCTCCAATCCTATCCTCATATTCCACCCTGTTCAACCTTCCTACTTCCGTTTTCTTTTTTTTTCTTTTTCCGGGAATGGCGTCTTTGACAGAAGACAGCTTCTTGATATTGTCTTCGACGGATAGCTCGTTTGACCTGTTTGACGAGGACATGCCTGAGCAGTTGAACATCAAACCTAGGCATTCACCTAATCGAGTAGATAGTACGTTCAAGAGGAACTCTCTCATGTCAGTCGACGCCTCACCTTCTTTAAATACGCCAGAAGATAATGGAGAGCTTCTAAGATTCGCGGTCGCCACTGCCTTGGGCATCGACACGAATTCACTTCCTCGGCCATTCCGTGAACTAAAGAACCACGATGATTCGAGCTCGACTTATTCGAGTTCAATTGACTCTCAAAATCTTCTTGATGAGGTAATGCTAATGCGAAAGAGCTCCGCAAGTTCGTCCTCAGTTTATTCATCCCCTACTGATATCAACGAATGGAGAAAATCAATGGGCAGTTCGATCGAAGAGCGCATCACCGCCACCATGGCCAGTGTTCTCGGTTTAGACAGTAGCTCGCTCCGCTTAGATGAGTCGTTTGTTGATCTCGGAGGCAATCACCGAAAGGCTAGGGAGCTTCGCGCAAGGTGTATGGACGTCGGCCTCGTTATTAAAACTAAGGATATCATGAACTGTAAGACTATTGCGGAACTAGAGACGTATGTAACGCCGCTCACGCCGTCTGAATATTCGGAGAACAACGTCACAACTACAATAGTTAGTCCGCTGAAGTTAATCTCGCCGGAGAAGCTTCTAGACAACACCCAGAAGCAAGCATCACAGCACGAGGGACCTCCAGCGATTCCACCTAAGGCGCCAGCTAGATACACAGCTTCCCAGTCACATCTCAAAATCAAACCATCTCGGAGACGTTATAATCAGGTAGAACAAGTTCTTACCTTGCATGATGACATTCCGAGGGCAATCGTGCTCAAACCAAAGGCCGGCCCATTCGAGGACCAGTTAGTAGCGTTCGTTACTCTAGCAGGTTGCGCAGTAGAGGGACCAGATGACTGTGAAGTTAAGCTGCACAATTCCCACCGTATCAGCCAACTACCACCGATTCGCAAGGCGGTCGAATCACGAGTCCCGCCAGGCCTTGCTCCTCGTGTCTGGGTGGTTATTGAAAGGATGCCCGTGGATGAAGCTGGGAAGAATAACCGAAGGAAGCTACAAACATGGATACAAAACGCCAACGACGAGCTATATCAGCAGATACTCTCATCTGATTCGAATACGAAACTGAAGCTGCTCATTGCAGGAGGCGTCATGCAAAAATCATTAGCTCAACTCACCGCTCCTGCTGCATCAAACATATTGCAACCTCGGAGTTCGAGCGAGACTGCTGATGTCGTCTTCGACCTGTCACCCATGCAGCGCCTGTATTTCCATACGCTTATGGGTAGCGATTATGGTCAACGACAACTTAGGGACGGTGACTATAGGTTTAACCAAAGTATGTTATTTCGGTTAAACCGAGACATAAACGCAGATGATATTCAAGCCGCGATTGAGGCCATCGTCGGTCACCATCCTATGCTTAGGTGTCGATTTCAGCCGAATGGGAACTCTTGGTGTCAGTCGATAGTGTCAGATATTTCATCTTCATATCACTTTGCACATCATTCGACTAAGACAACAGCCGAAGTTGAAGAAGTGATAAGGGCCGCGCAAAAAACGATTGATATCGAAACCGGTCCAGTGTTTGCTGCTCACCACTTCCGCACTCTCGATGGCCATCAGATGCTTTATATGCTTGCACATCACCTTGTCGTCGACCTCAAGTCTTGGCGCGTTATCGTAGAAGATATGGGGGCATTGCTGACTAGTGGCTGTCTTATATCTGGCCGCAGTCTCTCCTTCAAAGAGTGGTCGCTTCACCAAAAAACTCTTATTCAAAGGGCGGGACATTCATTCAGCATCCCGGCAGGAAATTCTCAATACTGGGGAATCGATACCGCTTCTAATACGTACGGAAATACGGTAGCCGTCAGCTTTACGCTCAATAAAGAGGTTACATCAGCGCTTGAAACTAGCTGTCAGGAGTTGAGGACGGATACCGTAGACATTTTTATGGCCGCCCTTGTCCTTTCCTTTACACAAACGTTTCGCGATCGACCAGTCCCTATTTTATGGAACCAGGAAAACGAACGATCTGTATCGGACGCAGAGCGTGACGCGTCAGAGACTGTCGGGTGGTTTACCTCGCTTTGCCCGTCCGCTATAGAGGCTTCTTCTACAGATGACATTCTTACTGTCCTTAGCCACGTGAAGGATTCGCGGCATGCCAATGCCCGGAGAGGCCCTTTGCAGTTTGCTGGGAGTTTGATCGATGCTGACTCCGCGCTCTCGTTCGCTTCTTCTCATTGTCCTCTCGAGCTAGTATTTACTCATTCTGGGGCAATGCAAAACGTGCAAAGTCAGGATTCGCTCCTCGAGCAGATACCCGTGCCAGGTAAAACGCTAGCGTCTGGGACATCGGACATCGGGTGTAATGTTGGGCGTATTGCTATATTCGAAGTATCAATATTGGTCGATCAAGGAGAAACCAAATTCAAAATTCTCTACCACAGACATTCTACGCACCAAGAGCAGATACGCAACTGGTTTCGTGGATATGAGAAGACTGTGCGTAAAACTATCAATAAATTGCAATTCGACTCGCCTAGCCTACCTTTATCCAACGTTCCTCGTATGGAAATTACCGACGAGGGATTCGGCCGATTAAATACGGCAATTTTACCTCGTCTCGGCCTGAATCTTTCTGATATCAAGGCCATCTACCCCGCGACGACGATCCAACAGAACATTCTTACCAACCAGTCTCTTATATCAGGGAGTTCCAACGCGAAAATGATCTACGACCTCGATACATCCGATGGGCCTGTTGACGTTTCTCGAATCTGCGCTGCCTGGCTTCGAGTATCAGAGAAATATTCGGCCCTAAAAACCGTCTTTTCTCAAAGCGTGTCTAAGAATGGGCTATATGACCGGTTAATCTTACGGTCCCACTCGCCTAGCATGCTCTTCCTCGAAAGCGATACCGTCGAAGATGCAATGACGTCCCTTGACAACCTCCCTCTACTATCATTAAATGAAGGCACCCCCTGGCATAGACTTGTCGTTTGTCAAGTAGCCAGGAAGACCTTCTTAAAACTGGAAACTAGTCAAGCATTATGTGACGTAAGTTTCTCATCTCTTTGGTCTTCATACCCGCTGCTAACTAGGAATTCAGATTGGCAGCATGACGATTCTATTTCGAGAACTTGAACAAGCTTACTTCCATGGCAAAGCCCCCTCGACATCCGAAATATCGTATTTAGAATTTACGAAATGTCTCAAGGTGACTGCTTGCAGTATCGACTTTTGGCGGGAGCATTTACGTGGTATTCAACCGTGTCGATTCCCCACGCTCGTCTCACAACAACCTGCCTCTAGCGAATGGGAGACTACATCTATCGACCTCAAGGTCTCGTGCGAGCGTCTCAAAACATTTGCCAACGACTTCAAAATTAACATTTCTACCGTACTCCAGGTTGCTTGGAGTTTGGTGTTACGAACTTATATTAGAACAAACAATGTTTGCTTTGGCTTCCGCATTTCTGGTAGAGATCTTCCCGTCGAGGGCTTGGGTGACGCTGTTGGCTCATTTTCAACTGTACTGCCATTCAGATTTGCCATTCCTCCCGCGGAGCCTATTGCACAATTACTATTAGATACGGAAGATCAGCGCCGGCGAGTCCTCGATCATCAGCACGTACCAGTTACAAGGATCGAGCATGAGCTTAGAATCAAGGGAGGACACCTGTTCAACACCTGCCTCTCATTCGGATATGAATACTTCTCGGATGATATCTTCACAAATACCAAATGCTGTCATGTTAGGACTGAGCAAGCCTCGGAGTCTGATCTCAATATCGACGTCTATTTTCACGGCGGGAATATTACGGTCGATATCGGACGTCGTATCCTCACGTCAGACCAAGCGACTACCGTGGCTTGCGCCTTTGGGAGAGCCATAGAGGCTATCATGGATTTGCCGACAAGTACAGTTAAGGAAATAGATCTTTTCAGCATGCGTGATCACAAACAGATTTTAGCATGGAATAGTATGCCTCGAGTTAATGTTTCGAAGGATCACGTTCACCAATTAATCGCAAAGCAAGCATCGTTAAACCCGGACATACAGGCTATCTGCTCCTGGGATGGAAACCTGTCCTATGACGGTCTGCATAGATTATCTATGGTCCTCGCTAAGCATCTCTTTGCCTCTGGCTTGAAGCCCCAAATGCCCGTGCCAGTGATCGTCGACAAGAGTCGGTGGGCCGTGGTCGCCATGCTAGCGGTACTCCAGTAAGTCACCGGCATCCTTTTTAATAAGAGCATTTACTGATCGATCCTAGTGTCGGCGCGATTCTGGTGCCCATTGACGCCGAGGTGACCTCGTCGTTTGCCTGGGTTATCAAGACAGTCAGTCCTAATTTCGTGCTGGTTTCGGATCACATTCAAGTAGACGGCCTTGGTGCAAAGGTTACCGTCGTGAACGAAAAAACTGTTTCGGCAATGTCAGCACAAGTCGTTGATATGACGCTTCCGCAGCCTGCACTCCACGACATAGCATGTATTCTCTTCAGTTCGGGGTCTTCCGGAAACGCCAAAGGTATCTCGTACAGCCATGCCGCCCTAGCAACCGCATGTGCTGGACAGGGCTCAGCGCTGCTGATCAATCCATCCAGCAGGGTTATGCAGCTTTCATCATATAGTATCGATATTGCGCTTTCTGAAGTATTTACTACCCTATTTAATGGAGGATGTGTCTGCATACCATCATCCTCGGAAAGGATTGCGGACTTTTCCGGCGCGGCTAAGCGCATGCGTGTTAACTGGACATATCTAACACCAGCGTTGTCTAGGAGGATTGACCCGGAGAACTTGCCGGATATCGCTGTAGTCTGCTTCCGCACACGGTATCTCGATAGTGACACGTATATTCCATGGGTTAATAAGGCAGCGAAGGTGTTGCTGGCTTATGGTTGTGCTGAAGCCTGCCCCCTCGGAATTTCTACGACCGAGTTGACCCGCTCGAAGACTTCACAGTGCTTCGGCAGTCCATTCTGCGGCAACTTTTGGATCGTTAGCCCCGAGGACAATAATCGACTCATGCCAGTCGGTGCTCTTGGCGAGCTAGTGATAGGGGGACCAACACTTGCCAGCGGGTTCGGCGTTAGCGATGCTGATGTTCAGGCCTGGGTTAGCAAGAGTATAGCACGGGCAAGATCTCTCCTAAGAAAGTCAGGGAGTCATCTACTCAAGACAGGACACTACGTCCGTTACCTCGAAGGCGGCGAGATCGAATTTGTCTCAGATGGTTGTGAAGACACGGAAATTGACGGAAGGAGATTCCGTCATTCGGAAGTTGAGCCGAAGCTGCGGCAGTGTCTTGGTCGTGGCATCGACGTGGTCGTAGAGACGATTGCCTTCAATGATCCAAACTCAACTCCGATACTCGCTGCATTCATAGAGCTCGGGGAGAGTCTGTTGCAAGGCAGCGAGGATTTATTAAGCCTAAACCGTATTACTAGGGAAAGACTGTACCTGTCCAAGAAGATGGCTGATATGGTCCTTCGGGAGACCTTACCCAGTTACATGGTCCCCTCGGCGTACATACCTGTCAAGCGTATGCCGCTGACAGCAACTTTAGATATCAACAGGTCGGAGCTTCAACGCATGATCGCAGGATATTCTAAGAAGCAAATTCTCGGATTAGCAGAAGTCTCAAACCCACAGGAGGTTCAGGACGCTAGCTTCAAGCCTCTTCCGTTGACCCAAACCGAACGCCAAATGAGGACTATATGGGCACATATCCTTGATGTCGAAGAAGACTCGATTAAGGCTGGCGACGGGTTCCTGGGCCTAGGCGGCGATGCCGTCCTAGCCCATGACTTGATCATCGAATGCAGGAAGCGAGGTATTGGTATTTCTATCATCGATGTTCTTCGAGACGCCCCACTCGCCGAACTCTGCAAAGGAGTTGTCACGATGGAGGTGTTTCCCGGAGTCGTTCAAGATGCTGGAACCGCCCATCCAAGCCCACCGGATAGTTTCGTCGACGAAGCAATTGCACCACAGCTTGGGTCTGACAAAAGCGTGATTGAGGATGTAGCAGAGGCATCCTCTCTCCAAACAATGTTCGTTGAGTCTGGGATGTCACAGAGCCGCGGCAATATCAATTACTTGACAATCAACGTCACTGGATCACTGGATTGGCATAAACTCGAAACCGCATGCTTCACGTTGACTAAAGCCCACCCAGTTTTGAGGACCGCATTCGTAAGCCATGACCGCCAACTCTACCAGACAGTCCTTCGATCATATCGCCCGGAATTTTTGAGGTTCCAATGTCAAAGTTGGAGGCTTAGCAACTTGGCAGCGAAGCTCATTAAGAGGGAGCAATCAGCGCTGCCCGATTTTCGCAGGCCCATCACCAAGTTTTTCTATCTTGATGCCGGGAAGAGCTCTATTCTATTGATCCGTCTTTCTAGGGCCCAATACGACGATCTTTCCATACCTGTGCTTTCCCAGGACCTCAGTCGGTTTTACGACTGCGGTTGTAGCGATCAGGTTGTTCAACGCCCCGGGTTTTGTGAAGTGGTTAGAGCTACTCAATTTACATATTCAAACGGTGCAAGCGAATACTGGAGCGCTCACCTCGCGGGGGCAACGATGACGCAAATCGTATCCCAATTTTCGCCCGCCATTATTAACTTGAATTCTACTACTCTCCACCAGCAGATTTCCGTGGGGTCACTACAGAACCTGGGCATACCGTTCGAGACAATCCTTAAGGGCGCATGGTCTATTGTTCTTTCGAACCTGTCTGGCACGGATGATGTGGTCTTTGGACAGCTTATTGAAGGCAAGAGTCTAAGCTTTCCAACTAGCCAAGGTATCTCAGATATCGTCGGCCCCGTAGGCAACATCATACCAGTGCGAATGCGACTCCCAGATATTCCTATCACACCGTATGAATATTTTCGACGTATCCAGAGCCAGCACGTCGCTAGCGTGCCTTATGAGAATATGCAGACTTCCGACATCGTACAGAAATGTACGACCTGGCCACCCTGGACTCGATTCAGCACCCTTGTTTGTCATCGAAACCAAAATGATGGTTATAAATCGACCAACTTCGCCATCGGCAACACTAACTGTAAGTTAAACTGCATGGAGTCGAGCCAAGATTCGGATATCTTCATTCAATCAACCGTGTCAGAAACCGCCAGCGTCGACATATCTCTTATGTTCTGCGAGAAGAGGTTGCCCATATACTTCGCAGATGATGTGTTGAAAATGCTTTGCTCTATCATTTCTTTTCTCACTTCGTCTTTCGTCATGGAACCGATAGCTTTGAAGGGTCTTAGCGACAACTATTCTACCTCAAGGATCCCACTCCCAGCACCAAAGCGTGAACTCAGCGTGCCGTCGACTACAGAATCAGTCAACCCCGATCTGGCTCGAGATATCCATACCATGATATCAGCTGCGTGGGACTCTATCCTAGAGGCTCATTCGCTCAAAGTACCCGACATTCGATCAGTGCCGTTCTATGAGATATGGGGCGCACTTATACCCGCAGCTGAGCTTGCTAGGTACTATACCGAGAACATACATCCCGCCCTAGGCATGGAACGCACGAACTTCACGATGGAGGAAATCATTGACTCTCCAACAATGATGCACCAATACGAACTGATCATCGCTAAAAGACACACGCCGCAGCTTAAGCGTAGCAAAAGTCCTATGTTAATTGGCACACATTCAACCTGGGGCAGAGGTATACGCAGACTTGGCGGAGCACCTAACCCAACAAACACGGCATCTAGTAGATACCCTATACGGCACAACCATAAGCCTAAGGGTAGCAGTGGTGGCACATCTACGGCATCTATGACGATGGGTAGTAGTCAGAGCGATGAGGAACTTAGAGAAGATATCCCGCTAAATCCCAGCCCCCCGGGGATAAAAAAGACAGCTCTGAAGACGCATGATACGAAGGTTACAAAGAAGGGAAGCTCCCTCCTTGGGAAAATGATGATACCCGCCATATCTGGCTAGATTTTTTTAGATCCTCAAGATTATATCAAAATATTTTTACTTGCTGCATTATATACTTAGATGCATTATATAGATTCATTCGCTATCACTTGCATGGATGGTGTTTGGGCGTTGAATAGATACGGACAAAAGTAAAGATCCTTTTACATAAAATCGTCGTCACTTTAGGAGAACGATAATATACTGGTTTACCTAACAGCATCACATTATCTGTGGAATATAGCGTGATTTTAAGGGCAATGAGGTGTAAGGATCAGCCTCTATAATGTCCCGATTTCTATAGATGGACAACAAGCCGCGCTGCCATTTAGGGGAGAAAGGGGCAACCTAGCAATGACGAGTGCCTTGCATATTATTATTGTTACTATGCGTTATTGTATTAATGCTATAGTGCACAATGATCTGTGGACCAGGGATATCATGCTAGATCCTTCTCACCTTCAGCCTAGTTACATCTACCTTTTTATTCTCGCTTTTCAGCGGCCTTGGCCTTCTCCTCTCCCCTTGCTATTCTATTCCCTTCTAAGTGGGCCATATCCAACCTAGTTGAAGTAGTCGTTGGGTTGCTTGTTTATAGGATCAGGGGAAGATTGGGGAACTGTGGAATGTGCGGAGAATATGGGGAATACGGGGAACGTGGAGATTCAGGGGGATTTCCCTACCAGTACGCCTCGCGGATACATCTTCGTTTCTCGATATTGTAGTACAAGGGTATTTGGCGGTAGATCTTCTGTTGGCAGATCTCTTCTGCCTTTCTAGCTTCCTTACAGCCATCACAGGTTTTATAGCCCAGAACAACAGACCGTTTTGTTATAAGCCTCAAGCAGGGTCTGCCATTTTCGACCTCGACGCAGGGTATACGAACTTCTCGATGGCCAAACTCTCTTTGGCATTCGTAGCAATGACACCATTCTAGATTGGTCCAACACATTTTCCTAGTATCAAGTTTTTTTTTACTCAATGATGATAGCGTTTTTGTCTACCTAGTGTTGAAACATCGACTCTTATATAAGATGATGCCAGAGGGGACACTGCCATATGAGACACTACCGAACTTGCTTTTCACTACAATGTCATTGTAGTTATTAACAAGGCTTAAGGTCTGGAGCCTACGATCTTAGGATAGACGTTCTGTGCATTCTTTGTCTAGGTTTCTTTTGTTACACTAACATACAATGATTGTCACTAGACTAAAATGAGACAGGGAGAAAGAGTTCCGGCCCGTGTCTCTTACAGTATTCCGAGTAGTTACCATCAATGACAAATAGGGTAATGCAATCTCTTACATAAAAAATTAAAATAGAAGGATACAAGAATATTATTGTTAGCATACCTCTCTACCCACTCCGTCTTCATGCTTTAACCTTACCTATATGATACGTAAACGAATCCACTTGCATCTTGTTTCATTAGAATACCAACGATACATTAGACACACTGTATTCAAATAGCATCATGATTATAGTTCGGCACTGCGGCCCCTAAGAGGCTGCCTTAGTCTTGTTGGAGTCTCTGACATGACTGCCCTTCTCTTTTTAACCCTAGATGGCGAAGGGTGGGAGGAAATGAACAATAAGTTCCACCTGAATATTAAGGCACTCATTGTTGTGAAATCGTATTGACGTTGGTATATTTCCTTTGTCATGATATTGTATGGGTTCGTCAAAGTAGAAATCTGCTTTGTCTGGAGGTTATTCTAGGTAGGTAGGTAGTTAGCTGGCTCACTTGAGGAGGAATGTGAAAATAAAACAATATTTCGATGAACGCCAAAACAAGATTGCAAAGGTTTTCAAAGAAATTAAACCATTCCAAATTTATTGGCTTAGGATATGGGTCTAGGTTAGTTGCATCTTCGTCAAGTAGTCTAATGAGGGGGGGGGGGGGGGGGGGGGGGGGGGGGGGGGGGGGGGGGGGGGGGGGGGGGGGGGGGGGGGGGGGGGGGGGGGGGGGGGGCT